>OX453078.1:5449116-5922073 GCA_949699795.1 Spicauda simplicius | reverse complement strand
AGAAACGTGTGCCGGCAACCATACTCTTCCATCGAAACGCAAGAAATGCTTCACGCTAGAAATAGGTGTGGCGGTGGTACTTCCCCGGTCGAACTACACTGGTTCTACCACCTTCAAATTAAGGTCATATGAAATATAAAAACTTCAAGTGATTCCAAACTCATCTTATTTAGCATTTTCAAAAATAGATTGGCATTTCCAATAGAATAGTCAAATAACGTTGTTTATTCGAAACTTGTTTAATAATCCCTTAGACGAACTAAACAAATAGACTCGAAATAGATAGTGATATTTCATAAAGATAAAGGTAACTGTCCACTAAAGGCGTGCGAGATACCGAAGCTAAAAGTAAAGCTAACCGAGTAATACGTTAAATATTTCTGAGGCATCATTCATGCTTTCTACACTCATAGCCCCACACTAGGATTTTCTACTCTGCCGTGGGTACCCACAATGGTTATGGACACACACAAGACGAATACACAAACACCAAGACCCAGAACATGAATCTAAACTCATCATTCAGATACCTGTCTGACCGGGAATCGATCTCGGGAACCATTGCGCGTCAGACCGGTATGTTAACCGCTCCGCCAAGCGGGTCATCAATCCACCACTGTATTTTACCACGCCTATTTTATCCTAATAGCAGCTATGTTAAGCTCTTCTATGTTTTGATCTGAACGTTACTGCAAGGCGTTCCATCTTAGTCTTTGGGAGAAACGCATCTGTGATCTACTTCAGGTATAATAATGGGCAGCAGTGGCCATTTCGTATCTGACGGACTGCATCCTCGATTGCTCCAAGAAGTGCTTTTATGATTATATGATGTTTATCGATAAGATTTTTTATTTAATCATAAAAAAATATGATAGCAAGTACTATAACAATACGAGTATGTTTTATCTTGAAATGCTACAGTACGTATTACTTAAAAATAACTGTTTAACCGAAGCCTCCAACATAATTTATGACTTTATCTAATCACCTTTCGAACAAAAATAAGCCACAGACAGCTACATTCTTTAAGCTTCAACACCCCTATTTGCGAAGAGGGTTAAAATACACAACAAAGAAATTCATATGTCTCTAACATTAAATCTCTATTGATTATTCGTCAACAAGCAATTCGTATCACGAAGTCAATACTCTGTATTCAAAGAGATTTTATACTCCAACCTTTGAGATACTTACGTATCTACTTAGGAGATTCTGAACACATAAAACAAAAGGGATTTTGTTTGTATGCAACCTAGCAAAGATATGAGATATTAAAGTGTGGTAGGAATATTGTGTCGTCAACTCTGCATTGTCTCAGTGATGGGCACTGGTCTTCTCTCGGACTAAGAGATTTAGGCCATAGGCTACGCTCGTCCCTGTAGTTTCGAGATCAGAATAGGGCTATGGTATCCCCTGCCTGTCGTAAGAGGCTAGTCGCCTCTTTCTTCAAAGGGGCTTCCAGGGTTGTGCGCGGCTAGAGTGGTTCTAACCGTTGGGGCAACGCGTTCAGAGGACTCCAGTTGTGTTCCTTTGGAGATCCCGGAATCCTCCTTATAGCGCTGAGGACGGCCACCGGGGGGGCTTTAGTGCGGTAAAAATCCCACATAACCCGCAGTTACGCAGCGCTCCCACGGCATCGGGTACCTTTTGAAGGTTTCCGTCTCGAAAAAAAAGGGTACTACGCTGGCTGAGTACGAATTGGTAGACTTTAAACACCTTTAAGCTGAGTAGTAACTACACCGTCCAAACCACTAATCTACTTCAGATAAGATCAGTCTTACAAGAGTTTAGCAACAACGTTGATACTCCTGAGGACTAAATTCGAATGCCTCGGATAAACCTTACCACACTCTCCCGACCAGAATACAACAGCTCATAATACTGATGTAAGTAGGCAGGAGGTACATTGATTTCTAGCGTGAAGTTATTCTTACGTTTCGATGGAAGGGTTTGGTTTCTAGCACACTTTCATATGAGGCGACCATCTCAGTCCTTAAGAGTAGCAACGCATCTGAGATTGACTTCAGACAAAACTCAAAATCTATGTAAAGTTGCTTACAGATGTCCAAGGACGGCAGTGACTATATATCCTCAGTCCTATTTCAATGCTACGGTGGTGCTTTCGAGTGGAAACACAAAGACTTACCATTAAGTATACAATTTTATTTCCATGTTGAGTATTTCTTGATGTTATTTATTCTTTGAAAACGGTATGCTATCAAATATCTTGTTGAAGGAAAAATTTAATGGGCGGATAGGATAGTGAAGCCTCTAGGGCACAACGATGGCTGCCTTTTTATGTTTACGATACGTTATTTTTTTACGACGATAATATGAAACTGACATTTCCACGCCTCAGAATCCTAATCTTGGGTATATTAGGATTTTATGACCGGAAAATGAGAATATAAAAACCTAGTGCTGATACAGTACAAAGATTTATCAAGAGTATATTCGTTTATTGAGTTAGGTTGGGTTAGGTTCTTCAGCGCAGCCCTCGCAGGGATCTCCATCTTGTCGTGGTGAGGGGGCTCAGTAACCGTGGCTGGGGGCGCCGCGGTGAAGCCAAGAGAGATCCCAGGGAGGGGACGCTCCGAGCGGGCTTGGCTGAGGGCCCGCTCCGGACGCATCCGAGGGGGCTGTGGAGGTCGGTGTTTTCTGGCCTCTGCAGCCAGGAGGGGTCGCGGGAGGGGAGGTGTCTCGGTGTGTCGTTACCGTGCACCCTATCTCCCGCGACCGAACGGGGGCGCACCGTCAGATGCCTTGGGGGTGGGGCCGCAGAGGAAGAGGAGATGCGGTGTGTCGTTGCCGTCCTCCCTATCCTCTGCGGCCGTTTGGTGGTTTGCGGCGGAACCAAAGAACGGATCCGCCGCTGGGTGTGGTTGGTCGATGCCTGTAGGGATGCCTTGCGGGTGTCGGCTTGCCATGCCCACGGCCCCTGGGTGGTGGTCTCGGGGCTGGACCGTCACCCTGCGGATGGGGCCTTGGAGGTAAGGCGCGCCTTTGTGTTTTCTGGCGCGCCTTGCTGTTGGAGGGGAGCTTTATGCTCCACGCGAGGAGGGGCTGCGGGAGCGGCCAGGCACCGGCGGGTTCGCGGATGACTGCGAAAGCTTACCCGTGTTCCCGCCGTACGGTGCGAGGAGAAAACACAGTGGGGGTTTAGCCGGTAAGAGTAAGGCATAACCCAGCTGCCGCCCCGGGTGGCTGGGTATCCATGAGGATTACCCACTTAAAAAAAAAAAAAAGGTTCTTCGGCGCAAATGTTTTCGTGGTAACCAGTACCTTATGTAATTTACGACCATAGTATCGAGTTTTTTTATAGTTGAAGTAACAAACAAGCATGTAATCCAGTCGACGGTAAGTGGTCACAGTCGCTCTTGGACATCTGTAAGCAACATCATACAGAGCAGGAGTTCTATCTGGAGTCAATCACAGATGCGTTGCGTTTCTTGTAGAATGACATGTTTGCCTCATATAAAATGAGCCGGTAACTACATTCTTTCAACAACGTAATAACTGCTTCACGGTAGTGACATGGATGGCGGTGGTACATTTCCAACTGAACCATACTGGTTCTAACACCTTCCACGGTAACAACATTCTACGAGTAGTTAGGCTTTTTGTCTATCAAAACCAGTTGCAGGCTGAAATTATTGCGTCTCTGTAGTTCCGGAATCAGAATAGAGCTACGGTATCCCCTGTCTGTCGGAAGAGATGACTAAAAGGTGGCTTCCTAGGTTGCGGGCGGTAAGATTGGGAGCTCGAACCGTCCAGCCAGGCGACCCCGTGAAGGACAGCAGCATGTGTAGTCGCATACCATCGTAAAGACCAGATGGAGCGGTGGGCTCAACCGCTCACCTGGGAAGAGCCGGATGGAGTAACGCGCATAGAGGACTCCGGTCGCGTTTCTTCGGATCTCCGATTACGGATCCCCGTAACGCCGAGAATTGCCACCGGGGTTGTCTAAGTGCGTAAGAATCCATAAGAAACACATAACTGAAGATACGTGGATAGGAGGAAGGACGCTAAATTATCATCATCACCATCTAAACGTCCATCGACCATGTATGATTACGCTTCGTTTCATGTTTTACCGAAATATCAATTTAATCTACGACAATTAAACCTTACAATGTTTTACATAGTCCACTTTATTAAAGTCCCGAGTAGGAGTCTAACAAGAATTTAAGTCCGTGATTTTAGAGGAGTATGAATTTTTTAGCCGACTGCGTGATATACTTAAGGCTTAACGTTTTTATGAAAATGATCCGATATTCTCATTTTAGCGTTATTCTCAAATTAGGTTTTTGTACTCGTTAAAGTAAATAACCAAAAGCAAGGCCGCTTAAAGATCTGATAAGATCTCAATAACCGTCACATACTGGATTTGGGGAGTTTAATAATTTGCAGTTAAACTTGTGATGGGTTTCTATGATACTTTAAGATTAAGATAAAACTACAAAGTAAATGACACAACAATAATTTTAAAATTATTCAAGCTACAAAAAACGTACTCACAGACACTCATACGAACATCTATACTAATCTATAATAATTATAAAGAGGAAGACTTTGTATTTTCGTATGTTTGTCATGAATTAACTTAAAAACTACAGAACCGATTTTTAAAATTCTTTCACCATTAAAATGCTACATTATCCCTTAGCAGCCTAAGCTATTTTTATTACTAGAATATATAAGGCGTCTTTGCTAAAACTTGAGCAATGTGATTCAAAGCGTCAATTTTTTTTCATTGCATACACTGCGATATCTAATAATAATAGAAAAAATAATGTTTTACAATATAAGAGAACATATCAATATCTACGAAAGACTTGGACACCGCCGAGGCACAATGATCAGTGTACTGTTACGCAAAGCAGTCGTCACTAAATTTTTTGGGACTACTATCGGAATAGCATCAATACCCACTGCTGACTATGACTATTGACCAAATCCCCATTACGGATGGGGGAAGGACATGTCCAGGACTGGTGCTCAAATGTATAATGGTTGGATAGATTACATTATAGTCTGCGCGAACGAAGTCGCGTCGGTTCTGCTAGTCTTTGATAAGACAACTGGAAGCAATTAGTAAACCAAGTGATTTCAATTGTCCTTAACTATAATCACGTCATAGTAAATATGGCACACGGCTATCATTATCCCTTTTGGTTTTAGAAACTGGAGATTAAGGTTCGACTCCTTTTTTTGTGACGAGGAGGAAACCATCAAAAGGTACACCGAAGCCTTGGGAGAAATTTTGGGTTATGTGGGATTTTTACCCACTAAAACCTCCTCGGTGGTCTTTCTCGGCGCTTGCTGGAGACCCCGGAATCTCCAAAGGAACGCACCGCCTATCCTCAACTTTAAGAAATATTCGTGCTTATCTCATGTCAAGTCTAACTCTAATCAAAAAGTATATATAAATCAAAGCTCACAATCGATTTAATTTATCACTGAGAATAATTTCAGCGATAAATTAAATCGGTCGTGAGCTTTTCACCATTTTACCAAATAATTTCTTGAATAATCAAGAAATGATTTGGTAAAATGGTGAAAACAAATTCCATCCACGAGAAAACAGCAACGTAGCAGAGCCGAGGGTTAAAAATATGAAAGCGTCAGATGTCGATAAACTTTGAGATAGGGGGTTGAAGGGTTTGATGTCAATAAAGGCAATGGGACCCTTCCCGCATTGAAGTTTCTTGATTTGCGATATCGCTTCCATATCTTGACGGCTCATCAGTTTCTCGGAATTTCTCTTTGAGGTTTCAATCAATTTCTGCGTAGAAATTCTGATTTCTATGATAGATGAAGAAATACATACAAGTATCAATGACTAGCAGAATCGACGCGACTTCGTTCGCGCACATAATGTATTCTATCCAACCATTATACATTTGAGCACTACTCCTGGACATTTTTTTATTCTATTATCAATAGGCATTACAGTGTATGCAATGAAAAAAAATTTGAGCAAAATTTTTGACGCTTTGAATCACATTACTCAAGTTTTAGCAAAGACGCCTTATATTTTCTAGGAATAATAATAGCCTATATTTCTCAGGGATAACGTAGCATTCTAATGATGAAATAATTTTTAAAATCGGTTCAGTAGTTTTTAAGTTAATTCATGACAAACATACAAAAATACAACGTTTTCCTCTTTATAATTTTAGTATAGATGTAAGGCTTGGTTTTAACAATTAGATATAAATAAGATATTGATTACTATTTATTTAACATTGATACCCGATTAAATACTACTAAAATTGTAATAGTGGTACAATATAAATAGCACTACTATGGTTTGGTTCGAAGAATTTGGTAAAATGATACAGCACGATAGATGTAATAACAATATCTTGTTATATAATGGTCATATTATACTATCTTAAATGGACTGTACACTAAATATTATATGTACATATTATGGAGGGATTACAATAAGTAAATTTCTAAGTAGAAAAATGTCTAACAGTGATTTTGAAATTTTAATGAATTCAACGAAAGATCTTTTTCTTCTTTCCATTTATATTTTTCTAAAGACAAATACCCTATTTCAAATAAGAAGTCCCTATGGGATTATTCCTGATTTACATAATAATAAACACGTACAAAAAATATTTAATGAAAACAGGATAAAGTATAAAGCATCAGATAAATTTCTAAAGAGTTTGATGTCGATAAAGAAAATAAGGAGCCCTCTTTTGCCCATAACTTTTTCATAATGCTGTCGCTTGACGACTTATCAAGATTTAAGATCTTTTGTATTTGATTTTTAACGAAAAAAAAATGTGTGCGTGTACTAGCGTACACTCGTAAGAAGTGAAACTTCTTTATGACGTTATTTTTCAAAAAATAATTTACTATATGCAACTTTACAGAAATTGGTTACAGAAGTTAAATTAGATAAAGTTTAGTAAAAGGCTTTTATTAAACTTTATCTAATAATCTAATCTATAATAATCCATCTAATATCACGCGTAGTAGGGATAAGAAAAAGATGGCGCGTAACGGAAAAAAAAAGATGGCGCGTAACAGAAAAAAGATGGCGCGTAATGGAAAAAAAAGATGGCGCGTAACAGAAAAAGATGGCGCGTAACGAAAAAATGTTACACTAAATTTTTTTCCAACCCCGATAAAGAAGTTTCACTTCAAAAAACAAATATTTATTAATAGTGACCAAAAATTTTTGGTGTGTACCAATAGTCTTTTTTCTTACCTTGCTAGTTTGGGTTTTATAGCCCTCCATGACTTTTCTTTTTTGGAAACTATATGATTTTCAGAAAGTACTCGTCATTTAGTTAGCGCTAGGTTTTCGCTAACCAAATGACGATTCTAGAGCCTGTTTAACTGCTCAGGTATTACCTACATAAATATTATCATCTACTCTATAAACGACGTTAAACATAGTTAGAAAATCTTCTACAGCTTCTTAAACCTCCAAAACTTATATAGCTTTATTTTATTAAAATCATTTCTATATGTGGAAACTTTTTAAATGGCCTTCATGTGTTACTTCCTATGCCTATCACTGTTCTTAAGTTTAGCTGTAAGTTTTCCTAAAAATAAATAAATAAATAAAATAAATCATCATCTACTCACTCTTAATCAGCAAGCTGTCATCCCTATTCCTTGTAAATCGTGGGTGGTGAGTTATGATGTTCTGGTTGTGGTACCACACTGTCCTGGGTGGTGGGGATCCCACGCTTTTACACTCGAGGAGCAGCGAGTTCCTCACTGCCACCGTCACTTCACCACCGAGAGATGCCACTCCTGCTACCACTGGAAGAAATATCTAAGATAAGGTTTGGAAGAATGACCATTTTGCTCTCTTTGTAACTCATGAATAAGGAATATATTAAAAACCGGCTAAGAGCGAGTTGGACTAGCGCATGACAGGTTCCGTACAACTAACTATATATCAAAACAGCAATAATAAATGCGTTTGTTGAATGGGAGCTCCTTAAAAATTTGTTTTATTCTTTTTTCAACTGTATAGCTATGACAATTCATGAGATACAGCCTGGTGATAGACAGACAGACGGACAGCGGAGTCTTAATAATAGGGTTCCATATTTACCCTTTGGATACAAATCCTTAAAAGTTGTGGCTTTGAATAAAAATCTTTGTTACTTGAGTTTTTGGCAATGGAAGACCTTCTACCAAGCAACGTGATCATCCCTAAGGAGCAATCGTTGCCGACTAGTTTAAGTTCGGAGCGTATATATGCAAAATGTTAAAAATATTTCGATAGTGTCTTTCGAATACTAGTGACACCATCTTTTGGCAAGAGAAGTTGCAACAAGTTCATTTTTTGTTAACATAAATCAGTTTTTACGCTCATAGCCTCACACTAGGATTTTCTCCTGTATCGTGGGTACCATGGACACACAAGACGAATACACAAATACTCAGACCCAGAGCATGAATCTAAACTCATCATTCAGTTACCTGTCTGGCCGGGAATCGAACCCGGGACCCATTGCGCGTCAGTCCGGTGTAGTAACCGCCACGCGGGTCGTTATAAGTTACACGAATAAAAGAGGTATTTAACATGTTGTGATTTTAGTAAGGCAATTTAAGATACTCAATCAGTTATGTCCTTAATACTAAACCGATAAAATTTATTATTTGCAGATTATGTCTAATTCTCTAGCCCAGGAATAAGCCCTAGAGACAAATTATTTCCTAGCCTAGTAGTAATTAAAATAAGTGACAGAAGAACATAGTTACAAATGTAGCCATTAAATCACGGAAATCTTTTGGGTTATCAGAAGTTGACGAAATTCTTACCTCTCTGCGACGGGGTGTTAGTCACTCTTTTGCTCTCAGGCCCTTCTCCCACTGCTGTGCTAGCTGTCACCCACACGTCATACTGTCGTCCTTCGTAAAGGCCTTTCAGTTCCATGGTTTGAGTTCTTTCATACGCATCTGTGTTTGGTTCGGTATCTGCTCTGAATACCTGGGGTCCGTCATTGCTGTTGAAAAAGTATTGATAAGGTCTTGAGGAAATTTGTGATGAACCATACTTCAGCAAAATCAAAGTGGTACACATATAGAGCAAAAGTGGACGTTTAATTAAATTGTTTTTCATTCTCTCATTTCTTTTCGTTTTGAAAAAGTAGTAGGAAAGAGATTTAATAATAATACGGAATGGCTTTGGATGATGTGATGATGATTTAAATAGTTTTGTATAGTATGATACTTTTATAAGGTTGAAATTGAAACTGAGCGTGCAGTCCACCTGATGGTAAATGGTCACTTTGTCATGAACAATATTGTAAGCAACTTGATATAGAATTGAAGTTCCATCGAAAGGTAACCAGAGATGAGTTTTTTCGAGGACAAAAATGGTCCTATAATATGAAAGTAAGGTGGTAACATCACCCTTCCTCGAAACGCAAGAACGATAGAACCAGGTGTCATTGGTACCTTCTCAGTATAACCGCGCTCGTTCAGACCCTTCCTAATATGACAAACACCTCAATTAACAGAAAAGTCACATAGAATTGTGTAATAGCGTGTAGATATTAATTTAGCACTTCTAAAATATCCTTACCTTGATGTTGGCTTGCAGTAGACGGTATAATGAAGTAGCCGACCATTCGGTTGCTTAGGCTTCTTCCAGCTGACCAGCAGCACGGCCGATGACTGTGAAAGCAGCTTTATCTCCGCTGGAGCGTCCGGTACTGTACAAAAACTTCGTGATTGTTATGTCTTTCAACTTGACTGTACTAAAATAGTAGTTCCTAACCTTTGCAATATGGTTACCCTGTGCCCTGGGAGGAAAGCTAATTTACCCGGCTTTTAAAATTTTAACTTTTTTTATCGAATATTCGCATGTTTTTGCATATTCGCATTCTTAAGGATTGGAAAATGTTTTTTGTTTCCAATGAAGAACTGCAGTTGGAAGACTAGAAAAAGGCAAATCTATATAAATTTTAGTTTGAAGACCAAAAAAAAAGTCGTAAATTTCCATTTTACCATCTATTACATTATTCCTATAGCGGCGTCCATTACCCCACAGAAATACCTGATGTACCCCCGTCGGGGTAATTACCCACTGGTTAGAAACCCAGGACTTAGACTTCTTCTTCAACTGGCCTTGTTCCCATTTTTAATTGGGGTCGGCTCTCCTAATAATTTTTCTCCAGAGCTGGCGGTTCTGGATTGTCTTTGGGTCAATATTACTATTTTTAAGGTCGTTATCTATGGTCTTTATCCATGTGAGTCGGGGTCTCCCACGTTTTCTCGGCATTGACTCAAGCTCTAAGACTTTCCTGGTCATATGGTCCGCTGGTCTCCTCATGACGTGGCCATACCATCGCAGACGTGCTTCTCTTAGCTTATCTTCAATAGGTCTAACTTTGAAAGTTCCTCTTATGTAATGGTTAGGTACCTTGTCTAGAAGTGTGACTCCCGCGGCCCATCTGAGCATTCTCATTTCTGTGACGTGAAGTTTGTCGGCTTGTTTCTGTTTAAGGGGCCAGCATTCCGAACCATATGTCATTGCAGGTCTCACGGCAGTTTTATAGACTTTTCCCTTGGTTCGTATAGGCATTCTAGCATCGCAGAGTACTCCGGTGAGCTCTTTCCATTTTTGCCAACCTACGTTTTGGCGGTGTTCGATATCCGCATCTATGCTGCCATCGTTGGATAACACACTGCCTAGATACTTGAAACTTGGGACAGTCCTAAGGGCAGTAGATTGGAGATAGATAGTGCGGTGACCACCGGAATCGGCGAACTTGCAGTGCATATATTCTGTTTTTTCTCTGCTTATTTTGAGTCCTGCAGATTCCAGTGCCACTCGCCAAGTTTCTAGTGTGGTTTGGAGAGCCTCGGGGTCAGGGTCGATCAGCACAACGTCATCTGCGTACAGTATATTCCAGGGTGTGGGTTGTTGGGATTTAGATGTCAGGTAGTCCATTACAAGGTTAAACAGTAGGGGGCTTAGAGTGAGGTGTGACGATAGATTAATATAGCATGTAACACGTACGTAGATTAAGAGAGATAATGTATGTATAATGCAAATAGTTTCACGTCTAATTTAGTATATAAGCACATCACAATAGAGAGATAAGGATTATAAATTATAGAGTATAACTACATTACTGCTGTGTCTCATTTACTCAGGGGTTCCCCTGAACCCCTGGCCAACGCCTCGCTACTCCCAGTGTGCCCCGCTACATGGCAACCCTGCAACACCTCATGACACACCGCATGGCGACCCTGCCGACGAGCCCGGACTGCGTATACCGCTAAAGAGGACCCTGCCGACGAGCCCGGACTGCGTATACCGCTAAAGAGGACCCTGCCGACGAGCCCGGACTGCGTATACCGTATACCGCTAACAAGGACCCTGCCAGACAACGCATAGCCCTACAAGTAAGCGCGGACAAGAAATTCACCGGCTTCCACTGGAACCGAAAGCGGAACAGTACAGAATGGGAGGATCTACTTCTAAGGAGGAAGTGATAATTGCACAAACGGCTTCGGGAGGCTCAAACAGAGCAACAGTTACCCAGCAACAGGTATCTGCAATTAACATGTGGCGATGATAAAAAACGAGGTCTCCAAAAGAGAGGTTTAACGAGCCGTGCAGATGGCGTAGCACGTGAGTGTGGACACTGTTTTTATGTTAAATTATGTGTATTTAAGTTTAAATCAATTTCGAATATGTTTAAATTTTAAATTTTGCACGCAATTATGTAAATTTATGTGTACTTCAGTTTAGAATCAATTTAGTGGGTTTTTACTAAATATTTTATAGCTAGATGGAAATAGAACTTACTTCTGTATATATTCAATTAAAACTATTAAGGGAAAATATAGTAAAATTAGGACCAAGTAGAAGGCAAGGAAATAATTTTGAGTCAAAAATAAGCGAAATCAGAGCTCTTTATAAGCGATATAAAACTATTATATAAAAATACTATAATATTTGATAATCCGTTAAAAATGGCGGCAGAAAAATTTTGTCTGAAAACTGCGGTTAGCTTGCTTCCGAAGATGAACAATGATGAAACGGTAACCTTAGACCTTATAGACGCAATTGTTTTGTACGATTCAATGTTAGGTAAGGAGGATAGTGCACAGTTAATAAAGTTTGTGCTCACCACACGTCTTAGCCAGGGAGCTAAAATGCGACTATCATCAAACTATCCTTCCGTAAAAGAACTCATAGCAGATATGAAAAAACATCTGCTGACGACGAAGTCCGACGTCGCTATACAAGCTAAACTCGCTCGAACAAGACAAAACGACAGGTCTATCACGGATTTCGGTGCGGAAATAGAGAAATTAATGGTTGATTTAACTATTTCTCAAGCAGGAGAAAGTCAGGACGCTTATAAAATTTTAAGTCCTTTAAACGAAAAGTATGCTGTTAAAAAATTCGCTGACGGTCTTCGTAACCAGCGTATAGGGACTATAATTACTGCTCGCAACTTAACTTCGTTAAAAGAGGCAATTCGAGTGGCCGAAGACGAGAATAGCACTTCGTCGGGACCACAGTGCATGGCGTTTCAAAAGCAAAACAAGTCATTTAAAAATTTTAATTACAGTAACAATACACATAGTAATTATCGAACAGCGCATAAATCAGCTGGTAGTCGTACGTGTCGACAAGATAAAAATGCGCACGTATGGAATTCGCACAATAAGCGCGGTCGTGAGTTCAAGAATAATGCTTATCGCGCTGCACACATTCAGCAAAATCGGCGGAATGTAGCTTACATCGAACATACTTCAAAAAACCATGACTCAGGCGCAAGGCCGAGTTCACGTTATGAAAATGATAAAGATGTTAATAAAGGTCAGTTTTTTCGAGTCTAAACATATTTTAGCAGCTAATAGTATTAACTGGGTTAATTTTGTAGTAAATAATATAGAGTTTGAATGGTTAGTCGATACCGGAGCATCATTATCGGCGATCAAATATAGTTTTTTTGAGAAGAACTTATTATCGTGTAAAATATTTAAGGATGAATTAGTGATTAATGGAATAGATGGACAATTAAGATCTTTAGGTTATGTTTATTTAAAATTAAATTACGAACAATGTTCGTTTATGCATAAGTTTTATATTTTTAATGATTTACCGTGTAAATCGGTCGGTATATTAGGCCAAGATTTTTTGCATAAGTATAGAGGTATTATAGATTTTTCAAAGAATCAGCTATCTTTAAGTGAACGTGAAGGAAAGTTCATTTTAATTCCTATGCAATTTTATGATTATTCATTGGTTATTGCTCCACGTTGTGAGATGATAAAATACTTTCCTGTCAATAGAACAGAAGATTGCGTAGTGTTTAAAAAAGAGTTGAAAAACGGTGTTTTTTTAGCTAATGGTATAGCTACACCTAGGAATGGGATGATACCCATTAGGATATTAAACACAACTTCCGAAGAAGTTCTATATAGTTTGTTGAAGTTAGAAATATATCCCTTAAGTAACTATGATTATTGTTGTTTTTCGAAAACAGAAAGAAGCGTAGAACGAATCAAGAAAATATTTTCTTTGCTTCAGCTTGACTATTTGAATAATGAAGAAAGGTTAAGCATTGAACAAATATGTGCAAAATATCCGGACGTTTTTCATATACCAGGGGGACAAATTAACTGTCACAAATGTGTATGAACAGTCGATAAGATTAAAAGAGAATGCCAATCCAGTTTATAGAAAACCTTATAGGATACCATTTGTACAGAAAAAGGAAGTTGAAAAACAAGTTCAGGAGATGTTAGAAAATAATATAATTAAGGAATCTGTTAGTGAATGGTCTAGTCCTGTTTTGATTGTACCCAAAAAAGCAGATCGTAATGGAGAGAAAAAATGGCGTATAGTTGTAGATTATAGAAAATTGAATGAAAGAATTCAGGACGATAAATTCCCTTTACCCAACATTAATGAGATTCTAGATTCACTTTCGGGTGCTATGTACTTTAGTCATTGCGATTTATCTCAGTCATACTATCAATGTAGCTTAGAGGAACAGAGTCGGAAATACACAGCTTTCACAACAGACAAAGGTCAATTCCAAATGAGAAGATTACCAATGGGTCTGAAAATTAGTCCTAGTTCATTCAGTAGAATGATGACAGTAGCTATGTCTGGATTAAACTACGATAAATGTTTAATTTACTTAGACGATTTAATAATTTTTGGACGTAATTTAGATGAACATAATCGAAACCTTATGTCAATTTTTTCTCGTTTAAGAAAAGTCAATCTTAAATTAAATCCGTCAAAGTGTGAGTTTTTAAAGAAGCAAATTCTTTATTTAGGTCATGTTATTTCATCGAATGGTATTTCACCTGATCCAGCGAAGGTGGCGGTAATAAAAAATTATCCCCGTCCTTCCACTAGTGATGAAGTAAAACGTTTTATAGCATTTGCAAATTATTATAGAAAATTCATACCTAACTTTGCGAATATAGTATTACCAATGACTGACGAATGCGAAAAATCATTTTTATTATTAAAAAATTCATTAATAAATCCTCCAATATTAGATTTTCCAGATTTTTCTGAGAGCAATACATTTGTATTACAAACAGATAGTTCAGGATTTGCAATAGGAAGTGTTTTGTGTAATGGGAACGGAAAACCCATTGCATACGCTAGTAGATCATTAGGAAAAAGTGAGTTAAACTATCCAATAATTGAGAAGGAATTGTTAGCTGTAGTTTGGTCGGTAAAGTATTTTATACGGTAGGAAGTTCGTTGTAAAAACGGATCATCGACCACTTTTATATTTATTTAATATGAATGATCCCTCAAGCAGATTAACAAAGTTTCGTTTATGTTTAGAGGAGTACGACTTTCAGGTCGAATATATAAAAGGAAAAGAAAATGTCTTAGCGGACGCCTTGTCCAGAATAGTAATTTCGAGTGACGACTTGAAAACTATGCATGACAAAACTATATCGGTAATGACGAGAGCTCAGTGCCGTTCGCACTCAGCGTTAGAAAACTCGGATATTCAAAGAAAAGACTCTACGATTCAAAGGCCTAGGATCGTTGAAGTTCTTAAAAAACAAGGAAATGACATTGAATTAATCCAAGTAGGTGTAGATAAGTGGGAAAAGTTGTTACGTAACAAAAAATATATAAAAATATTTTCCAAGTCGCGCAGAATAATGTATATGCCAGAAAACTCGAGTATTTATATAAACTATGACTCTTTATCGGCAAAATCGCGAGACGATTTGTCGAAAGAAATAGTAACATTTTGTATGGAAAATGGCATAAAAGAAGTAATTATTTTAAAAAATCGTTATAACGTATACATTATCGCAAGTATAGCTCAATTTTTAAAGGAGAATAGTAATTCGATATGTGGAGATTTTAAGGTATGCGTAGTGCGAGATGCACGAAGAGTGGAAGATATCGATGAAAAAAAGGTTATTATGAATGATTTCCATATTTTACCCACAAGCGGTCATGTAGGGATACGTAGGATGGTAAATAACATAAGGAAGTATTACTATTGGCCATCTATAGAAAAAGATGTGACAGAGTATGTTAATAAATGTCATAAATGTCAAAAACAAAAGTATCATCGAAACACGAAGGAACCAATGTCAATTACAACTACGGCATCCTCAGCATTTGAGAAAATTTATTTAGATATAGTAGGACCACTTGATAGGGACGATTGTGGAAACGTGTATATATTAACTCTTCAATGTGAACTTACGAAGTTCGTAGAAGCATATCCAATTAAAAACAAATCTGCAAATGAAGTTGCAAGAACATTGGCAGAAAATTTTATTTTAAGATTTGGGATACCTTAGAATATTACTACAGATAGGGGTTCTGAGTTTATTTCAAAAGTTATGGTAGAACTATGTAGTATATTAGGCATCAATAAAACGATATCCACAGCATATCATCATGAGAGTATAGGTTCGTTAGAAAACGTTCATAAAACGTTAGGTGCATATTTGAGAATACAGACAAATAATAACTCATCATCATGGAGTTCTTGGATTCCATATTGGTGTTTCTCATATAACACAACAGTACATACTGTAACCAAGTATACACCTTATGAGTTAGTTTTCGGGAAAACTTGTACGTTACCGAGTAATCTTCAAAATGGAACTGTCGAACCGTTGTATAACTTTGATGATTATCCGTTGGAATTCAAATATCGTTTACAAAAAGCTCAGGCAGATGCTAGAAAAAATTTAATAGATTGTAAGATAGCAAGAAAAGAATGTTATGATAAAAACTTGTATCCTGTAACATATAAAATTTAGTATTAGTCAGAAATAACTCAGGAAGTAAATTAGATTCTGTTTATAATGGCCCATTTGTAGTGATAAAAGATGAATCACCAAATGTAAAAATTAAATGTGGCAATAAAATTGATATAATTCATAAGAATAGAACTAAGTTATACTGTAAAAGTTGAAAAAGAAAATTGTATTTTAATTGTAATAACATGTTGGTATTTTTTTTGTACACTGTAAAACAAAATTATATAATGTAATAATTTTTTTTTTTCTCTTCTGGTGGGATGGTGAGGTGTGACGATAGATTAATATAGCATGTAACACGTACGTAGATTAAGAGAGATAATGTATGTATAATGCAAATAGTTTCACGTCTAATTTAGTATATAAGCACATCACAATAGAGAGATAAGGATTATAAATTATAGAGTATAACTACATTACTGCTGTGTCTCATTTACTCAGGGGTTCCTCTGAACCCCTGGCCAACGCCTCGCTACTCCCAGTGTGCCCCGCTACATGGAAACCCTGCAACACCACATGACACACCGCAAGAGCGGATCCTTGATGAACCCCTACCTCTACTTGGAACTCATCGCTTACTCCAGCTGGGCATCGTACTCGAGTTGTGACACAGTTGTACATATCGACTATTACTCGGACGTAACATTCGGGAACGTTCTGTGATCTTAAGGCTTCCCAGATCAGTAGCCTAGGTATGCGATCGAAGGCCTTTTCTAAGTCAATGAACACCATATGAAGGTCCTCCTTTCTGTTTCTATAAGATTCCATTAGGATACGGATGGTATGGATGGCATCAGTCGTTGATTTGCCAGCTATAAACCCACATTGATTCTCTGTCACTGTTGTTAATTGACGTAGCCTTTCGTTGATCACTCTTTCCCAAATTTTTAAAGTGTGCGATATAAGTTTAATAGCCCGGTAATTTCCACATAGCCGTACGTCGCCTTTGTTCTTATAAAACGGAATAAGGTAGCTTTTCCTCCACGAGAGAGGGATACCTTCAGAAGCAATTTTATTAAACAGGTTGGTTAGAAAGTTAACTCCCGTGTTGCCCAACTTTTTCCAAATTTCCGCTGGCAGATCATCGGGGCCAGTTGATTTGTTATTGGCCATGTTGCGTATCGCCAATTTGACTTCATCACCTGTGATGACAGGCCATGGGCCTTCTACTGTCGGCGATGCAACAATTGGTTTACAGGGATTGGTCTCATTTAGCAAACTCGAGTAGTACTCTCTCCACCTCTCGTTTATATCCCTGTCTGATGTTAAAAGCGTGCCTTGGGAATCCTTGATATACTTAACTGCCTTCGTATCTTGGGTATTTCGGTGTTTCTGCTTGGCGACTTTAAATAACTGTTTATCATTGGGGGCGCTTTCTAATGTAGTATAGAAATTCTCTCTATTTAAGGCTCTAGTCTGAGCCACTATACGTTTGGCATTCTTCTTTGCATCTTGATATGCCTTTAGATCTTCGTCATTTTTAGAGTTTTGCCAGGTTTTAAATAATTGCTTTTTTGCGCTGATCTTCTCTTGGACATTTGGGTTCCAGATAGTAGGATCTTTGTTTTCTCTTGTGGTTCCATTTGAAACACCAAGATACGAGGTGGCTTTTTCGATGGCAACATCATGAAAGTCGCTCCACATCCCATTAGCATCCTTGTCGGGCTCAAAATTCTCTATATAATCTCTCAGTTCTGCGCACAATCTTAGGCCCTCTTCTTGATCCAACTTATACCAGCGAATCTTGGCAACTCTAACTTTCTTGGCCTTAGCTGATCTTGGTATTTTAAAGTCGGCTACCATTAGACGATGTTGACATGTTAGAGGTTCGCCGGGTATTACTTTACAGTTTTTGCAGGTTTTTAGAAGTTTCCTGTCTGCTAAGATATAGTCTACTTGTGTGTGCTTTCCCCCATTCTTATATGTGATCAGATGTTCGTCACGTTTTGCGAAGAAGGTGTTAATGATTGCCATGTTAAATGTGGCCGCGAAGTTCAAAATGTCGTTGCCCTCGGGATTTGCATTGCCATAGCCATAGTTCCCATGGATCTCTCTATATGATGTTGTTGTTCTACCTACGTGTCCGTTAAAATCTGCTCCAATATACTTCGACTCTGTGTTGGGTATAGACTGCATGACTTCATAAAGATCATCCCAAAATGCTTGTTTTTTGATTTGTGATAGCCCTGTTTGGGGTGCATATGCTGATATTACGTTCATGCATGGTTGATTATCAAGAGCGAATTTGATAGAAATTATTCGATCGCTTACTCTCTTCACGTCGACTATACGTGATTGGAAATTCTCGTCAACCACGATACCTACACCGTTCCGAGTCGCTTGTTTTCCGGAGTATATGAGCTTGTAGCCGTTGCCGATATTGCACGCCTTGGACCCCTTCCACTTCGTCTCTTGTATGCAGCAGATACTGATTTGTCTTCTGAGCATCACATCGCTTAGCTCCAAGCTGCGTCCAGTCATGGAGCCCACGTTCCAGCTGGCTATGCGAACTTTTGGGACGTCGGTTCCACGTTTCTTCTTCTCGTCGCTTCGGGGGTACGCCCTAACATTCACTGCATTGTTATCGCCAGTAGCGTCGCTTCCGGGGGACGCCCTAGTATTTGAATTTGACCCTTTCTTGTTTCGTATTTTCATGATTAGGAGAAGGTGGGTTGGCTAAAGATTTTACGGCCGGCTGCCGCCTGACGCCAAGACAGTAACCCCTCTTGCTAACAAGGGCTTAGGATGCCACCGTTGACTTGCGCTCTTCCGCTGCCATCCTCTACACGACATCCTGCCTGATGCCGCTGACCTACGTCGGCCCGGTGTCGGAGTATGTCCGAGCGGCCCGTCGAAGGTGTACCTGTTGGTCCGCGGGAGGTATTTTATTTCCCTCCTACCCTCCGGCACTTCTCTCGAACTGCCGGCGAGCTTTCCCCGATCCGCCACCTGGGGACGCGCTCCCTAGGGGTGAGGTTCCCCCGAGAAACCCAGGACTTAGACTATAAGATTTAAATATTTTTCCATCTTCATTTTATGTTTTATAACGTGCTCTGCGGTTTTACCCGTGTTCAAATAAATGCAACATAACTTTTGGTACGCTTCATGAATTTTAATGAAAAAAAGGTACATCAAGATACGTAGGTACATTATCTTGTAAATCTATTGTACTGTTACTTGTTGATTATTACCTACGTCATAGAATTTAAGTACTAAAAATAAACAGATTTTCATTTTATTTGTAACTTATTTTACTTTTAATTCTGATACGACCCAAATTAAGGGTTATAACCTTATTTACTACTGCCTTAATTAAATATCTTGTAATAACTGTCTTTAGGGGATCCGAAGATATAAAATACTTAATTACTAAAATCACTTTATTAAAATCCTGGAAAGTTCTCTTATTAACCCCCGACGTAAACAGAGGGGTGGTATAAGTTTGACTGCTATGTCTGTCTGTGTGTCGATCTATATAACTGACTGTGTAAATGGAGCTCTTAAAAGGTAGAACTGACTTGGATGCGTTTTTCTTGTTACTAAAACCTGACAATAAATTAACTACAAAGACTAACAACATCAAAAATAGGGGAATTTGGATAAGTTCGAACCCAGGAACATTATTATAGTATAAATTTAGGCATCACAATAATGTGATGCCTAAATTTATACTGCTATTCTTATATTTATAAATGGATAAATGGAACAACATAAAAAGATTTCTTTATGAGATGTGATATGAGCCTAATGCAACTTCCCCTTTCAATTAAGAGAGTGAGGTATGGATTCCTAGCACGTACCACTGATATTTTTAAGTTTATGGGCGTGTTAAAAATTAATTATCACTGTTAAATGGTAATGGAAATCGCTCTGGCCTCCCTCTCGTTCTCTTCGTTCTCTTCGTCTCGTGAGGGAAGCTTTCATACCCGAGTGTATTCCTAAAAAAGGTCTCGTAGGTGGGTGAAGCTTTTTTTAAATACGATAGATAAAGGCCTAAGTCTCTCCTTATGAGAGAAGGTGCGTGCCCAGGAGTGAGATAATTGATTGACACGAATTGAGATCAGCATCAACACATTAAATGGTATCGAGCTTGAATAGCCCTACCCACACTCTTCCTGTGGTTTTTTATTTGACTGAAGTAGCAAAAGAGCATGCAGTCCGCCTGATAGTAAGTGGTCACTGCCGCTCATGGACATCTGTAATCAACTTCATACAGAACATGGGTTATATCAGAAGTCAATCACAGATGCGTCGCACGTCATGTGAAAGTGTGCCGGTGTGTGTATGTCTCGTAGATGAACGTCAAATCACATAATTTTGACGCTACTGCATTATGCTGCGTTTCAATGTCAGATATTTTTGCTACGTTCGTGTAGTCAGATATTATTGAACTCCTTCTTGGGTCAGATACTTTTGCCAATCTTCCATAGTCACATCTTATTGCTCGTGACTGTACATAATATAAGTAAAACAGTTGAATAATTAATAGGTTACGTACCATCCTGAAGCGTAGAACACACGATAGGAAAGGAATAAGGCCCGGTTCCATAGTTGGAGAAGCCAGCCACTTTCACCGTATAATTTGCATACTTGTGCAACCCTTGTAGACGAAGTTCTGTCACCGGTGAGGTCGCGTTTTGCCATTGCCGACCTGTTACATATTTGAACAATGTTAATAAGGGGCAAATATGAATTTCAAAAATAAGGTGCAATTTTATTACAAAAAAATATGAAAAAAAAACGAGGTTAAACTGAAATTAGCAGTTGTGATTTTTGTTTTCTATTAAATTTAATGAGTTTTTGAGTTTTCGACAAAATAAGAACATACATTTATTAAATTTCTTACTTAATTAATTAAGTGTTTGCAATGGTCTATAACCAATTCGCACTTGGCCAGCGCGGTGGACTATGGCTTAAACTCTCTGATTCTGAGAGCAGACGCAGCAGACCCGTGCCCAGGAATGGGACAATAATGGGTTGACGAGAGAGAGAGAGAGAGAATGGTCTAGCGTTTTTGATACCCATATTATCATCATAGGAATAAAGTTGTCCAGTATAAGTGTATATGTATACACATACAAAAAACTTGCATACAACATACATACGCTCGAAAAACACCCTCCGTTTAACACACTCAGGTGAAAAAACCAAGTGTATAACACGATATTCATGAAAGTGTATAAATTCTCCGCGCCTTACGTCCCTTCTGCCTGTCCAAAGCAACCAACGTAATCATACCTTGAGCAGCGTAGAGCACGGTGTACCCAATAAGAGCGCCAGCTTGTTTGTGTGGAGGTATCGGCTGCCAGCTAACTACGAGCGTAGGTAGGGGTCTATTCTTACGTAGGATTGTTTATGTCCATAGTTGGCAGCGGACACTGACTATTGAAGTATGTATGTTTTTTTTAAGAAAGAAGTAGCAACAAGCATGTGGTCCACCAGATAGTAATCGGTCACTGCCGCCCATAGATATCTGTAAGCAACTTCATATAAAACATGGTTTCTATCTGAAGTCAATCACTAGGACTAAGACTTAGCTGGTCGCTTCACATAAAACTGTGCCACCTTCCATTGTACATCGTACATGATATTCGTGAACATCGTGTATGAATCCTCCGCGCCTTACGTCCCTTCTACCTGTTCAAAGCAACCCACGTAATCATACCTTGAGCAGCGTAGAGAACAGTGTACCCAATGAGTGCGCCAGCTTGTTTGTGTGGAGGTATCGGCTGCCAGCTAACTCTTAGCGCTGTGGACGTCACGCCTCCGCATTCCACGGACGTCGGGCCTTCTTCTGGGGCTGTTTAAAGAAAGTATGGATTAATATCGTTTTAATTATAACTACTTACTACTTATAACTAATTATAACTACTTACTTAATTATAACTACTTATTATTACTACTTATTATTATATTATATTACATTTCAATATTTTTTTAAAGTAAACGGATAATAATAGCAGGAGTATAATTTGACTAGGGAAGTACAACGATATTTCTAGCGTGAAAAAGTTCTTAAATTTCGCTGGAAAGGGGCACTTTATATGAGGCGACCATCTTAATCCGCGGGAAGAGCAACGTATGAATGATTAACTATAGATAAAAGTTATATCATAGAACTCCTGTTCTACCTGATACATGGATGGATGCCTTGGATGGCAATGACCACATACCTTCAGGTGAACTGCGTGTTCCAGGCACGCACCACATTTTTTTTGTAAAATGGTGTGTGTATTAGAAATTATTAATAACTGCTTTGCTTTAATGTAAAGATAACATCGTGAGGAAACCTACACACGTGAAAGTTTATAAATAAAACCACCTATGAAATAATTGCCAATGGTGAGGTCAAGGTCAAATCCCTTTTATTCTAAGGTCTCCTACCTTTTTTATCTGACTTAAGTAGCAAATGAGCATGCAGTCCACCCGATGGTAAGTGGTCACTGCCGCTCATGGACATCTGTAATCAACTCCATACAGAACATGGGTTCCATCTGAAGTCAATCACAGATGTGTTGCCTCTCCCGAGGACTATGATGGTCGCCCCATGTGAAAGTGTGCCGGCAACCACACCCTTCTATCGAAACGCAAGAAATGCTTCACGCTAGAAATAGTTGTGGCGGTGGTACTGCCCCGGTCGAACTACACTGGTTCCATCACCTTGAAAAATCTGTTCCCAGCAGTGGAACAATGATCTGCGAGTCTAGATTTAATTAATTGGGTGTTTCATTAATATACCTATGATATTTCAACACCAAATTCAAGAACTGAACTTCGAAATGATTTAACTTGGAATTAAATTGACAAAAAAGAAGACGGAACTCTTAACTGCATTTTGCTTTCAGGCGTTAATTACGTAAGCTGAAAGAAATAATTTAAATTAGAAAGTGAGAAGCAATTATAAGAACAATAAGCGAGATGGTGGATATTTTCAACATTAACTTCATTTTTAAGAAATTTTCGGACGCAAAATTAATTTTCGTCTACCTTTTTATTGAACGAACAATAATAATTATATTTTTAAGAATATTTCCTTATAAGTTAAGAGTTGGGGTCTCAATTTTTATGGAAGACATTATTAATAAAAAAAAAATAATAATAATAATAAAATGATTTTATTTCTACCATAGTTAATTAATAGAACATAGATCAATTTATTAATAGCATGTACCTAATTATAAGCATTTAAATCATTATTTATAAAACTATTATTTGATTATAATTAGTGTCTTATATTTATTTATATATTTATAATGAATTCATAATATCCCATTTCATGTGTATCAAAAAAATAAAAATGTTTTATTTAAAACATCAAGTTCATTGATATTAAGTGATTAAATATTTTTTTTAATAACTTTAATTTTTTTAAATTTTAAATGACTTAAGATTAAGATTAACTTAAGATTCACTAATAAAGTAAACAACCATAATTGCAATAGCTTTTTCCTTTGTAAAATATTTTATGTTAAAAATAAGGTCATATGCACGATGAAAATAAAGGGGCCTAATGCAAGATTTACATTTTGTAGCAATAAAAAAATGTGTATGCATTTTTGTTACCATTAAGAGTTTCTTAAACTGTGCCGATATTGTCGTGTACCGGTATGCCGGTACGAAAAATTTAATAATTGTCCTTTTGTCGGTTTACAACGTTATTAAAATTTTCAAGTATTTAATGATATTTGTCGAAAGTATCAGTTTGTTCTTTCTCCACTATGTCTAAAATTAAAGTTCCGTTAATCTCACCTCCTTCTCTTGTATCTTGAAATAACGGTATGGAAAATGGCCCATTTCCCGCACTGTTGAAAGCTGCAATTGAGACCGCATACCTAAACAAATATAAAAAGCAATATTACTTTAAGCAAAGCAAGCAAAGCTATTTTTATACACTTTAATAGAGTAGAAAATTAGAATAATTTTAAATAATAAGATAATTTAAAATATTTAATAATTTAATTAATTGTAATTATTTAATTTAATAATTTAAATTTTACGGCTATAAATGAAGTAAGCACGAAATTATATAACTAGATATTTATGAAAGCATTGAATAAAATCACTAATTTTGGTTCCATTTCATTTCAAATACACAGAAAAATAGAGGGAAATTATTTGAAATATTATAGGAATTTCTATTACTAGTTGCGATCATTTAAAGTATATTTTGCAAACAAACGCAATGTATACAGAACTTCCATTTATATTATATGCATGAATAAATTCATTATCACGATTTGACACTGAGGAAAAACATGGTGAAATAATCGACACACCTGAGAGTTCTCTAAAAAAAGTTCACCAAATGTTAGAAGTCTACCAATGGGCAAAATCTCTCTAAGTGAGACAATAATAGGTTGACAAACACAATCTGTATAAGGTATAGTATAAATTGGAGTAATCCAAAAATAACAAGGTGAGGTAAAAACATCTTACCGAACTCCTTTTAATAAGCCTGTTATCACCGTCTCTTGTTTTGAGTATAAGGACGACGTTTTGATAATTTTGTCACTGGCTTCTTGAGTATCTGTTAAGAAAAATTTACATTAAAATATCTTAATCCTACAAAGACATAGATACTTATAGCTAAATGTTAGTTATAAGTTCTCTTTTTGTATTTTGATTGCTTTGCGTTTGCATAAATACGTAAATAAATAAACCAACACACGCTTTCTACACTCATAGCCCCACAGTAGGATTTTCTCCTGTGTCGTGGGTACCGTGGACACACACAAGACGAATACACAAACACCCAGACCCAAGACCAGGGTTTGCTCAAGCGATAGTCTTTACTCTTTCAAAACACACAAAGCAAACACAAAGCGTGTAACTAATTTAGCCATTAGGAATCGTTCCTTCAATTCTCGACGGACTTAGTATGACAAAGAAGATATAATTATGTTTAACCAACATAGTCGTCGGAAGTAACAACGCATCTGTGGGCGAAACTAGGTAGGACTCTTATCTTATGTGAGGTTGATTACGGATGTCTCTGGGCGGTAGTGAATACTTAACATCTGCACTGACATCTGGACTGCATGCTTGTTTTGATGCCAACCCATTATTTTCCCACTGCTGGGCATGGGTCTTCTCTCAGAATGAGAGAGTTTTAGGCCTTAGTCCACCGCGCTGGTCAAGTGCGAATTGAAGGACTTCATACACCTCCGAGAACTTTTTTTAATTAAAGAATTCTGGGGTGTGTAGGTTTCCTCACAATGTTTTACTTCACCGAAAGGCAGTGATAATTAATTTCTAATACGCACATAATTTAGAAAAATCAGTGGTGCGTGCCTTGGTTTGAAACTCGGACCTCCCGATCGAGAGGGCAAGTTTCAACCATTAGGCTATCATTGCTACCCCTATATTACAAATGTAAGTGAGCGGCAGTACCGTGTGTTTCATTGTTATTGAAGTATGTGTGCTATGAATTCTATACCTTGTATTCCACTAAGCTGTGGAACAGCTCTCAACCGGTATCCCAGAATAAGGCCATTATGAGTGTCCGCTGGAGGTGGTATCCATTTCGCTCTGAGCTCCCCTGGGGAATCTGTTTGTTCCAATTGCACGCCGAGAGGTGGGGACGATGGGGCTAAAAGGTAAAAATGATGGTTAGATTCACAAATGTTAATTTTATAGTAATGGATCGTAGTCACGGCGAAAGTGTCACCGTGATCACGATCCATGTAACTAGATCGAAATATCGGCATAAATAATTTAAAACTGTCGTATTGTTATTCATAAAGACACTGCTGTAAAGCCAGCAAGACACACAATCCAGGAGAAAGATTGTGTCCCTTACGACGAGTCCCTGCCCCTAAACGAGCATGCAGTCCATCAGATGCAAAGTGACCGTTGCACATCTTTTTTTTAGTCAGGAAAATGCCTTTATGCATCCCATCGAAGACGGGGGAGTCCGATGGGTATTTGGGACTCCTGAGAAACCAGAGTACCCACTGAAAACCTGACGTCTCTTCACTCTATTCTAGTACTCCAAGCGGAGGGCCTTTGAAGGCCAAAGGCTGGTTGGGAGCCCAAGTGTTCTAGGCTTCGACGTCTATTTTATTTATTGGCAGTGGATCCCCCGATCCCCAGCTGCTATATTTAAGGTGGTCATAGGTGGGCGAATTGTCGCTTTCTAGTGCCTCTTCGCTTATGCCGGATGGAGTCAGTGCCTGCTTCCTCCTCCATAACCACTACTTCTCTGAAACATCTGTGATCAACCTCAGATAAAATAAGTATGAGTTTTTTTTATCTGACTGAAATAACAAACGAGCATGCAGTCCACCTGATGGTAATCGGCCACTGCCGCCCATGGACATCTTTAATCAACTTCATACAGAACATGGGTTCCATCTCAAGTCAATCACAGATGCGTTGCTACTCCCGAGGACTACGATGGTCGCCTCGTGTGAAAGTGTGCAATCACACCCTTCTATCGAAACGCAAGAACTGCTTCACGCTAGAAATTTTGGTTGGCCACATTAGCATTACTGCCCTTGTGGACTAAGGTGGAACGTCTGAAACGAAATATCTTTATTTTGTATAGGCCTACGAAGGCACAAATTGTCAGTTACATATTTTTTTTACACTACCACCGGATCGGAACACGGCCTCAACTGAGAAGATCCGGCAAGAAACTCAGTGGATTTGTCCTGTTTCTTTGTACATGTTTTTTGCCATATTGTTTTGTCTCGGAAAAGTTATCTCCGTTATGGCATCCTTCAGATTAAAGCACAGATCACATAACCTTGCTGTCGTCCCTGTAGCCTCGGGGTCAGAATAGGGCTACGGTATCCCCTGCCTGTCGTAAGAGGCGACTAAAAGGGGCTTCCGGGGTTGCAGACGACTAGAGTGGGAGCTCGAACCGTTCGGTCAGGCAATCCCGGGAAGGACGGCGGTATGTGTGGTCGCATACCGTCCGATGTGGCCCGATGGGGCAGCGCGCTCGGAGGACTCCGGTCGTTTCGATATCCCGGAGTCTTCCTTTTCAGCGCCGAGGACGGCCACCGGGGGGGTTTTAGTGCGGTAAAAATCCCACATAACCCTGCGTCGCTCCCACGGCGTCGGGTACCTTTGGAAGGTTTCCCCCTCGAAAACAAAAAAAAACCTTGCTGTCATTTGGCAGAGATACAGGCAGAGGTATAGCAGTATCGCCTACAGAAAAACCTCAAAGGGTTGCCTCCAAAGCATACCTATATACCTTTATTTAGCAAAACCTACACAACAAGAAGAAAATTAAGTATCTACTCAAGCCAGGCTTTATTGCTAAACGGGCTTGACATTGATAAATTGTTATGACTGCCAGTTACTAAGGCATGTCGCTTATGCCTTATGAATATGAACTTAAGATTCTAAGTGGATTGAAGCACCGTCGTGAAAATAAGTACAAAATGTTTTAAATCACACTATACGCATATGAAATAGAAATCCAGTTTCGCTGAAGTATTACAACGTTATATAAAGTGATTTCTGCAAACAAGCCTTTATAAAGACGTATTTATACTTGTCTTTCGTGTCGTGATGTGACGCATCAGAAGGATATCGCTTTCACATTTAGTATGGTAACTGATGGGACACAACAGAAGCCATCATAACACATTGCGCATTACTAGTATGAACGTTACCATACTAAATGTATGAAACCCTTGTGATGCGTCACGTCACGACACGTCGGACAAATATAAATCCGTCTTAATACAAATATTCTGTATCATATATGTATGTACCATAGAAAATAATAATGATGAGTGTAAAAGTAGCCGTATAGAGTAGTGATAGCCTAATGGTTGAAACTTGCTGTCTCGATCGTGTGGTCCGAGGTTCAAACCCGGGCATGCACTACTGATTTTTCTAAAATTATGTTATTAGAAATTAATTATCACTGCTTTTCAATGAAGGATAACCTACATACCCGAGGGTTCTTTAAAAAGAAAGTTCTCGGAGGTGTGTGAAGTCCACCAATTCGCACTTGGCCAGTGCGGTGGACTATGGCCTAAACTCTCTTATTCTGAGAGAAGATCCGTGCCAAGCAGTGCAAGAGTTTTTTTTTTACCCGACTGCGTAAGAAATATAGTAATGTTTTTCGCGTGTATGTATGTAACCTCGAACTAAGGGTACTAACTAAGAAGGATCAAGTACTTCAAGTAAAATTTAAATTGTCAAGGTGGTAGGACCAGTGTAGTTCGACCGCGGAAGTACCGCCGCCACACCTATTTCTAGCATGAAGCATTTCTTGCGTTTCGTTAGAAGGGTATGGTCGCCGGCACACTTTCACATGACGCGACCATCATAGTCCTCGGGTGTAGCAACGCATCTGTGGTTGACTTCATATGAAACCCATGTTCCGTATGTAGTATTGTAAAATAGTTAATAAAAGTTTGTATAAACTAAGTTTGATTAAAGACGTTGTATCATCTTCGTATCTAAAACGTAATAAATCCCTATACATCGATTTATCTTTTATCCTGAGATTCCCATCTACAATATTCACCGTCTATCAACATCTTAAAGCTGGTGAATGCTACATGTATGAAGTTGATTACAGATGTCCATGGGTTTTTTTATCTGATGGAAATAGCAAACGAGCATGCAGTGGACTGTCTATGTGTCTATGGGCGGCAGTGACCACTTAGCATAAGGTGGACCTGATGGTAAGTGGTCACTGCCGCCTATAGACATACGGCTATAGTGATGATACGGCGCCGAGACGTGGTCCTTTACTGTGAGCCTCGTGCGTAAGCTTAAAATCGCTCAGCGAGCTATGGAGAGGACTATGCTTGGTATTTCCCTGCGCGACAGAATTCGTAGTGATGAAATCCGTAAGAAAACGAAAGTTACCGACATAGCTCTCAGAATTAGTAGGCTGAAGTAGCAATGGGCAGGCCACATCGTTCGTAGGACAGACAATCGATGGGGTAGAAGAGTCCTCGAATGGAGACCACGTCCGGGCAAAAGGGGTGAAGGCCGTCCCCCGACCAAGTGGACTGCTGACCTGAAGAAGACGGCGGGTAACCGCTGGATCCAGATAGCTCAGGACCGATCGGAGTGGGGAAGGCCTATGTCCAGCAGTGGACTTTCAAAATGGATGGATGGATGGACATGATACACGGGTTTTGAATTCTTTAAGAAATATGGTTATACCGGCATATCGAATTTCCTACAGAATACCCGTTAAAAATATATTTAAGAAGATTGTTTTACGTACGCCTGATATTTTATTGAAGCAAACATCTAAAACGATAGCTATTGATTGGAAGTGAAGACTGAATGGATGCTACGAACAGTAAAATCTTTAACGGGCCATAAATTGAGTGAATAGTTTATAGACTGGAGAATATTCATTCATTTAGAAAATTAAAAGTTCCGTGTACACATACATATATTTGCAAAAGTACAAATTGGAAGAAAAAGAAAAGAGAGAGAGAGAGAATAGAGATTATGTCCCTTCATGTTTTTGAAAACAAATCGAAATTTCGAAATTTAATTTACAGAATTGCAAATATATTCCGTATCAGGAGATAGCCTAATGTCATTATTTCATAAATCAAATTTATTGCTTTTTTAAGTCCCATAAGTGGCTCAAAAAGATTAACACTACAAGTTAGAATATAACATAATCAAAAACTATTAATTTTTACTATAAATTCTCATCCCTATCGACATCAACTTTTTTCTCCACTACATGGGTCTCCTATGAGACTGGGAAAAACTTAATACATAATTAGCCACGCCGGCCGAATATAATTCAATTTTGTTTGTAATGCATTTTTACGGAAGTCTGAGAAATGTACAGATTTTCAAAGTAAAACGTATATTTTTTGACCAGGCAGCTACCAATACTATGCCTAAATTAATTTGCGGTGGTCCGTGCATTTCGGTGCAAGGCTTTAGTTACTTGTTCACGCATATATGAGGTGCCAATTGAATTTCCTCGGGAGATTCAGGATTCGGGGTATTTAATTTGAGATAAAATCCCCGTTCTGTACGTTGCTTTCAGATAGATAGGCGTTAGACTTAGACTGAAGAGCACGCGCGTTTGCTACTACAATTTTATAACAAAGATTCCATTTTTCTTCTTCGTAAAATATTCGGGGAACCTTCAAAAGATACCTGACGCCGTGGGAGCAACGCCGGGTTTTATAGTATTTCTAACTCACTCAAACCTCCACGGTGGCCACCCTCAGCGCTGCGTGGGGGACTTCCGGATCTCCAGTGGTACACAACCGGAGTCCTCCGAGCGCGATGCCCCATCCGGGCTCTTCCCAGTGAGCATTTGTACCCACTGCGGCTTCTGGTGTTTACGACGGAGTGTGACACATGCCCTCATCCTATTCAGTGTCGCTTGGATGTACGGTTCAAGCTCCCACTCTTATCGCTCGCAACCTCAGAAGCCCCTTTCAGTCGCCTCTTACAACAACCAGAGGATACCATAGGCCTATTCTGGTTCCAGACTTACAAGGACAAGAGCACGTACCTGTAGTATTGTAAAATTATTGTAAAGCGTAATTAAGTATTTAAGTTTATATTTTTATGACGGTGATGGTTTTCTTGTCGGGTTTAGGATATAATAATAATATAATCGTAATATTGTTAGTACGATCATGTTGTGTGCAGATGTAGTTGAATAAGAACAATGAGTTGTAAAATTAAGAATTAGATAATAGCGTTTAGAAAATATCGTGTTAAGATTTACTGTACAGATGTGGATAGACAAAGGACAAAGGATTGTAAATGGGCAATAGCTTTTAGGGTGTAATATTGCATGGGAACTGCGTGTTGCAAAGAAGCCGAACACAATATTGTTATAAATAATAAAATAAGGGTCAGTACGACAAGGTGGGGGTAAGACGCCGGTATTATAAAATGGTACGCAGAGTTTAGGCGCCAGTTAGAAGTAAGAAGTAAGAAGTGAGAAGACGGAAGTAAGAAGTTATAAGATAGACGTTATGATAGTTAGAGGTTAAGAAGTTTGTATAAGTTAGTTTGATTAAAGACGTATCATCTTCGTATCTAAAACGTAATAAATACCTGTACTTCGATTTATCTTTTATCCTGTGATTCCCATCTACAAGATTCACCGGCCTACCAACATCTTCAAGCTGGTGAATACTACATACCTAATTAAAAAATATCAAATGCACAAGCATGTGAGATTCGAACCTTGCACCAACAACATGGATCCAAGCACTAGGCTATACAACATTAATTACTTTTGATGAATATGATATGAATCCAATTTCGCAACAAGTATTCTCATTCCCTGTCTAATTTCCGTTAGCCAAAGTATATTCCAACAACGGAGATTGTCTGAACTTTACTCTATTAATAATGTACTTAGTTACAGTTTATTTCTCTATTCGATAAGTACAATAGTCTAGTTATATATTTACATATGTATAGGTAAACCTACCCTCCTCTTTACAATAATTCTGCAGATTTTTTTTAGCTTGTAGCTAACGAGCATGCAGTCCACCTGATGGTAAGTGGTCACTGCTACCCATGGACATCTGTAATCAACTTCATACAGAACATGGGTTCCATCTGAAGTCAATCACAGATGCGTTGCTACTCCTGAGGACTATGATGTTCACCTCATGTGAAAGTGTGCCGGCAACCACACCCTTCTATCGAAACGCAAGGAATGCTTCACGCTAGAAATAGGTGTGGCGGTGGTACTTCCCCGGTCGAACTACACTGGTTCTACCACCTTGTACAACTTAGTATTATAGTTGAACATTGTAAGCGATCTCATTACAGAATTCATAATTGTAATACACACTATCAATTAAATACATTCTTAATTTAAGTCTGCTATCATTGTTTTACTAAATCCAAGAACAAAGCCAGTACATTAATTATTTATCACTATAATGGGCGCTTGTGGATTAAAACACTCATTGTCTTAGCAAACTGTGCGTCATTATTCTCAATCTACCAGTTGTTTTCATAATTATGCCATCTCATTGTCTGTAAGAAAAGCGTTCAACTTCTTCAGAGCTTACAATTTGTTAATCATTAACGGCTAGAATAAATTAATCATTCTTACTCAACGAAAGATCTTTGGAGTTTTCTAGTGAAATTTATAAGTTACCATTTTTAAGTAGTCTTGAATATACTTTAAAATGTATTTTGCAATTAATCTATATTTGGTTGAAGGGAAGAAATAACATGCATACTGATAACTTTATCGCGAGATTTTTATTTATGCGTTTGTTTATATTTAATACTACTTTGTGCACACTAGATTTGCATTTCAAATACACACTCCGATCACAGAGCTGCTGGAAGAAATTTCATTTCATTTCGGCCCTTTGTACTATGTATTTTAATCTGTTTTACCTACTATGAATTTACGGTATACAAAAACCTATAAATAAATATATTTTTATATAACATTCAAGTAGGAAGTGATCATGCAATTTATCTGGCGGTAAGTGGTCATTGATCTTTAAGTTTTCACGGTTAATTTTATAGTTTTATATTGCATTTTAATTGTATTTATATTTATTATATTCCTGCAATTTGCTTTTCTGTCATTAATTCTTAACTTATACTTTGATTAATACTTAAATAATCTGTAATACACACCCATATACACCGTACCTACCTTTCTGTTCACCCTCACTTTAATTTCGCTTCCTAATTTCTGGGTACAATCATTAACGGCTTATATGATATGATTATTATTGTATACCTATTTAATTTAACACAACTAAAAATAAGGAAAACTAATATTATGCCTAAAAGGCCACATTTTTAGTATCTGTAAGGCAAGATACTGGAGCTAACTTTCATTACAATGTAAAAAACTCGATTGAAAAAATACAACATAACAAAAAAGACAAACCCGCTGAGTTTCTTGCCGGATCTTCTCAGTTGAGGTCGTGTTCGATCCGGTGATAGTGTAAAAAAATAGGCCCCCTTAGGCCTATACAAAATAAAGACATTTCACTTCATACGAAAATATCTGTTCTTCTTATTTTATCTGTGGCGATATTTTGATAATCCGTATAATGTCCGTGTCCTTAGTTAATAGAAAAATGTATTACCTTCCTCAGTTGTAGAAAATCGCACGGGCGTGCAATAAGGGCTCAGATCCGCTTGATTGCCCCCAGCCACTCTCGCAGAATAACTTATCGCTGGCTGCAAGTCTTCAATTTCAATGCCATGGCGTATTTCTTCTAACCTTTATAGAAAAACATTTTATTAAGAATTATATATTTCGAAATAACCTCTAGATATCAAAATTATGGTAATAGCTTTGATTTATAATAAATAATCAACATTAGTATTAATAAATTACATTTAAAAAAACCTTTCACTTGCATTGAATTAAAATCTACTAACGTTTCGTCGAATAAGGTTTCAAAAAAACTTGTCTCTTAATTTCTAGATATATCCAGTAATTTCTAGATATGTCTAGAAATTATTGGAATACATAAATTTAATCACTACTATAGTACTGATAAAATTTCTAACTGAAGTACTAACACTTGAAGTTTTCATGTTTATCGTTATTTACTAGGATTTCTTAAATTGTGTGTCGACACGTATAAGCACTTATATATAACAATCTAGATTAGAAATCATAATTCTTATTCTATTCGGGGATCGAAACTTGAACATCAGCAGTCTTCGACATAATAACTGATACCAAAACATTTAAAGTACAATATGTTTAATACATAAATGTATGACGAAACATACCTGGTCACATTAATGGTCCTTGCGGTACTCCAAGACATTCGTTGACTATTCGTTATTTGTAAGCTGTAATACTGAGCGAGAGATCGCGTCATGTCCCTCCAGGATAACTTCACTGAACGACTCTTTATTGAGTCCACTGATAAGTCTGATGGGGGTAACGGAGGCTCTAAAAATACGAAAACAGATAATAAAATACAATTTAGTAGGTTATTTGTTGAGAAGCTAATCAAAGATATCGATAGAGGGGTCACCCAACACAGTCAATTTCACAACTCAACTTAGGCATTATAAAAACCTTGCTAACTTTATTCTAGTGATCTCAATTCAACAAAGTTATTATAACATGAAGAGATGATATGAAAATTAAGATTTCATAAAGTTTTTAAAATCAGAATACAAAATGATAATAAAATCTTTTAAGTTACCGATTTTATAAATTGTCAACTATTATTACTTTTACAACTTTAACTTACTTATTACTTTAACAACATATAATTACTTTTACACTACGTATGAATTCAATTAGTCAATTTAAGTTTGACCGTATTCAATAAAGGATGTAAATCAAAATTGTGGAATATTTATACTTCTCGCTCACACTTTCAAGTTTGTTAAACATCAAAGATTGTAAGTAATCTTAAACCTTTATTGAAACAAGTTATCCTATTACTTCCAGAAAAGTATTGCTTACCTAATATTGTTAAATGTACATTAAATACGTCTGCACCGAATGGATTTCCGGCTCTGCATTGATATAAGGCACCGTCACTCGTTTCCGTCTGTAGCAGTTCTAGGATATTTGTTACTCCATCGTCTGTTTTCACTTCAGATATTTTAACCCTGTATTCAAATAATATAATTTCTTTTTATTTATGTATTCATTAATTATCTTCGAAAAAAAAACAATTTTTGTCTATACTCATATTGCTTTAAAAATCTTTATTGTTGGTACCACAGCAACAATCAAATATACAAATAGACATTTAGATGACGACCCGCGTGGCACAGCAGTTACCATACCGGTCTGACACACAGTGGGTCCCGGGTTCGATTTCCGGCCAAACAGGTATCTGAATAACGAGTTTACATTCTTGTTCTGGGTCTGGGTGTTTGTGCATTCGTCTTTGTGTGTGTCCATGGCACCCACGACAGAGGAGAAAATCCTACTGTGGGGCTATGAGTGTATAAAGCGTTAAAGTTTTAAAGATCTTATACACAATCACACACACAGTCTAAATTTATTTTCAGATGTCTGTCTGGTCGAAAATTGAATCTACCATTAGAATATTTGCATATCAGATCGGAATTATGAATGCTGCGATACGTAGACTGACGTTAAAAGAGTAATTTCATTAACAGAATTCTTTAAAATTTGTGAATTATTGATAAAAATAATGTAATAAATTAACTACAAATAATAGTACAAATGATTAACCGAACTCGTTTTGCCTCACTTTATCCATACACGGTAGTAACAAAAGCGCCGAAGCCAAAAATATAACATAACATGAACACAACATTGATAGAATAAGTTCAACAATATTGTAAAGGAGTTTAAAATATGCAAATAGCTGGAAACTGACACAAAACGAGAAAAGTTTCGACAGGAACAAAATAAAATTGTAGACCATCATAACACGATGCATAAGCCAAGATGTAGCTCACCTCTGTGTCAAAGGATTTATGGGTTTCCCGTTTCTCGTCCACATAACTCTTATCGGATCATCGCCTTTTGCCTGGCATTCTATTGTGATATGTTGGCCGAGTTTCGCTGTTAAATTCCTTGCTGCTATATCGAAAGTCACTGGCTCTGAAAAGGATTTTCGTAAATGTATTGTTTGTTCGTCTATTATACTATTTCCAAGTATTTTAAGATAAGAAACCTATTTCGTTTCTAAAACTGTTTATATTGCTTACAAATTTTGTATTGTATGTTTATCTTTCTTTATAGGATGTTTGGGGAAAATCTGTACAAATAATATATACCATTTGTATACTACTTGATCTTTATTATTTGCTCAGCTGAGAATTTGACATTTTAACAAGTGGCATATATAAGCATTTAACAATCTATACGTTTAATAGATTCAATAAACGAGGACGTAATTAAACAAAGAATTCAATACTATGATACTATGATCAAATGATTTAACGAAGTAGAACGAGTCACGTTCGACCATACAGGACATCGAAGAAAATAAGAATTTAAATAGGGCATACGGTGTAAGTACCCGTTACATAAAAAAATTTACTCAATTTGAGATTTTGCCGGTCGCGGTAGTTCTTATTATGCGATGTTTTAACCTAGAAAATGGATTATGCAGAACGTTAATCCTAACTATGGTACTACAATTAGGTGAACGCATCGGTAACTAAATAATACATACTAGCAATGTTTCAAATGTAGATTAATTAGAAGCGTTCGGATTATTTGCGAATTCGAATGAAATTTCGATGTTAATTGGAAACACAGATAAACACATGATATGTGACTATAGGCAACTCAGTTACTATGAGCTTAAAACATCTATTTATTTTAAAAATTGCCCTAACAAAGAAAACTGTTGAAAAATAAAACATTTGAAACATATAAACATAAACACAAAACCACGTGTAACCTTAATATTTGGCATAAACAGTAAGTAATAACGGATAACAAGAAGAATTACATCGATTGAAATTAATATTACATAATTTACCATTAAAACTTCTAAATTACGAAGGTATTGAGAAAATGAATTAATATTATGTATAATAAAAGTATAGACCAGTCGACTAAAATAAACAAAATATTAGGCACACTATTAAAAATAGTCCATATTTCAGACCTTGAAAGTACACAGCTGAACACAGGCCTTTTCTAATCTACATCACACCGACCGATACTAAGCTATCCGAATCCAGCGGTAACCCGCTGTTGTCTTCAAATCATTAGTTCACCTTTTCGGGACCTGGCCTGGACTTCCCGGCCTATATTTCTTTTGTCCAGACGTGATTTTCATTCGAGGACTCTTCTATCTCACCTCTCATTTCAAAATACATTGCAAGTTATGGCCTATAACTAAAATAAAAGCGAGCAATGTACTTTGCAATGTATGAACGAAAAAAAGAACAATGCTTGTTTCGAGAACACATAATAAATTCGCACTAAGGATACTGAATAAGTAATTGCAAATCTGAATAATAGTGAGGAAATATTATTATTTGCTTGCACATTGGAAATTCTAAAAGAGCAAGATTAAGCGTAACATGTTTGATTACTCATTATTGTATACATTATTTAGCCTAAACTTCTTTTCCTTATAATAAAGCTTCGAAGGATAATAAAAATTAATGTTGATGCTTCTAGTTATTAATGATCTAGACCATTGAAACGTTCGGCCTCAATAACTATTTACCTATTAAATCGAATGTGTACTTATTTTTTTTATCTGATTGAAGTAGCATACAATCCACCTGATGGTAAGTGGTCACCGCTGCCCATAGACATTTGTAATCAACTTCACATAGAACGTAGGATCTATCTAAAGTCAGATGCGTTGCTATTCCCAAGGACTAGGATGGTCGTCCCATATAAAAGTGTGCCGGCAACCACACCCTTCCATCGAAACACAAGAAATGCTTCACGCTAGAAATAGGTGTGGCGGTGGTACTACCCCGGTGGAACTACGCTGGTTCTACCACCTTCAAAATACCACTTTCACGAAGTTACTAGAAGTCCCTACTACCATTGTACAATATTTTTGTTTCGCAGCACTTTTGATGATATTGATCACAATTATAAATAGAAATCGCGGGCCTTATAGATTGGTAGTAGAACTTTACAAAGAGGATTTTATTGGATTCCAAAACATCGTTAACTTCAAACTCAATAAATAATCTTAGAGCACTTTTTCTTTTGTGTACGCAATTTTATTCTGTCTCAGAAAGAAAAGTAAACAAGTAGATAGGGTTACCAAAAAAATTTGAATACTTTTTTCAGACGTATTGTATTTTCAGATGTATTGTAAGAAGGATTTAATAAAAAATATATATTTCAGGCGTACTTATTTACAAAAAAACTAAATTGTTTTTTTTTATTATTTTTACTTTAAGGGCGATAACACATGTAGAAGATTTCACTGTCAAGGTTTCAAATTACCGATTTTTTTAACCCTAAATCTGCTGTTTCTAATTTATATCATAGATAGTGTACATTAAGCAGAGATAAAGAAACAAACAACACAAGAAAAAACATTAAAAAGGTATGTTAGTCACCGTGTACAGTATCTACCTAACAGTATATAATTTCTATTTTAATATATTTTATCATGTAGTACATTTTTCTTTCAATTAATTATGCTTTTACCGTCAATTTTTAATACATATTTGTCTTTTTAAATCATTGATTGTGTTTGCACGTAAGTCGGTGTAATTTTAGATATAGCTGCTTGTATTAAAAAACAACATAATTCAAAAATGCTTATTTTACATGAGAGTCAGTTTATTAATTATTCCTAATTAATTAAAATATATCATTTTATTATAAAATTATATTAACAGGTCACTGACAATGATGTAGTAAGAGCAGTAATTCTAGGCCTCTCGTCAACCCATTATTGTCCCACTGCTGAGCACGGGTCTTCTCTCAGAATGAGAGAGTGTAGGCCATAGTCCACCGCGCTGGCCAAGTGCGAATTGGTGGACTTCACACACCTCCGAGATTTTTTTTAAGAACTCTCAAGTGTGTAGGTCACGACGTTTTCTTTTACGCAAAAGCAGTGATAATTAATTTCTAATACGCACATAAACCAGTGGTGCATGCCTGGGTTTCAACCTTGGACCTCCCGATTGAGAGGGCAAGTTTCAACCATTAGGCTATCACTGTTATTTGTTAGGCTATTTTGTATGATATGTATCTTTAAATTGGTGAAATTTGAATTATATTAGTAAAAATAACAAAGCAGCATATGAATGTACCAGTCGGCAACCCTAGAAGTCTAGGACTTTTATTTTTAACGTCTAAAAGACTTCTTCGTTTAAGTGTCTCGAGCGTGACCTATTACGCTCTAGTTAGTGTTTGTATATTTTTCTTTTACTGCATATTATAATATAAAATAAGTATTAGAATAGGGACGTTTCATACAAAGAAAATTTACTTTAATTTTTTTCTTTTTTTTTTATTTGATTGAAGTAGCGAACTAGTATGCAGTCCACCTGATGATAAGTGGTCACTGCCGCCTATAAACATCTGTAACTAACTTCACATAGGACATATATTCGACTTGAAATCAATCATAGATGCATGTCACTCCCGAGGACTAGGATATGAGGCGACCACGCCTCATATAAAAGCGTGCCGGCAACCACACCCTTCTATCGAAACGCAAGAAATGCTTCACGCTAGAAATAGGTGTGGCGGTGGTACTTCCCCGGTCGAACTACACTGGTTCTACCACCTTGAAAATAATACTTTGATATATACTCACTATTAACAGAAATCCATATAGTCTTGCTCAGTGCTTCCCCAACGCCGTTTTCAACATGGCAAGTGTACAGGCCAGCGTCCGACAGAGCCACCGAGTCGAAAATCAGGGATCCATTGGACAAACTAAGGACCCCACCACCAGCCACTTCCAGAACTGGTCGCCAGGAATCCGATACCACTGAGGACAAAAATGGACATTACAATCTTAGTCACTACATAGTATAAAAAAGCTTCTCGCTGTCTGTCTCTATGTATGCTTAGATCTGAAAAACTACGCTACGGATTTTAATTTAGTTTCTTAATAGATAGAGTGATTCAAGAGGAAGATTTTTATGTATAATACACGTATAATATAGTAGAGCAACACAGATAATTTCAGATTTTTGATTTTTAGGCGTAACGAAGTTTGCCAGGTCAACTAGTCTTCGTCCCTGTAGTTCCGGGATCAGAATAGGGCTACGGCATCCCCTGCCTGTCGTAAGAGGCGACTAAAAGGGGTTTCCGGGGTTGCAGGCGGCTAGAGTGGGAGCTCGAACCGTTCGGTCAGGCGATCCCGGGAAGGACGGCGGTATGTGTGGTCGCATACCGTCGTAAAGACTAGACGGAGCGGTGGGCCCAGCCACCCATCTGGGAGGAGCCCGATGGGACAACGCGCTCAGAGGATTCCGGTTGCGGTCGGACCGAGTACCCGGAGTCCTCTTTAAATAGCGCCGAGGACGGCCACCGGGGGGGTTTTAGTGCGGTAAAAATCCCACATGACCCTGCGTCGCTCCCACGGCGTCGGGTACCTTTTGAAGATTTCCCCCTCGAGAACAAAAAAAAAAGGTCAACTAGTCTTAGTAATAAATTCGAAAACGAGGACGTAATCCTATATGCATATGTTTGTTACCCTTTCAAGCAAATAACAGTAAGATTTCACTGAAATTTGACACAGGCATCGCTTATGCCCTTAATACATTGAATATTTATTACCTTGCTAGATTTGATAAGCGAAGCTATGTTATTAACCTAGTTGAAAATAACACTTAATTCAATCTAAAAAACAGCTGATGAGCAATCAGCAAATGGGTTTGCTTCATAAGTAGCAAATTTCGAACGTGATAGAACCCTTAGACATTGATGATGACTTTTTTTTATCTGACTGAAGTAGCAAACGAGTATGTAGTCCGCCTGGTGGTAAGTGGTCACTGCCGCCCAAGGACATCTGTAACCAACTTTATACAGAACATGGGTTCCATCTGAAGTCAATCACAGATGCGTTGCTATCCCTGAGGACAAAGATGGTGACCTCATGTAAAAGTGTGCCGACAACCACACCCTTCCATCGAAACGCTAGAAATGCTTCACGATAGTAACAGGTGTGGCGGTGGTACTTCCCAGGTCGAACTACCACTTCAGACTTAAACATACCACGGATAAAACGGTTAAGTTGTGCTGTTATGTTCTGACCTGGAGTAAGACATGTTATAATGTTATATGGTAATACATGCTCATCCGAGGTAGTCCTTTAGAACTAGGTATAAACGCATTTGTGGCAAACATCAAGGTGAGACTCTAATTTCCTCCGTGACTGATTACAGGTACACACACGCTTACACACGCTTTCTACTCTCATAGCCCCACAGTAGGATTTTCTCCTGTGTCATGGGTAGCATGGACACACACAAGACGAATACACAAACACCCAGACCCAGAACATGAATCTAAACTCATCATTCAGATACCTGTCTGGCCGGGAATCGAACCTAGGACCCATGGCGCGTCAAACCGGTATGGTCACCGCTACGCCACCGGGTCGTCAAAGGTGTCCGTAAGTGGCCGGGGCCACTGTTGATCAAGTTGACTATGTGCTCGATTGCTACTTAAATTTTATAAGAAAGTGTACAAACCTATTGAAATTACAAATGATAATAAAATATACGAAATAATAACCCAAATCATTCAAAACCTGTCTGGTCGGGAATGAACTCCGAACCCAGTTCTAAGAACACATAAATATTTATACCTTTATTTACGAGAGCGAAACCTTTAAATTTTGTTTCACATGGAATCGAGCCCGCATTTTTCTGTATAACCATTTCTACATTGGTGATGACCAATTTGTCATTGTTATCAATTTCTCAATGTGAGCTTAAACCTATCAGTGGATATAGACAATGGGATTATAATAAATCCTTCAATACGATTACAGGTCCCATGTAGCATTAACAGGTAGATTATTAGGCATTAGGACTTATATAATTAGGTCATCTAATATAATTAGCTGGCGCAGAACGATAAATTTAGAACCATATGAAGATTGTGGGTAGAATAACAACAAAAGAAAAATTTATTAATATTGCTTATTGTTAGTACTATATGAAGAATATATCGTCAGTGGAAAGGAAATAATGCTAAAGCGCCAAAATAGCATTTGTGAGAAAAGTTTTTTTACAGGAAAAAATCTTGTCACTTTTATTTTTGATGGGCTTTTGTTGTTGGGAGTTCATAGTACTCAACATGATCCCACCGAAAATAAAGTTGACATGATTTTCGTTTCGTATTTCTTTGCTTTGAACAGTGTAGTGTTTTTGTACATAATAAATAATAAAATAATAGAAAATAATAATTATTATCGTTATTATTTTCCATTATTTTTGGAAATAATTTGCGTTATTATTAATTCTATTATTATATCGAAAGGAACTTCGTTCCGTCCGGGTATCCCTTCACATCTCTCAACTTTTTTCTACCACCCTTTATTGACGTATAGCAAATAAATAACTCACCATCTTTCTTCAACCAATGTGTCTGTGGTTGAGGATAACCATTCGCGCTGCAAGATATATGCCCGTTTCTTCCGAGAAGTAACGATGTGTTCTGCGGTTCCTCGCTCCATTTCGGGGCCACTAAACAATATAAAGTACGTAAGAAATAAAATTTGTAAACATTTTAAAGCTACTTTTATAGTTATTTAAATATCATGCGGATATTTTAACGTATCAAATATATTGTTTTTGAAGGTCTTATAATGTATAAAGAATCTTATGAGATTTTTTTATCTGACTGAAGTAGCAAACGAGCTTGCAGTCCACCTGATGTGAAGTTGTAACTGCCGCTCATGGGCATCTGTAATCAACTTCATACATGGGTTCATACATGAACATGGGTTCTATTTGAAGTAAATCACAGATGCGTTACTACTCCCGAGGACTATGATGGTCGCCTCATATAAAAGTGTGCCGGCAACCACACCCTTCCATCGAAACGCAAAAAATGCTTCGCGTTAGAAATAGGTGTGGCGGTGGTACTTCCCCGGTCGAACTACACTGGTTCTACCTTCAAAAGTTGAGTTGTAAGATATGTATGTAATAAAATGTTTTAAGAAAACTAGTAGAATCAGATCAATTATATCAATTGCGATGTTTTAAAACACCATCATCGAGTTTCCAGCTACTTAAAACATGGTCTTTACTTAAAACCCATCTTTTTGATACTTATGATCTGAAAGGTACAAATCTCCATTTTAAAATCGTTAACATTATAACTTTTAGAGCCATAGTAACCTCATAGTTGAAAATTAGTCTATTAACCGTTTGTCCGAGATTCGAATCCCAGGCATGCACTTCAGACTTCTATAACGATGTGCGTATAAGAAATTTATTACTTTCTATACTTTTACTACTATCGGTTTAGGTGAAGGAAAACAGCGAATAAAACTACATACCTGTAAATTTTCTATAAAAGAAGTCTCAAATTAGTGTCAAGTCTACTAAATAACTCTTTAATCTCTCTCACTGAAAGAAGACCTGAGCCCAAATGTGGGACATTAATGGGTGGATAACGATTATTAAATACTCATTTATAATTCCCTCTGCATTTATTTTTCATCAACATACAGTTCACAAGGTTTAAAATGCACTATCTTTCTTTTCTCTTCTTTCTTTTCTAATACCCTTCTTTTATTTTCTTTTTTATTTTTATATCTTTTCCACTTCTCGCAATCAAAAATTTAATAAGCATTCTATTGTATTTTTATTCTCTTCTCCCCTTTTATTTTAATTTCTTTTCTATTATCTTATTTTCTTTTAATTCTTTTTCTAATTTCATTAACCTTATCTTACTTACCTTTTATATACAAGTTGACGGTTCTATTAACCTTTGCAACGTGGTTGGCCGCCACACATGTGTACGTGCCACAATGTTCTAAGGAGACATTCTTGATGATAAGTACACTAAATACTTCCAAGCTTCGCTCCACGATCTGTTGACAAAGACATTCTTGTGGAATTAGATGGTTAATCTTAGCTTATGACTACTATATTATAAATGTGAATGTAAGTTGGTTTGTTACGCTCACGCCAAAATTACTCAGCTGATTGTCATCAAATTTTGTGCACATATTCTTAGGTATTAGGAGGTATTAGGAAAAACAGAAAATACTTTAAAGCTATTGCATAGCGTTTATCGCGGGCTTTGAGCGCGGCGACCGAATCAAGAAATTCCGTAACGAAAAAACCTAACACCCCCCACTCTAGCGTGGGCGGGCGTTCGCTTAATGTGTATGTATATGGTACGACAATACGAAGCTCGCACAGACCGAGACGAGCTGCTCGGAATACGGGCGAATATATTTAATTAAAAATAAATAGGTATTTAATAAATATGTAGTAACTTTTTAATACTCAATCACATTGATTCAGTATTATTTTATTCATTTATCTTTAATATTTATTTAAGGGTTTCAAGAAGAGCGAAACTGCAGGTAAAAGTTAGTAATATATATTTAAACAGGATATATTATATTACCGTTATAAAAATGGCCAAAGCGGGTGACACAGAAATAACCTAGTATAATGCTAATTATTAATTTAATTTAACTGATATCAATTGACTGGTTACAACTCCGTCCTACAATCAAGGTTCCAAGATTTGAGTCTCAAGCACGCACAACTGATTTTTTTAAATTATGTGCGTATTAGAAACTAATTTTCACTTATATACGATGGATAGAAACACTTGTAAGTACTCTATATACTCATGTCTACCAATACCGCAGTTAGTTATTAAGTGAACCCCTCTTATTCTGAGAGGGGACCCATGCCCAGCAGGACAGTTATGGTTTGATCAGGAATCTCTATAGAACATTAGTTACAATACTTTTTTTCATAAAACAATAGTCCAAAATATAATGCGGTAACAATAGACACGATGATAATAATAAATTATTGTTAATTTTATTCAAACAATATTTGAATTATATTTTACACAATAGCACAATAATACAATTACACAAAAATAAACGAGAATATGAATAACAAATAATATAATAGGTTTCAGTAACAGCTTTTGAACTGAGATACTTTTTAGGGTTCCATATCCAATGAGTGAAAACGAAACCCTAGTACCAATATTTCGCTATTTCATCTGTATGTCTGCATGTCTGTCTGTCTGTCTATCACAAGACCGTATCTCATAAACCGTGGTAGCTACACAGTAGAAATTTTCACAGGTGATGTATTTCTATTGCCGCTATAACAACAAATACCTACCAAATCAACAAATATCGATAAACAGAATATATTTCAGTGGCGGAAAAATCTTTAACAAAATACCTAATCTATATATTAAACGTGAAGCAAAAACTTGTGAAACATTTTTAAGTAATAAGTCGCGGACGGATTAGTATGAAACTTTGCACGGTTATAGTAGACGAAGAGATGGAGTGCAGAATGTTAATATTTTTTCAAATAATGCTTACAACATACATAAAATCAACTAAAACACATTACACACACTACCGTGTATTTGTCACAAACACATAAATAATAAACGAAATAGAACATTCAACGTCTTAGTATGAAAACACATAACGTCAGAAATGTCAGTGTCTTTGTTAAAATACCCGCTATTGCTTTTAAATGCGGTTTAGCTAATTAAACCTCTTTTTATATTTAACGGGTACGTTTAAAATTACTTGAAAATTATTACATTTTATTTGAATTTGAGAAATATTCGTATTTCGGACAATATAAAGTGTAGTTTTTTAATCTAAATTATTCGTATTTCGACTGATGTGACAGGTGATTAGTGAAATCAAATCATCAAAAAGTTTCAACATTTTGAATAATAAATTAAAACAATACATAATAACTTCAATCTGAATTCGGCCCTGTATCGTTCCATTCATAACAAAGATATAATATTTATTTGCACACAAAATTCATTATAAATGTTACTGCATGCTCATTACTTGTTTATTTTATGCTAAATTATCTCATTGTGAAATGTATATATTTCACTTGAGATTAAATGTCTTTAACCAGAAATCAGACTAAAATAAATATTTAAGAGGGAATTTCATACCATAAACGTATTTTTTTCTTGATGAAAACATGGGACGTGTTGTTAAATTTTCTAATGGTACAGACGCTTCGTGCGACTTGCGCTTGGTCGGTTTTATATTTAACTTAACAGTACTTCAATTGTACGGTTTCTACATAATTTCTACATAACTAATTGAATTATAAACGAATTTTATATTGATATTTACAGGCTAGATAAAACTCAATATAAGACACTTTCTCGAAATTGTTTCTTCATGTTTTCATACAACAATTTATTTCATAAGTAACTACCTATTGTACTTTAGTTGCTTGTGACTAAAATAGCTCTATATAATTTTATAGTAACAGATATTATATTTGATAAAAAAAATGATATCAGACCAGAGATAAATTTCCATATTTTTAATATGCCAATCTATAGATAAATCTATTTTTAAAAGCGTTTAGAAAAATAGCGATCTATCGTAGCGTATCGTAAAACGTCAATTTAATTTTAATCAGAGTTATACCCGTCTCATAAGGGGCAGAAAAATCGACGGGCCCCTAGAACAAAATCGTCTATAAAAATTACCAATTTATAGTCTGAAGCTTAGAAGTTTTGTGGACATACAAACATTGATTATTTACGACAAGAAAAACGGTCTTTGAAAAATCATTGTAATAGCTATTTAGGAACTTGTCCCTGTAGCCTCGGGGTCAGAATAGGGCTACGGTATCCCCTGCCTGTCGTAAGAGGCGACTAAAAGGGGCTTCCGGGGTTGCAGACGGCTAGAGTGGGAGCTCGAACCGTTCGGTCAGGCAATCCCGGGAAGGACGGCGGTATGTGTGGTCGCATACCGTCGTAAAGACTAGACGGAGCGGTGGGCCCAGCCGCCCATCTGGGAGGAGCCCGATGGGGCAGCGCGCTCGGAGGATTCCGGTTGAAGTCGTTTCGAGATTCCGGAGTCCTCCTTTTCAGCGCCGAGGACGGCCACCGGGGGGGTTTTAGTGCGGTAAAAATCCCACATAACCCTGCGTCGCTCCCACGGTGTCGGGTACCTTTGGAAGGTTTCCCCCTCGAAAACAAAAAAAAAAGCTATTTAGGAACTTATTAAATAAGTTCCTAAATAGCTATTACAATCAACAAATCTTCATACTGTAAATAGGTATTTTTTTATATACGAGTTTGTTCTAAGGGCCCGTCGAAATATTAACTATAATATGTATGTTGCATTGTTTAAGTACGATTGTTTTATAATGGAAATAAACAAATACATTAGATACATTGAGATACAAAGAAAAAGTAGTTAAAATCACTAAACGTCTACTTACTTTAAGATGCGTCGGAATCTTCTTCCCGTCCTTCAACCACGAGTAATAAACCGGAGAATCACCGCTCTTCAAATTACAATGTATCTGCACTATCTGACCTTCTTGTAAGTCCGAAGCGAGCAGAATTTCTTCTAACTGAGGAGCTTCCACCACTTGCAGGTCAAACGATCTCTTAGCCATTTCACCTGATGGACTTCTGACCACACATGCATATGCCGCTCCACTGTCAGTTTTACTAACTTTATGTATCGTTAAAATCCCATCATTAGTGACTGTTGCGTCTCTTCTGACTCTTAATTTTGGTTTGCGACCAAATATTTCTATACTTAAAGCTGTGTTTTTAACAAATCGCTTGTAACGATTAGTTTGAACTGTATCTGGTGTTATTTCTTTTCCTTTGTACTCCCATAATATTTCTCTGGAATAATAATTTGTATTTAGAATATTATTTCTGTTTTTGTTTTGTTAGGTTGAAATACCAAATGAGCATGCAGTTCACCACTTGTAGGTGATAGAACTAGTGTAGTTCGACCGGAGAAGTGCCAACATCACACTTATTTCTAGTGTGAAGCATTTCTTGCGTTTCGTTCGAAGGGTGTGGTTGCCGGCACAATTTCACATGAGGCGACCATCATATTCCTCGGGAGTAGCAACGCATCTGTGATTGACTTCAAATGGAACCCATGTTCTGTATGAAGTTGATCAAAGATGTCCATGGGTGGCAGTGACCACTTACCATCAGGTGGACTGCATGATCGTTTGCTACTTCAGTCAGATAAAAAGCCCAATAGTGGTCAATGGGGCGGCATTGACCACTATTGGGCTTTTTATCTGACTGAAGTATTAAGTTGCCGCCGATGGGCATCTGTAATCACTCCCAGATAAGATATGTCTTACCCGAGCTTAACCACAGATGCGTTGCTATCTTTGAGGACAATGCAGTGCCTCGTATATGTATATCTCCTTTACCATACCCTTCAGCTCAAAACACAGTATAACATTTGCAGAATTAGGTGTAGCGTGGGTACATTCGGAGTAGAATCACAAAGAGACTACCACTTTTAAAACCTGTTTGTATAACTTCTATGGCTATTATTATTAGATCTACTCGTAAATTTTCTTACCTTACAGGATATCCGTAGTATGGACATCTGAGTGTAACACTTTGGCCACTCTGAGCTTTGAAAGGCGGTAGAGTTCTAATATACGGTGGACCTGTTATAAAAATAGAATTTACAAAGGTTAGTATGTTACTTTAAGTTATAAAAATTATACCAAAAATTATAAAACTTTAGGAATCGTAGTCTTAACTTTAATTTTATTTTCTAAAACATTACCTCTTAGTAGATAACTCTTAGTAAGTAGAGATGCGCCGAATATTGGTATCACCGAATAACCGAATACCGAATACTATACAGATACAGATATTCGGCCGAATTATTCGGTTAACCATTTCCTATTAAGAAATCACTGTAAAAGTGTGTTCATAAAAAATAGACTGCTTTGTCAGATTCAAAAAATTATGTTTATATAAGAGTTTAGAAAAAATGCGAATTTGATAGAGGTTTCAAAAATGTTGATTTGAAGTTTATTTGCTTCATATTATTACCTTTATATAACACACTTTTCATAGGATTTCTTTGACTTATAACATAAATCTTACGTCAAAAGTTGTCTTGTTGTTCTATACCGTGACGTGTAGCTAAAAAAAATAGAAAAAGCTCGAACCGAATATTTTCGGCACCAAAATCTAATAATTCGGCCAAATACGAATAGTGAAAAAGATGCCGAATACACCGAATACCGAATAATAACCGAATATTCGGCGCATCTCTGCATCGGTGGGTATATAACAGGTAATATTTTAGTTAATACAATTAACATTGAACTTAAACACATTACTCATAGAACCGAATCAGATGGCATCAGAAAATGATTTACAATTTATCATCATACATTTTTATCATCGGGAAATGAACCCGCAACCTTCATCAGTCCTTACCATAAACATTTACCCTGTCGTGATGAGATACTGTGACTTCTCCATGATGAGCCACGCATGAAAAGTGGCCACCATCGTCAACTCTTGTGTGTGATATGTTCAGTTGTGTGACCACTCCTCCTTCTGCGGTCATCGTTTGACCTATGGTATACCTGTAAACATATTGTATGGCTGCAGGTTTGTGTATTAAATAAAAGCAAACGAGCATACCACCTGATGGTATGTGTCACTACCGTTCATGGACATCTGTAAGCAGCTTCATACAATTAGATACCATCTAAAGTCAATCACAGATGCATTGCTACTCTCGTAGCCTACACCAGAAGGCGCAGTGGTACAAATGCTCACTGGAAAGAGCCCGAATGGGGCATCGCGCTCGGAAGACTCCGGTAGAGTTCCACTTGAGACACAGACCCAGAAAATGAATCTAAACTCATCATTTAGATACCTGTCTGCCCGGAAATCGAACCCGGAACCCATTGTGCGTCAGACCGATATGGTAACCCCTCTGCCACGCGGGTCGTCAATACTATGTAACTGTAAACTGCTGGCTTTATATCTAAAATATATCAAATAGAAAAAGCAAACGAGCACAAAGCTACCTGATGGTATATAGTAGCTGTCGAATATCTGTAAGCGACATAACAAAAGGGTTCTGTCTGAAGTAATGACCTCAGCCTCATATAAAAATAAGCATGTAATATAATGAGTATCAGATGAATTTAAATTAATGTCTCACTAGATGTGTGTGTGTATGTGAGTGTGTGTGTGTGATTGCCGCCCACAACACAGGATAATAAATCTAGGATGGAAATATGAATTTGGAAAACGTAATTTTTTTCCTGTTATACTTTGGGGATAGTGGTTTTCTCAGATAATTGATGTTCGTTCCTGTAGTTCTGGGATCAGAATCGGGCTACGGTATCCCCTGCTTGTCGTGAGAGGCGACCAAAAGGAGGCTCCTGGGGTCGCGGCCGGACAGAGTCTAAGCTCGAACTGTCCAGCCACTTCGGGATGAAAGGTGGTCACATACATACACATACAAGTATAAAAGAAAATTTATGATATTCCCGCTACCACTTGTGAATAAAGAAAAAAACATTAATAAATCATTTGCTACTTATAAAAAAATCTTTCTGGCCCGAAATCGAACCCAAAAACCCTCCACGACCAGTATGGAAACCGCGCCACTTGGTTGTCACATAGATATAATAACTTGCGTCAATTTATTAAAAAATAACATAATAAAAGGGTTGTAGGTACTCACTGACCTAGTATGCATAACGTTAAGTTGCTCTTTTAAAAATATTCAAAGCGTTATGCCAGAGCCAGCTTAGGTCCGAAGTTTACGAACAAAGCTTATTCTGTCGAGGTATGATTAATTTTAAAAGGCAATTTAGATGCTTCATGAAGTCCTTGAGTTTAATAAATGCTTTATCTCACTGTTTTTGTGAAGTAACGAGTATGCTCTTTATTTTGATTTAGTGCTTCTAAAGGTATTTAGACAACAACCACAAGTATATTAATTATAAAATATACAGGTATGCTAAAATATACACGTATGGATATTTTCGTATGTTGCAGGTGGTAGAACCAGTGCAGTTCGACCGGGGAAGTACCACCGCCACCTATTTCTAGCGTGAAGCATTTTGTTACGATGGAAGGGTGTGGTTGCCGGCACGAGGCTGGCGGTGGTACTTCCCCGGCGAGGTTGGCGGTATGAGGCGACCATCATAGTCCTCGGGAGTAGCAACGCATCTGTAATTGACTTCAGATAGAACCCATGTTCTATTTGAAGTTGCTTACAGATGTTCATGGGCGGCAGTGACTACGTACCATCAGGTGGACTGCATGCTCGTTTGCCACTTCAATCAGATAAAAAACATTATAATTCCTGTGGTTGCCGATACACTTTTATATGCGACAATCACAGTCCTCGGGAGTAGCGACGCATCTGTGATTGACTTCCGATAGAATCCATGTTCAATGTGAAGTTGTCCATGGGCGACACTAACCACTTACTACCTACCTTACTTACCATCAGGTGGAGTGCATGCTCGTTTGCTACTTCAATAATCCAATCTTTAGTCTTAATCATAGCTCAAAGAATTTTCTTTATATTCTTCTATCAGCATTTTCTTTGCTTATAAATAAAATAAAAAATAAAAAAGCCTTTTATTTCATTGCAGATTGCTTTGATTAATTACATTTGAATATAATTAGAAATTACATTTTATTATTATTTTTTAAATTTAATTATTATTAGTAAATTTATGTTTGTTATTATTTTTAATTAGTCCAATTACTATTACTATTATTATTATTATGTTTATATATTAATATTATTTAGGTGTCTGCAAGAACCCCTCTGCAGGTGAAGGCCTCCTCCAAGGATTGCCAGTATTCCCTACATTGTGCTACTTCAATCCAGTTCGAGCCACTTTTCTTTGCTTAAGCAACTTAATATCGCCATAAAACACTTTGAATATTATTATTATATTAATACGTGAAGCAAAAATTTGTGACGGATTTTTAAGTAATATGCCGCGGACGGATTAGTATGAAATTTTGCACGGTTATAGTGGACGTAGAGAAGGAGTGCAGAATGTTAATATTTTTTTCAAATAATGCATTTTTCATACATAAAATCAACTAAAAACACATTACACACACTGCCTTGCATTTGTCACAAACACATATGTACTTAGTAAATGAAAATGAAAAGACACAACGTCAAGAATGTCAGATGACATTTGATTTTTAATTTAAATTACGGTCGAATTTCGGCCGATGCTACGGGTGACTAGTTTTTAAAATTGAGTAAAGCCAAGGTCAGGCTAGGCCAATCTAGAACAACGAAATGGAGCAAGATACTCCGTCCATGTTTAAATTTGAAATGCTAATCAGTTTCATGCATACTGCAATCACGAAAGTAACAATGTTGAGAAGATTGGATGTATAATTACATCGCAAAGTGATGCATTAATTCGGACATAATATAAACATGATATAAAAAGACTTAAAGCCTTTATGAAGCAGGCCCCGCATGTGTAGATATCAATCGATCTAAAAAGTTAAGCAACGTTGGGCGCGGTCGGAAGTTGCCATTAACTTGTTTTCCCGAAACGCTTACCACGTAGCTAAGAACATTTTTCCATAAAATAGGATGAAAAAGTATCAGATACGGTCAAAATTTCGGACAATTTGGCAATTTTTTTTGCCTGAAATTTGCCAAAACCGAAGACGATGAAAAATTACACTTATAAGTATTTAAGCTGTATTCTGGTGTGAAGTTTGAGTTTTTTTATCTGACTAAAATAGCGAACGAGCATGCAGTACACCTGATGGTAAGTGGCTACTGCCGTCCATGGACATCTGTAATCAACTTCATACAGAACATGAGTTCTATCTGAAGTCAAACATAGAAGCGTTGCTACTCTCAAGGACTATGTCGGTCGCCTCATATAAAAGTGTACCGGCAACCACACCTTTCCGCAAGAAATGCTTCACGCCAGAAATAGGTTTACAGTCCAAAGGTGTAAAATCCTGTTTTTTATAGGGCGTTCATTACTGATGACAATAACCACTTACCATCAGCTTATTTGCTAGTTTCATATTATAAAAATAATAAAATGAAAGTGAGTGTGTATTTAGGTACATACGTAAGAAGTTATACTTCTTTAGTGTAATAAGTTAAAAATCTTTTTAAAAAATAATCTTTCGGCTAACTCTACGTTTGTAAAAAAACATTACCTTCCTTATGTAGTCGGATGAAAACGATATTAACAATAGAAAAAACTAAAATGTTGACTGTGTGTAAAGTGTGTCGGTGTTTCGTGGCGGTGTTTTCGCGCATCGTAAAAACTTACTTTCATCATTTTTCCCTAACACACCAAAAGTTATAAATATATATAAAAATGAAATATAGCTTCAAAAATCGGGTACTCGTTGTAAGACGGGTCCATACCTAGCGCAAATTATTCGGGTTTTCAATAAAATGAGATGAAAAATGACATGCAGGTAGATTCGTAATATAAATTCTCATAAATTTTACCTTGAATCTGTATTCGAGGAGATAACAATGCCGTCCCTCTCCCAAACAAATCTAGCTGGATGCGGCCCATTGACCACACATTGCAAACTCACCTAAAACATAAACATGCAAATAACTGCCTTATTTCCAAACACATACGGGTCAAATTCCTATGCACATCACTCGTGAGTAATTACATTTGTAATTCATGAAACGAGACTCTATTACGAGCGCAATAAAACACAATATTGCCTGATTTAAATTTCAATTCTGCAAAGGTTTAATGTCGTTTATTTACTTTATATTTTAGTGGAAAAATCTTAGAATGATTTCGTTTATAAGCTTTTTAACTGAACAAAGGTTTTAATTAAATGACTACTTAAGAACGTAATAATTAGTCAGAACATTATTCGTGCTAAATAATGAAACTATGCATACTCGTAAAAGATTGGATTAGCCTTAGTATGAGTTTATGACAAAACTAACACTGTTCTTGCTTGCGCTCATCATCTGATTGATATAGCAAACGAGCATGCAGTCCACCTAATGGTAAGTCACTGCCGCCTTTGACATATGTAAGCAATTTCATATGTAACATGTTCAATCTAAAATCAATCACAATGCATTACTACTCTCTAGAACTATGATATTCGCCTCATAAGTGTGCCGGCAACCACACCCTTCCATCAAAACGCAAGAATTGCTTCACGCTAGAAATAGGTGTGGCGGTGGTACTTCTCCGGTCGAACTACACTGGTTCTACCATCTTCATGGTCGCCTCAAAAACAATTGTGCCGGACACCCAGTTCCAGCGTAGGTAGGACGCGGTTGGGCCACCGCCCAGGGCGCCGGACATGAAAGGGCGCCGCTGACGCAAGCGTTCCTTCTTGTACCAACGTTTGCATTGCAATAAAGAGGCGAAGCAGAAATCTTGCCCAAAGCGCCGGTATTGCTAAACCCGACACCGACCACACCCTTCCATAGAAACCAGTATGCGACCACACATTCTGCCGTCCTTCCCGGCTCCCATGCTAATCGCCCGTAACCCAAAAAGCCCCCTTTTAGTCGCCTCTTACGACAGGCAGGGGCTACCGTAGCCGTATTCTACTCCCCGGCTACAACCTAACAAAGTACATTGCAAGTCATAGCCTAAAATAAAAACGTAAGCGTGTCGTATATATTGCAATGTAAGAGCGAGAACAAGAACAGTGCGTATTTTGAGAAATATAGTAAACTCTTTCTGAGGGTTCCTTACGGAGTTCAGTGATACGCATTTTAGTTTTTCTTTTTTGTTAAGAAGCGGATTTTACTACATCACCGTCAAAGAGCAGTGATAGCCTAATGTTTAAAACTTATCCTCTCAATCGGGAGGTCCGAGGTTCAAACCTAAGACGCACCACTGATTTATGTGCGTATTAGACATTAATTATCATTGCTTTTCGGTGAAGGAAAATATCGTGAGGAAATCTACACACCCGCGAGTTGTTTTAAAAAAAAATGTGTCGGAGGTGTGTGAAGCCCACCAATTCGCACTTTGCCAGCGCGGTGGACTATGGCCTAAAACTCTCTAATTCTGAGAGAAGCCCGTGCCCAGCAGTGAGACAATAATGGGTTGTACCCCACCGTCAACAAAAAATATTTGTTCCAATCCATATTAAGGGTGCAGTAGATATTTCATAAACATTATAGCTCTTTCTGTTTCGTTTTGAAGCAAATTCTATGTAAATACAAATAATTGTCTAATAAAACAGCTGTTTAAATTATTCATATACTCACGTCAACGCCCGGTGTGACTGTTGTTTCACTGAAATGCTGCGATATCATCATACTTAAGCTTCTGATAGGCCGCCTCCTGGTACCTAAAAAGATTTTAACATGTATTTATTTAACAAATGACATTTCTATTTCTAGCGTGAAGCATTTCTTGTGTTGCGATAGAAGGGTGTAGTTTCCGGCACACTTTTTATATGAGGCGACCATCATAGTCCTCGGGAGCAGCAACGCATCTGTGATTGACTTCAGTTTGTTTGAAGTACCCACATTCTGTTTGAAGTAGATTACAGATGTCCATGCGCAGCAGTGACCACTTACCATCAGGTGGACTGCATGCTCGTTTGCTACTTCAGTCAGATAAAAAATGGAACAAACATGATAAACGAACAACCCACATGATGTTAACACGCACGCTTTCTACACTCATAGCCCCACACTAGGATTTTCTGGAGTCGTGGGTACCATGGATACACACAAAGACGAATACACCAACACCCATACCCAGAACACGAATCTAAACTCATTATTCAGATAATGTCTAGCCAGGAATCGAACCCGCAATCCATTGCGCGTCAGACCGGTATGGCAACCGCTGCGCCACGCGGGTCGTCAAACATAACATGTATGTTGTATACATGTTATGTTTGACGACCCGCGACATCATATAGAATTGAAATTGATAAAGCATACGAGCATGCACATCTATTTTTTTATCTGTCTGAAGTAGCAAACGCATGCAGCATGCAGTCCACCTGATGATAAGTGGTCACTGCCGCCCGTAGACATCTATAACCAACTTCATATAGAACATGGATTCTGAAGGAAATCACAGATGCGTTGCTACTCCCGAGGACTAGGATGGACGCCTCATATAAAAGTGTGCCGGCAACCTTACCCTTCTATCGAAACGCAAGAACTGCTTCACGCTTGAAATAGGTGTGGCGGTGGTACTTCCCCGGTCGAACTACACTGGTTCTACCACCTTCATATAAAGTCCGTATATGTTAGAAATAAATTTCATTAAAATCCAATAGATATTTCGTATCTTATCTATATACTTTTCAAAATTCTATCATCAACGAAATTAATGAAAAATGGTGTTTTATTTCTTACCTTTGTAAATATTTCGTGCATTGAACTTCGCGTCGTTATTCCACTCAATGTTGGATATTGGTCTGAAAAAAAAATAGCCCACGGCACCAATTATTTTTAATGAAATGTAATCGATACCCGCGTTCTGGTAGAGTTCTGTTAAAACAAAGGTGGATTAAGCGATTGCGCACTGTCCATCCGGTTTTTGCACACAATACGGCATAACGGATGTGAGTATATGTGTATTTTAACGTAAGATTTGAGTAGCAAACGTGCATGCAGTCTTAATGGATGGTAAGTGGTCACTACCGCATACGGACATTTGTAAGCAACTCCATATAAAATAGGGGTTTTATTGAGAGTCACATGCGTTGCTACTCTCTAGGACTAAGATGCTCATATAAAAATGAGCCGTTGCCTAATAGGCATGGTGATAACATAAAATGGTGATAAAAATACGCTTTCTTCAAAAATGCGCTTTCTACACTCATAGAGCCCCCCACACTAGGATTTTTTCCTGTGTCGTGGGTACTATGGACACACACAAGCCGAATACACAAACATCCAGACCCAGAACATGAATCTAAACTCATCATTCACATACCTCTCTGGCCGGGAATCGAACCCGATATGCGAAATTTGTCAAATTACACTCACCAACGTTGGTGGAGTGTAGACAACGGACTAAATCATTTTCACTCTAGAAGCACACTCGCGTCAGTACAGTCGAGAGAAATGGGTTGATGATGATAATGGTGACAAATTAAATATAACATCAATCGTTTTCAATTATCTTATTATACGAATATTTTACCTATTTCACAGTTCCTGAAATTCGTTTGTGTTTAAAAAATGTAACTCAACTCTTATTTGTAATATCTTTGGGAAAATAAAGACTAAGACTAAATAATACCTCAAGATACGGACTATATATATCACCTTTAAAATTAAAAAGTTCACATGAGTGTATACAGTAGATGCATAGTATCTTTATATTAATACGCGAAGCAAAAGATTAAGATCTTCTTTATGATACTTGCCGCAGTCGGAAGGGTATGAATTTACGCATAGTTATAGTTGATGTAGAGAAGGATTATGGAATGCTAATATTTTTCCGAATTATGCATAAAACATAAAAAAAAATCAACTAAAAACTCCATTTGACACAAACACATACACACATACATAATAAACGAAATAAAACATTCAATGTCTCACTATGAAAACACATAACGTCAAAAATGTCAAGATCTTTTTCAAAATACCCGCTATTGCTTTAATGCATTTTAGTTAATTAAACCTCTTTTTACCTTTAACGGGTGTGTTCCAAATAATTCGAAAATTAATAAAAAAATGTTTGAAAATGAGACACCTTAGACAGTATGAAGTTTAGTTTTGAGTTAAATTTCGACCGTTACGACGGGTGACTAGTATGTACTTATTAAAGTGTAGTAGTAGTATAAAACTTTTTTGCAATGTTGCCACCGTTTACCAAAATAGGTATCTGGAAGCCATAATCACTAAGCATACATGGGCCTGTATAATATCATCAAAAACGTAAAGATACATTTTAGTTGGTTTCTTATTTTTTGGATAATGTGTAACCAGCTTAAGGCAACTGTTTTATTAATTGATGGAATACGCAATGAACGATTGGAATTGAAAATTTTGTGTCATGAAACGCGTAAAATGTTTAAATTTGGGATATTTTGTCTCAACTGTTAATTTGTCTACGAATATTTAGTGGAAACCACACTTGAATATCGTAAAAACCTCAGATATGAATAATAATAGTTTGCACAGGCGCGAAAAAACATTGTTGATAAAAAAATAAGTTTTGCATTTTTATCTCCAAATTTATTTAATCTATGTATTAAAACGAATACTAAGTACTTAAATACATGAGTCTAAGCACAACATGTATCTTTTTTGATTGAGGAACTGGTATGGTCACATCCTGATTTCATTTTTTTTATATTAAAGAAGTAGCAAACGAACATGCACTCCACCTGTAACTGTAAGCAACTTCACATAAAACATAGGTTCTATCTGAAGTCAATCACAGATGCGTTGCTACTCTCGAGGACTAGGATGGTCGCCTCATATAAAAGTGTGCTGGCAACCACACTCTTCCATCGAAACGCAAGGAACGCTTCGCGTTAGAAATTGGTGTGGTGGTGGTGGTACCTCCCCGGTCGAACTACACTGGTTCTACCTTTAAAATTATGTTTCATGCTGAAAATACTTCAATGGCGTGTTACAGAATGTAAAAATGTACAACATGCAAAAAATATACACAATTAATGAAACAGCAATCAGCGTGGGCGGCTAATTTCCGGAAGAAAGATCCTCGAGTTGCAACAATGTTCAGGCAAAAAACGCACAGGTCACCCTCCGATCGGGTAAACTTATAACGTGAAGAATACAGCGGGAAGCCATTGGATGTAGAGGGTATAGGACCGGTTGAAGTGTCGTTATTAAGGGGACGCCTATGTCCAACAGTGGACCTTGAAAGGTTAACTAAAGGATAGATACAATCAAAAGTCAAAGAGTGCATTTTAATGAATGGGTGCCAAACCATTATTGTCCCACGCTGGGCACGGGTCTTCTCTCAGAATGAGAGAGTTTTAGACCATAGTCCATCGCGCTGGCCAAGTGCGAATCGGTGGAGTTTTTTTAATGAATATGTTTCCTTAATTATCATCGTTAAAGTTCAAACAAACATAAATTTTGTCGAATTTAAACTTCGGTAAGTCACGCTTCGTTCGTACTTTTTAGTACTACGACAAAAATATATTGCCCTATTTCTACATTTTAGGCCATCGTTACATGGGCCCTGTAGTTCCGAGATCAGAATAGGGTTGGCGGTTTATTATGTTTTAAACTGAAGAACCCTTTTTTGATATCGAGGGGGAAACCTTCGAAAGGTACCCGACGGCGTGGGAGCAACGCGGAGTTATGTGGGATTTTTACCTCACTAAAACTCCACCGGTGGCCATCCTCGGCCCTGTGTGGAGGACACCGGGATCTCCAACGGACCGCCGCCGGTGTCCTCCGAGAGCGATGACCCCTTCGGGATCTTCCCAGTGAGCATTGTGCTCAGTGCGCCTCCCTGGCGTTTACGACAGCATGTGGCCACACATGCCGTCGTTCTACACGGGGTCGCTTAGCACGATGGTTCGAGCTCCCACTCTTACCGTTCGCAACCCCGGAAGTCCCTTTTAGTCGCCTCTTACGACAGGCAGGGAATACCGTAGCCCTATTCTGATCCCGGAACTACAGGGATTATACTGAAGTACCCACGGGACCTTTCTCAAAAACTGAGAAAGTGAAGTTTAGCTAGGCTTATGTAATATTTTTTGTGTACCGCTTTGCCGCAAAACAATACTCAATACTCAATACTTTATTGCATACATACACAGTGAATGTTATAAATAAGTGATAAATATTATTTAGAGTCACACATACTATGAACCCTGTTAGGGTATAGCAATTTAATAGGAGCACACCGATCTTTTTTATATACAGTTAATTGATTTATTTTTCGAAGTACTCCTTTAAATCGTAGAAGCACTCTTTTATAAGGTACTGTTCTAAAGTTGGCAAATAGATTGTGTCATTTTTTACGCGTCTTATTTCGTCCGGTAAGTTATTAAAAAAAATTACACACATGGCATATGGCCCACAACATAATGTATTGCCGAGATTACACATACATAGCATAAAATCACAGGCGTGACCTAAAAATAAAGACATCGTAATTTAAATAGGATAGAGGACTTGATTTTATGTGTATTTTTCTTAAGATTATTATCAAAAAAATTCCAATTAAATTATTGAATGAATTCTATAAATTTATTTTATTCAGTGCCAGAATACACTTAAAGAGATGGTAACAATAGTAATCGTGAACCCATTATTGTCCCACTGCTGGGCACAGGTCTTCATTCGGAATGAGCGAGTTATTAGTCCATAGTCCACCGCGCTGGCGAAGTGCGAATTAGTGGACTTCACACGCCTCCGAGAACTTTTTTCTTAAAGAACGTTTTCCTTCACCGAGAAGCAGTGATAATTAATTTCTAATACGCACATAATTTTAGAAAAATCTGTGGTTGCCTGGGTTTGAACCTCGGACCTCCCGATGGCGAGGGCAAGTTCAACCATTAGGCTATCACTGCTCTTTTCAACCATTAAGCTATCACTGGTAACAAAAGTACAACGTAAGTAATGTTCATTGCAATAGGTATATGTGCAAAAGTAAGAATGTTTGTTTTGAGGAAACATAATAAACTCACGATAAGGGTTGTGTTTGAAAATATCCGTCACGGTTGGGGCACTAACCCTTATCTTCCAGTGAAATTCTAGGTGCGTAAAGTTTCTATGAAGTTAACAGCTATCTGATTTAATACTATTTACATATTTACAACTAGCAAAACCCACGCGACTTCGTTCACGACCACGTTGACGACCCGTGTGGCGGAATGGTTACCATACCGGTCTGAAGCACATTGGGTCCCGGGTCCGATTCCCGGCCAGACAGGTATCTGAATGATGAGTTTAGAGTCGTGTTCTGGGTTGGGTGTTTGTATATTCGTCTTGTGTGTGTCCATGGCACCCACGACACAGGAGAAAATCCTACTGTGGTGTTATGAGTATAGAAAGCGTGTTCGCGCTAACTATAATGTAATCTTTTCAACCATTATATATTTGAGATCCACGCCTGGATCCTGGATCCCTCCCCCTATCTGTTATGGAAAATTGGTCAATAGCCATTGCGCGGCGGCTGTCCAAGTTTTTTATATATTTTAGTAATAATAGCCTATGTTACTCAGGGATAATGTAGCATTCTAATGGTAAAAGAATTTTTAAAATAGGTTCATTAGTTGTTAAGTTAATTCATAACAAACATACAAAAATACAAAGTTTTCCTCTTTATAATATTAGAATAGATGGTTACTTTAAGCCTCATGATTTTTATCTAATCATCTCCCTATATTGATGCGGAGTATGTTGTAATGACTAGTACATTTTTTTGTGTATGAGGGGGAAACCTTCTGAAGGTACCCGACGCCGTGGGAGGAACGCGGATTATGTGGCATTCTTACCGCACTAAAACCGCCCCTGTGGCCGTTCTCAGTGCTGCGTGGTGAACTCCGGGATTTCCAACAAAACACAACCGGAGTCCTCCGAACGCGATGCCCCTTTCGGGCTCCTGGTGAGCGAATACGCTCATCGCACCTTGTGTTCTTTACGGCGGTATGCGACCACACATGGCGCCGTACTTACCTCGACCACTTGGCTGAACGGCGCGACCTCCCGCTCTAGCCGCACGCAATCCCGAAAACTCCTTTAGTCGCCTCTTACGACAGGCAGAGGATACAGTGGCCCTATACTGGCCCGGAACTACGGAAACGGTACCTAGGACCTACAAAAATATTTTTACCTTGTAGTGTATTATGGTTGCGGCTTACTTTTATATGCGGCGACCATCTCAGTCCTCGCCAGCAGTAACGCATCTTTGATCGACTTCAGATAGAATAGAACCTATGTTCTAAATGAAGTTACTTACAGTCGTCCGTGGTCGATCGGCATAGACTATTTACTATCACGTGGACTGCATTCTTGTTTACGACTTCAATTGGATGAAAAAAATAATATTACTCTTATTTTTTAAAGAACGTTTAACATACAAATAAACTTAATTAATACAATTTTACTTCTACTTTTTAAGACTTTGTATGCTAACGAATTGGTATGAATGGGTGGATTTCTTTAAAGTTATCCCTGATACTATAAACTAAAAAATATATAACAAAACAGTCTTTTCTTATTCTGAAATTAAGTAAAATTGTTTGTCGGAAAATAAAGCTCCCGTCTTTATTATTGTGCAGAAGAGTAACGTCTACTTGGGAGTTCGTGACGATTTTCCCGGCGAAGGCACTGAAAAACTGTTTCCAGCGTCAAAAAAAATATTTCCTACTACGACATTTAGTAAAATTGTTTGTCGGAAAATAAAGCTCCCGTCTTTATTATTATGCTGAAGCGTAACGTCTACTTGGGAGTTCGTGACGATTTACCCGGCGAAGGCACTGAAAAACTGTTTCCAGCGTCAATCTCGTGCGTACAGGGTTGTCAATTTACATTGTTCAATTATTAGAAAAGTAAACCGACTGCTTAAAAACATTTTTGTTACAACAAAAATCTTAGAATAAAGGCTAAGTCTGAAATCAATCAGATGCCTACCCACTCACGAGGACTAAGATGGTCGTCTCATATAAAGGTGTGCCCGGAACCATACCATTCCACCGAAGCGCAAAAACTGCGTCCCACTAATAATAGGTGTGGCGGTGGTACCGTCCGGTTGAATCATTGCTCTACCACCTGACAAATAATTGAGTGCCTGTAGTTTTAATTGATTGTGTTTGAGCAGTCGGCCTCTTGTTTTAGTAATATTTTGTTTACTTGAACGCATTTTTGAATTTTGCGTCAAAATTTTAACAAAATTGTATTTATGTACTGATTAACATTTAATAATCACGTTTTTATGACAGTAAAAAGCTAATAAAAATAATTTTCTGCTACGCCATTGAGTTGAATTGTTTGTCAGAAAATAAAGCCCCCGTCTTTATTATTTTGTAGAAGCGTAACGTCTACTTGGGAGTTCGTGACGATTTTCCCGGCGAAGGCACTGAAAAACTGTTTCTAGCGTCAATCACGTACAATCAGGGTTGTCAAGTTACATTGTTCAATTATTAGAACAAAGAAATCGACTGCTCTAAAATAAAATCGGCAAAGTGCGAGTCGGACTCTCGCGCGAAAGGTTCCGTATCTTTGAAAAACTGTAAAAATCTGTGAACATTTTAACTGGCTAGCTATCATGGAACAGGCTGGTGACAGGTGGATGGACAGACGAACCACGAGATCATAGTAATAGGGTACCGGTTTTACCCTTTGTTTACGGGACCCTAAAAACTGTTTCCAGCGTCAATCACGTACGTTCAGGGTTGTCAAATTACATTGTATAATTATTAGAACAAAGAAACCGACTGTTTAAAAAAACCGTCAAGTTCGAGTCGGACTCGCGCTCGAAGGGTTTTTAAGGGCCCCTTTAAATGTATAATTTATTCCGTTTTTAGTATTTAGCGTCAACAAAAATACATTATCTCTTCCATTCTTTTTCCCTGATCTTTTTTATGATTTTCCCAAAAGGCAGTAATTTTGACTGTCGTTTATCTATAATTTACATTTAAGAAAATAACACTAAAGTGACAGTTTTTTTTTATTTGACTAAAGTAGCAAACGAGCATGCAGTCCACCAGATGGTAAGTGGTCACTTCCGCCAATGGACATCTGTAATCAACTTCACACAGAACATGGGTTCCATCTGAAGTCAATCACAGTTGCGTTGCCACTCCCGAGGACTATGATGGTCGCCTCATGTGACAGTGTGCCGGCAACTACACCCTTCCATCAATCAATATCAACTTCGTCACATTTAAGAAACCGCATTTTTAAACTCTTTTATTTATTGTTCAAACCTGAGTACCAACCCTATATCCAGGGATTCATCTCCGGTCGTGTATGGAAACAGGTAAACGGCAACATTTATCTCCGTGGGGTACGTATGTCCAAATGTTTTATTGTCGTAATAAAAAGGGAGACACCAGTGACTTATTATTGATTTTTGTCGTAAAGTCTAGACAGCTTTTTATGTCGCGTTTTCAAAAGAATGTTTTTATTAAGTTATTTGATATTTTGTTTTACTTAATTTGTTTTCTTTTTTTATAATCTAATATTTGTGTTCTTTTTGTTAAGTTTAATTGTCATCTATTGTGTGTAATTAGTGTAATTGGTTTATCCGTGCTAATTAATTAAATGTAATAAGCAAATGATAAAGCAGGCTTCACGTAACATTGATTTCAGAGAATAATTTGCCACATTTTTAAAACGAAAAAAGGTGAAACGGTGTGGTTTTAATAAAATCCATTAGGTAAACGCATTTTTTTTAAACAACTGGGCCTATTACTTTTAAATGGAAATGAGGCAATTAATTTTACCCATAATTTTGAAGATAATGTTGCTCCTACTAATAAGAACAGTGATGGTTGAAACTTGCCCTCTCGATCGGGAGGTCCGAGGTTCAAACCCAGACACGCCCCACTGATTTCTGTGCGTATTAGAAATTAATTATCACTGATTTTTGGCGAAGGAAAACATCGTGAGGAAACCTACGCACCTGAAAGTTCTTTAAAAAAAAGTTCTCGGAGGTGTGTGAAGTCCATCAATACGAACTTGGCTAGCGCGGTGGACTTTAGCCTAAAACTTTCTCATGCTGAGAGAAGACCTATGCCCAGCAGTGGGACAATAATGGGTTGTACCCCAATATATACTATGATCTCTATGGGTCATTCCAAGCTGTAACCTCTTATCAAATAACACAATATGTGAAATGCTTGCTCGTTTATGGGTACTTCAATAACTTCATACTAATTCAACCCTAAAGTCAATCACAAAACTAACTCAACACTAAGTCTAGTCTCTAGACATTCGCAGTTTGACTTCACGTCAACACTTCGCTTGCTTCAACAACGGACTCATTTATTACAAAGTTTGCTTCAGGGATTCCGCACTCTTAGAAGATTGATCGTGCTGGAAATCTAGGTTACATAGATAAATAACGGTTTAGCGGAAGGAACTAAATTTTTATCTTTTATTTTTAACGATCGATCCTTGTCACGGTAGATAGAAATGATTAAAATGTCAGATACAACGTTTTAATACTTTTACTAGGGCCACAAAACATTCTAGGAGCTACGGGCGACAGCGTTTAGCGAATTTGCAGGGCAATTTCGTGGCCTTATAAGAATGTACCCTTAGTACGAGTTCATTTCGTTTCTTCAAAACAGTAATTTATTGTTTAAGATTTTAGTCATCATACACAAAATGCCTTAAACATGTTTCGTCTACGTTTGTGTTTTCAGATATAACTTGCAATATACTTTAAAATGAAGAACGAAAAAAGAATCAATGATTGTTTTATGGGAACGATATAAGCTTATACTAAGGGTACCTACTGATTCTTACTTTTCGTAATGCTAAACGCTGCCGCTTCTAGTGCGGAAAGAAAACTTTAAACAAATGTTACAAGGCCCTCGGGTTAGAGTTACAACTAGAACAGTTCGAGTGGGAAAGTACCACTGCCACAGCTATTTCTATCGTGAAGTAGTTCTGGCGTTTCGATGGAAGGGTGTGATTGCCGGATTATTATCATATGGCCACTATTTTACTCCTCTGAAGTAGCTACACAACTCTAATTGACTTCAGGTAGAACCTCTGTTCTATATAAAGTAGCTTACATATGCCTGGACGGCAGTGACCACCTATCGAGTGAACTGAATATTCTTTTGATGCTTCAGTGGTGTAAAAAGTAAGAATAGCCAAATACCTAATAATACGTAGCTAATAATAATAAAAGTAAGGAAAGAAAGCAAGCAAGACAGCTGGTAGCCTACTAATTAGTGGTCATTGCCGCTGATTTCTAATTTACTAGCCAAAATTAAAACAGAAGACCTTCAAAAGGTTCCCGAGGCCGTGGGAGTGACGCGGGTTATGTGGGATTCTTACCGCACTAAAACCCCCCCGGTGGCCATCCTCAGCGCTGCGTGGAGGACTCCGGGATCTCCAACGGAACACGGCCGGAGTCCTCCGAGCACGATGCCCCTTTCGGGCTTTTCCCTGGTAAGCGAATACGCTCAACGCACCTTCTGTTATTTATGGTGGCATTCAACCGCACTTGCAACCGTCCTTCCCGGAGTCGCTTGGCTGGACGGTTCGAGCTCCCACTCTAGCCGCCCGCAACCCCGGAAGCCCCTTTTGTCTTTACTGCGGCAAGCGACCACACATGCCGCCGTCCATCCCGGGGTCGCTCGGCTGGACGGTTCGAGCTCTCACTCTTCCCGCCCGCAACCCCGAACCCCTTTTAGTAGCCTCTTACGACAAGCAGTGGGTACCGTAGCCCTCTTCTGGTCCCGGAAAAATAGATCTACCTATCACAGTAAACTTTACTCATACAACAATGAAAAACACTTTCAGAACACATTAATATGTCTTATCGATTCCTTTGTTCTAGGCTTCAGCGCTTGAAATTCAGCAGTAAATCCTAGGTATCTGGGACACAGTTTTGTTACCACATTCGCATATTTCAGTCGCTCGTATCGAGGATTTGAGTAAAGCGTCCATTGTTATTGTGCTCCTTCAAAACATTTGTGTATAAATGCCAAGTTCTCTAAAATGCATTGTTTTTAAATTATATGAATACTAGCAGTTCCCGCGGTTTCACTCGCGTTTATCTTCTATACTATAATAAATCTGTAAGAGGTCGCTGTCTGTACATGGAATAAATTTAGGTGAAAACCATTTCTAGAGGTCTTAAATACGATATAGAACCCAAAATAATGGTTTTTAGAAATCTTTTCTGTTTGTCTGTTTGTCTGTTTGTCTGTTTGTCTGTTTGTCTGTTTATCTGTTTGTCTGTTTGTCTGTTTGTCTGTTTGTCTGTTTGTCTGTGTGTTTGAAAACGCTAATCTCAGAAACGGCTTATCCAATTTGAATATAATTTTTACTGATGTGTTGTGGGAAACTTCACTTAACATTTAGTGTTTATTTTATGTAAATCGGTTTACGAATAAAAAAGTTATGTCAATTTAAAACTACGCAGTATTTATTCTGTGTTCGATAAGTGTTAATAAGATAAGTAACTGCATAGTTGAATTGGTAGAAAATAAACATGTTATGGTCTGTAAAATGTATTCCTTTGTTATGTATTTTTTATTGGTTATGTGTGTACCTATGTTATTTGATACTATACAAATCTATATCTCTATATCTATATATACTTATATAAAAACGAAAGGATGCTCTCTCACTCATCTATTGAATAAACATCGTAGAGCCTAAACTGCTAAAGATACGAATATGATTTTTACTAGGGGTTCCTTTTGTAACGTAGACGTCAGTTAAGAAAGAATTTTCTGCCCCCCCCCCCCCCATTTAACCCAAATAGGAGATGTAAGTTTGTATGAAAGTCAGTCAATTTTGAGGCCACCTCAATAAAATTTAGTATTTCGCTTTGATTTTTATGTTAAAACATCGTTTTAAACCGACTTCCAAAAAGGAGGAGGTTATTAATTCGTCTGTATTTTTTTTTTTATTTTTTTTTTATTTTATATTTGTTACTCGATTTCTCCGTACTGGGTGAACGGATTAGGATGATTTTTTTTTCATTTGAAAGGTAGTGCGTGTCGTCGGGTCCCATTTATTTTTAGTTCACTTTTGACAGTGGCATCCATAAGAAAAGCGCATAAGTCTGATATTTGCATTAACGATGTGCGCGATAAATAGATGAATAACTCAATTTCCCGCCAACCGATTTTGATGATTTTTCTTTTTTTTGAAAGAATGTACTTCAAGGGTACTCTGATGAGTTTGATACGGTTCTAATCATGGATCCATTTCTTTGAAGCAAATTAACGAAATTAGCGATACTCGGCCAAACCTAAGCTGTAGGGAGTCCAATTGGGTTGAATGTAGAATGAGATTACTAAGCAGATATTTCCTAAAAAAATTGACCTTCAACTCTTCAATCCTGATGATGCAGGGGTACTGCTAGCCTGAACCGTAGAAGTAAGTCAATTTGTTTTTATGGATATATAATAAGATTGTTAAACAAATTCATGGGACAAAAATTTGATCTTCAACTCCTCAACCCTGATGATGTAAGGGTATTTCAAGACTAAACCGTAAGAGTTGGCTATTTGGCACTTACGGTTATGTAATAAAAATACCAAGCAAAGATACACGGTAAAAATATTGACCTTCAACTCCTCACCCCTGATGATGCAGGATACTGTTAGCCTAAACTATACGAGATGGGCATTTGGTGCTTTCAGGTATTTAATATAATTACTAAACAAAGACACATGATAAAAATTTTGACCTTTAACTCCTCAACCCTGATGATGCAGGGGTACTTCAAACCTAAGCCATAGAAGTTAGCTATTTAGTGCTTTCAGGTATGTAATATAATTACTAAGCAAAGACACATGATGAAAATTTTGACTTTTAACTCCTCAACCCTGATGATGCAGGGGTACTTCAAGCCTAAGCCATAGAAGTTAGCTATTTAGTGCTTTCAGGTATGTAATATAATTACTAAGCAAAGACACATGATGAAAATTTTGACCTTTAACTCCTCAACCCTGATGATGCAGGGGTACTTCAAGCCTAAGCCATAGAAGTTAGCTACTTAGTGCTTTCGGGTATGTAATATAATTACTTAGCAAAGACACAAGATGAAAATTTTGACCTTTAACTCCTCAACCCTGATGATGCAGGGGTACTTCAAGCCTAAGCCATAGAAGTTAGCTATTTAGTGCTTTCAGATATGTAATATAATTACTAAACAAAGACACATGATGAAAATTTTGACTTTTAACTCCTCAACCCTGATGATGCAGGGGTACTTCAAGCCTAAGCCATAGAAGTTAGCTATTTAGTGCTTTCAGGTATGTAATATAATTACTAAGCAGAGACACATGATGAAAATTTTGACCTTTAACTCCTCAACCCTGATGATGCAGGGGTACTTCAAGCCTAAGCCATAGAAGTTAGCTACTTAGTGCTTTCGGGTATGTAATATAATTACTTAGCAAAGACACAAGATGAAAATTTCGATCTTCAACTCCTCAAGCCTGATGCAGGGGTACTTCAAGCCTAAGCCATAGGAGTTATCCATTTAATGCTTTCGGGTATATAATATAATTACTAAGCAAAGACACAAGATGACAATTTCGACCTTAAGTTCCTCAGCCCTGATGATGCAGGGTACTGCAAGCCCAAGCTATAGAAGTTGGCTCGCAAGTGCTTACGTATAAGTAATAAGAATACCTAGCAAAGACATGGGATATTTTTTTTTACCTTCAACTCCTCCCTGATGATGCGGGATAGTGCAAGCCTAAATTATAAAAGGTAGTCACATAATGCTTACGGTTGTGTTTAGTATATATTATAAGTTTAATGACAGCTCATTAAACTGAAATGTGATTAATAAATTAAACTTCATTCATCAACCCTGATAATCTAAGTACACAACCTACTTAAGCCGTATGAGTTTGGTACTTATTGATTACAATACATTACAACCCGTTGAGAGAACATTATGATGAAAAGTGTCACTTTGAATACCTAAATCCTGAAAATGCAGGAGTGTTGTCATGTTATTGTTAAGAGTTGGATTTAGCTGTAGCTTTTTAAACAGGATGGGTTAGGTTAGGTTGGAACATAAAAGAAAACATAAAAAATAAGCGAGCAGGGTGCGGCAGCGCCCTGCGAGCGGGTGCGCCCTGTTCGTATGAATTGTAAAAGTGTTTTGATTATGTCTTCTGCTTTACAAAGAACAATGCGGGATTTACGCACACAAATAGCCCGATGCACCTCTTAAAAGATCTTATATTTGGCCACATGAAATAAAATATGAACTTAGAATATATGTCGCTTTTCCGTGATAACCCAATTTTCTAATGATTTACTTCAAGTGGATAATAGTGCTTTGTTATCCGGAAAAGTTAAAATCAATCTTTATATCGATACGTCTTCGTTTAAATGTGGAGGAGTTGGTTGAAAAAGTCCCGATATTGTTAATACAACCAATAACACTATAAATTGGTTCCAAAAGACGGCTATATACCCACCCACCAAAGAACGTGTCGATAAAATAAATGATTTATTTTTTTTCTAAATTTAAAGCAGCGTCACAGATCTACTATTCGGTAGACACAGTCATTGAGATAGAGGAAGCAGTACATTATCCAACAGAATTTTTGAATACCTTAATGCCTTCCGGAACTCCTGAACACAAATTAATATTAAAAGTAGGTTTACCTATAATCTTACTTAGAAATTTGAATCCGCCAAAATTATTTCTATTAATAGTATTTTCCAATTCGGAAAAGTTCAAATCAATCTTTATACTTAATCGATAAGTTTTGGTTCAAATGTGGAGGAGTTGATTGAAAAAAGTATCCGGATATTGTGAATTAGACCACTAAGAATGTAAATTGGTTCAAAAAAGCGATTTACAATATTAGAATTCGTCTAATTAAAAAAAATACATAACAATACGTTCCTACCCACAAATACACACTTTAAATTCGTTTTTTCACTCTGTGTTTGACCAGGTAATGCTTGAGCGGCCAAACCGATATTAATGTTTCTACTTTTCATCATAGAATTCCCACGGTGTCGAGATTTGCGCGAGAAAAACTTTGTGACACGTTGATTTGCACGCGGGCAAAGCCGCGGGTACAGCTAGTAATATATATATATATATATATATATATATATATATATATATATATATATATATATATATATATAGCCTAAAGCCTTCCTCGATAAATGGTCTATTCAATAAAAAGAACTTTTCAATTCGAACCAGTAGTTCCTGAGATTAGCGCGTTCAAACAAACAAACAAACTCTTCAGCTTTATAATATTAGTATAGATGTTTTGAAGGAGGTAGAACCAGTGTTCGACCGGGGAACTACCACCGCCACACATATTTCTAGTGTGAAGCATTTCTTGCGTTTCGATAGAAGGGTGTGGTTGCCGGCACATTTTTATATGGGAGACCATCATAGTCCTTGGGAGTAGCAACGCATCTGTGATTGATTTCAGACATCAGATGGTCAGATGATCAGATGGACTGCATGCTCGTTTGCTACTTCAGATAGATAAAAAAAAACTGTATTTTCTGATTGTATAACTTGCTGCCCTCAGGAGCCACTTATTAGCTGCATCTTTCGGCATACACCGAAAATTATATTATCTTTTATTTTTCTGCTGTTCTTTAAAAATATTTAGTTAGTAGCTTCAAAAAGTATTTGTGGTTAGAAATGGACAATGCCTTTTTTTTGTTTTTGAGGGGGAAACCTTCAAAAGACGCCGTGGGAGCGACGCAGGGTTATGTGGGATTTTCACCGCACTAAAACCCCCCCGGTGGCCGTCCTCGGCGCTGAAAAGGAGCTGAAATGGACAATGCCTATGAATATCTTTTAAAACAAAAGTTACTTGCATCATCAATTGACAACCATTGACTTGATGCAAAACATAAAAATAAATGATTTCTTAACCCATACTGCCTCATTAGAAATTAGTCATAACAACAAAAAAATTACACTTTTAACCAATTTCAAAATTTTTACGAAGATTAATTATCACTAAATAGTATAAAACAAAACGCTTTTCGCTGTCTGTTCCTATGTATGCTTAGATCTTTAAAACTACGCTACGGGTTTTAATGCAGTTTTTTTAATACATAGTGTGATTCAAAAGATTGTTTTTTATGTATAATACATGTATAATATAGTGGAGAAACACTGATAATTTTAGTTTTTTTTTTTATAATTTAACCTAACGATAAGGCAGACGGGCTACCTGATGGAAAGTAGTCACCGCCGCCTATGGACATTCGCAACACCAGAGGAGTCGCCAATGCATCGCCGGCTGTGAAGGAGAGCTCTTTTCGCACCTTTCTTGAAGAACTCCATGTCATTAGATATTCGACTTTTAGGCGGAACGAAGTTCACCGGGTCAGCTTGTTAAATATAATTCAAATATGTATCTCTATAGCTAGTAACTTACGGCACATGGAACCCAGTACCGGAATACCATATCCATCACCTGTTTATTTCCATAGAATACACGACTGGAAAATATACGAAATCGCAGCAATGCTTACTATATTCCTTACGTATCGATTCCTTTGTTCTACAGACCATTTATGAAATTCAGATACACGTTCAGTAAATCCAAGGTATCTAGGGCGGCTATCTACAATATTGTTCCACACTAGCCTATTTATATCGTTATGTTCGTTCGGAGTTGTTTTGGTCTGAACTGCCTTTTTTACACTTTTTAATTACTAGCTGTGCCCGCGACGTCGTCCGCGTGGAATAGTTATTTTGGGCATCATTTATTTTTGCAAACAACCTCCTCAGCTTTATAAATTATAGCTGTTACCCACGACTTTGTCCGTGTCATTTTGTTACAGCGTGATGTTATATAGCCTAAAGCCTTCCTCGATAAATTGTCTAATGAACATAAAAAGAATTTTTAAATTCGAAGCAGTAGTTCCCGAGATTAGCGCGTTCAAATAAACAAACAAACTCTTCCGCTTTATAATATTAGTATAGATAACTAGTCACCCGACGCAACGGTCAAAATTCGACCGTAATTTAAATTAAAAAACTAAACTTCATAATGTCCAAAGAAGCACCAATATTTGTCTAATTTAAATAAATTATAATAATTTTCAAGTTATTCTGAACGCACCCGCTAAAGGTAAAAAGAGGTTTATTAACAGAACTATGCTAAGCATTTAAAAGCAATAGCGGGTACTTTGACAAATACATCTGACATTTTTGACGTTGTGTTTTCATTGTAAGACATCGATGTTCTATTTAGTTTATTATGTATGTGTTTGTGTCAAATGCAAGGTAGTGTTTGTAATGTGTTTTCAGTTGATTTTATGTATGTTTTATGTTCGAGCAATGTGTGTTGCCAGTGATGACCTATGGCGCCGAAACGTGGTCCTTCACTAAAGGCCTCATTCGAAGGGTCAGAGTCGCTCAGCGTGCTACGGAGAGGGCTATGCTAGGAATTTCGCTACGAGACATGATTCGCAACGATGAAATCCGTAGACGAACGAAGGTTACTGACATAGCTCTCAAAATCAGCAAGCTGAAGTGGCAGTGGGCCGGTCATATCGCTCGAAAGACCGATAACCGATGGGGAAGAAAGGTCCTCGAGTGGCGACCACGTTTAGGCAAAAGGAGTACAGGTCGCTCCCCTACCAGGTGGACCAATGACCTAAAGAAGACAGCGGGAAACCGTTGGATTCAGAGGGCACAGGACCGGTTGGAGTGGCGCCATTTAGGGGAGGCCTATGTCTAGCAGTGGGCATCAAAGGGCTGATGGATTGATGGATGGATGTCTTATGCATTATATTAATATTGTTTTATATTGTAGCGATGATGCGTGCGACGAACGAACGCGAACATCTGACCTTACCAGACCTACTGCCTATGAACATTTGCAACTAATCCCAAAAAGCATCTATAACCAAGGGATCTGGTGTATTATCCTCCAGGATGAAGTTGTTACTTCTATAAGTGCCTGTTATTCTACGTTCCTTGCTAGACTTTGCCAGAAAACAGGATCGGAATGCATAAAAGTGGAACGGCTAAGTTAACGAACTGCCGCTTTGTTGAACGTATTACTCTGTCTATATATATAATTTTAACGTTTTTTTTTGATTTTCGTGTGCCTTAAAGTTCCTTTTCAATAATACATAATATAATTTCAATCAACAATGCAAGGTAGTATACCAAATAAAAACCCAAAATTATTATCAATAGAATAACAACCATTACTTGGAACCGACACTTCAAACCGTAACTCTGTTATAACTTCAGTCAATCTTAAACAATAACACAGTTGTTGACATAACCTATATACGAATACCAGATGTATGTTAATGAGACGAATATATCTCAGAGTTTCAGTAATAGATGTAAACATAACAGACATCAAATAATAGAATTTGGCTCAAAGATAGATCTTGAACTACCCTAAATACTCTTTCGTTTTCTACACTCATAGCCCCACAGTAGGTTATTTTCTTGTGTCGTGGGTACCATTGACACTGTCCCTGTAGTTCCGGGACCAGAATAGGACTACGGTATCCTCTGCCTGTCGTAAGAGGCGACTAAAAGAGGCTTCCGGGGTTGCGGGCGGGAAGAGTGGGAGCTCGAACCGTCCGGCTAAGCGACCCCGGGAAGGACGGTGGCATGTGTGGTTGCATGCTGCCGTAAAAACCAGTAGGTGCGGTGAGCAGTTCACGCCCACCAGGGGAGAGCCCGATGGGGCACACGCTGAGGACACCGGCGGCGGTCAATCGGAGTTCCCGGAGTCCTCTTCGCAGCGTCGAGGTCGGCCACCGGGGGGGTTTTAGTGCGGTAAGAATCCCACATAACCCACGTCGCTCCCACGACGTCGGGTATTTTTTGAAAGTTTCCCCTTCGAAAACAAAAAAAAAGGGTACCATTGACACACACAAAGACGAATATACAAACACCCAGACCCAGAACAAGAATCTAAACTCATCATCCATATACTTGTCTGGCCGGCAATCGAACCCGGGACCCACTGCGTGTCAGACCGGTATGCTAACCGCTGCGCCACGCGGGTCGTCAATTAAATGAAGTTCTCAAAAACCAAGGACATGTTTCTATTGATTTTAGAAATGTTAGTCTTAGAATTGTAGGTCAGGTTTCACATAATAACCTGGAGTATGGAAACGAGTCAAAAGAAAGACTAAGACTTATAAGATTTAATTTTAAAGGCATTGCAGTTTCCTTCTATTCCTCTAAGATTTTAGGTTCTTATTGTTCTATCAAAAAATATAATTAGACCATGTCTTTTGGAAAAAATAATACGACACCACAGCAAGTTCTCGTAAGTGGCCATAAGCATATTAGTTAGTTTTATCACGAACAAGTGGAATTAAGAAGTTGCGTGAATATCCAAAAATACTCCATCGAATATTGAATATCCAGTAGGTTCTTAAAGGTCATAGGACTTGGGAAAAATCATAAGCAAAAAGTATTTCCGTGGAGAGCATATGAAGAACCTTAACTAAATTAATAGAGTCTCCAGATACGCAGTGCATTTTTGATGTTAACTATTGGATCAAGATATATAAAAACATTTATTTGTATATCAAAATATAGAAATCCAACACACTATTATCAAACATGTTTTTTACCTGCTTCTAGCGTGAAGCATTTCTTGCATTTCGATAGAAGGGTGTGGTTGCCGGCACACTTTCATATGAGGCGACCATCATAGTCCTCGGGAGAGGCAACGCATCTGTGATTGACTTTAGATGAAACCCATGTTCTGTGTGTAGATTACAGATGTCTATGGGCGGCAGTGACCACAAACCACTTCATGCTCGTTTGCTATTTCGGTAATAAAATAAAGGATATGATTATCAAGTCTTTAGTAATCCATAATCACTTTGGAAAACCTACAGATTATTTTAAGTGATGTAAAAGGGCCTGATTGTGTAACATAAAAAAGTAGCTATTAATTAAAGAAATTCTGGTTGCGGAAATAATTTCAGAGTTTTTCACGTAAAAATGCGGTTTTGGAAGAATATGTACGATGATTATAATTATTACTTGAATAATGCAGGTGAAATACAAAGCAAGATTAAACCTCGATAAAGGCACAAGCCTTTATTTCAATATAATTGTTTTGTTGTTAGTTTTAATAGTACTCAAAATGTACCTATAATTTGAATAATGATGATAATAATTGTTGTGAAAAACTATTTAATTATGTTTAAAATAATTATGTCTATACTAATATTATAAGGAGGAAAACTTTGTATTTTATGTTTGTCATGACTTAACTTAAAAACTACTGAACTGATTTTAAACATTCTTTCACCATTAGATTGCTACATTATCCCTGAGACACATAGACTATTTTTATTACAAGAATATATAAGGCGTCTTTGCTAAAACTTGAGTAACGTGATTCAAAGTGTCAAAAATTTTGCTTATTTGACGTTATTCATAAAATTATTAAACAAGTTTACTAAGAAGTACCTAATGATAGTAGTAGTTTTGGGGACGAAGTATCAAAATTTGATTTCAACATTCGGAAGACGAATTTCACTTAATTATAATAACTTAGATAAAACCTAAAAATATCCCTCCTATTTACTTGCAATTAATAACATTAATTCACTCGTCGCATCGGTCGAAATTCGACCGTAATTAAAATTAAAAAACTAAACTTCATGTTGTCCAAATAAGTTTATAATGTCTGTTGTTATTTTATCTAAGTTCTCGCAATTAATTAATTGTCCAAATTAATTCCAATATTTCTCAAATTCATATAAAATGTAATAATTTTTAAGTAATTTTGAACGCACCCGTTAAATGTAGTTTAATTAGCTAAGCCGCATTTAAAAACAATAGCAAACATTATTTTGACAAAGACACTGACATTAATGATGTTATGTGTTTTCATAGTAAGACATGAATGTTCTATTTGGTTTATTGTTTAGGTGATTGTGACTAATGCACGGTAGTGTGTGTAATGTGTTTTTAGTTGATTTTATGTATGTTATATGCATTATTTGGAAAAAAATATTAACATTCTGCACTCCTTCTCTACGTCCACTATAACCGTGCAAAGTTTCATACTAATCCGTCGCGGCATAGTACTTAAAATGCTTCACAAGTTTTTGCTTCACGTATTAATATATAGATACTTTTAAGGGGTGTAGGGAAGTATGTGAGAAGTCGAGTTAGTTACTGCGCTCTAACCGACGGAAATGCCTGTATATTCGCATCAGGGTATAATCGGCAATGCAAAGTGAGTATTATAAATTCGGACTTTAATTTAGTTTCCTGGTGGCAGTAACTCCCAATGTAGGAATAGGATAAGGGCAACAGTAACATCATTAGGGTTATCCTCTGACCTCTGCGCCAAAACCAAAAAGACCTCCAATAACGACCACAGAGACTAAAGACACAGATAAAACAATAACCACAGCTAATTGATGTTAGACGTTTATACTATTACTAGCTGTCCCGACAAACGTTATTTTGCCATATAAAAAAAATTAAAAAAAAAGGGTGGACAACCCTTAAGGGGTATGAAAAATAGATGTTGGCTGATTTTCAGACCTACTGAATAAGCATATAAAATTTGGTAAAAATCGGTCAAGCCGTTTCGGAGGAGTATGGCAATAAAAACTGTTACACGAGAATTTTAAATGTTAGATATTTTAACATTTATTAATTTTAATATTGTAATATTTTTAATTAATTTTATTAAAAATATATTTTAATTAGAGTTGATATTTTAATATTAAATTATTGATTTCCTTCACTTGCAACATAAGCGCCACTGTAACAAAGGAACTAATTACCATCGATCTACGGTAATTAACCGTGACCTAACAAATGGCGCTATGAGGCATATTATTGACACACACTTACGGGATCAAAGTTTGCTATGTTACAATAAGGTGATAGCCCCAACGCGCTCAGAGGATTCCGGTTGCGGTCGGTCCGAGTTCCCGGAGTCCTCTTTATAGCGCCGAGGACGGCCACGGCAGGGGTGTTAGTGCGGTAAAAATCCCACATAACCCTGCGTCGCTCCCACGGCTTTGGGTACCTTTTGAAGGTTTCCCCCTGGAGAACAATAGAAGGGGCAAATAGGGCTCACATGACCGCAACTGGAGTCAAAAGTCAGCAATGTAATATTTCACATCGGACAAATTTAATAGTAACATATCCTTGGTAATTAATATGAAATTAAAATGCATGAATTTCGAAATAATCTGTTAGCATTCCGTAAACATTTTGAATGTAAGAGCTAACCAAGCGTAAATAACTAGATTATGGCGTCATGTATGGATAATCCGTCCGTTGTTTAATACATTTAAAGTTTATTTAAGTGAATTTAACGTAAATTCTGTGACATTGCTTTCAAATACGTCGACTTAATGTGGTGATATCTTCTACTTCTTTAACTGATATTAAGGTTGTCAGAATATTCGTAGTATTGTATGCCATCTGGTCACTGATTAACCATGATAAGAGTTTACTTTTATTTAACTTTTATTTGAGTTTAAGTAGTAAACTACCGTGCAATCCATGTGTTTGTAAGTGGTTTCGTGCTAGATATGATTAAAATCCTACCCGAGTTTATCCACCGATGCCGGGCTTGCCCTGAGATCTCGTCCCTGTAGTTCCGGGATCAGAATAGGACTACGGTATCCCCTGCCTGTCGTAAGAGGCGACTAAAAGGTGCTTCCGGGGTCGCGAGCGGCTAGAGTGGAAGCTTGAACCTTTCGGACAGCCAACCTCGGAAAGAACGGCGGCCTGTGTTGTCACATACCGTCGTAGAGACCAGAAGGAGCGGTGGGCCCAGCCGCTCACCAGGAATGAGCCCGATGGGGCAACGCGTTCAGAGGACTCCAGTTGTATTCCTTTGAAGTTCGCAGAGTCCTCTTTGTAGCGTTGAAGACGGCCACCGGGGAGGTGTTCGTGCGGTAAAAATCCCACATAACTCTGCGTCGCTCCCAAGGCGTTTCCCCCTCTCAGAACAACACACAAAAAAGGCTCTGAGATCTTAGTTGGAATGCCTCTGATATGCATATCTCTCTTAGCACTAGATATTAGAACGTTTAATACTTCTGGTTACATACGGATGCACCACACTCTTCAGACTTACACATACAGCACTTTTATTCAAAAAGAGATATAACTCAAAATTTACATTATACGAGTTTATTACCTGGTCCGTTTGCTTTATGGTATAAATTCGCAAAGCGTAAATTTTGAGATAAATCTTTTTATGAATAAAGGTGCGATACGCAGATCAACGTTAGCGAAGAGTTTCACTAGTTATCTCTTATTAGATAGCTACAGTTAATTTATTGCAAATGCATTTTAAATTAGTACGAAGTAATTAACTGTAAAATTATTGCTCGCATGATTACCTGTTAATATAGTAGTTAAAATTATAATTATCAAACTATTACAGAGTCGTTAAATAAATACCATTTTCATTATAAAGAGTAATTGAAAAGCGTAATGTAATATACCTTTATACTATGTATTACCAACAAATACAGCATACAAATTATGATTTATTGGTAATAGTATAACTGATGTAAAGGTAGAGCAGTGATAGCCTAATGGTTGAAACTTGCCCTCTCGATCGGGAGGTTCGAGGTTCAAACCCAGGCACGTACCACTAATTTATGTGCGTATTGGAAATTAATTATCACTGCTTTTCGGTGAAGGAAAATATCGTGAGGAAACCTACACACCCGAAAGTCTCGGAGGTGTGTGAAGTTCATCAATTCGCACTCTCATTTTGAGAGAAGACCCGTGCCCAGCAGTGGGCCAATAATGGGTTGATGGGTTGATAAAGGTACATACATACATACATGTGTACATTGAGTGAAAAACGTGGTAGTTTTACACCCGACTACGTCAGAAGGAGGATAATGTTTTTCCAGCGTATGTATGTTTGTCTATTTCTTTGGCACGTGCAACAGTCCATACAGTTTACAGAACATGACATATGACATATCATTGGGATCATCTCAGTTTTAAAAGCTTATTTTTAAATATGGTTTTGAAAGAAAATAATAATGTATAGAAAGTGTTACAAATAAATGAAACAACAAAGAAATCGTTGCTAATACTACTGACAATATTAATCTCATAATCTCAACAATGTATTAAAAATACGTGATTGTTTTTTAACGCTGCAAACTAAAACTTATTTTCCCTTTAATAGGTGTTTTTTATCTTATTAAGTACTATATAGTCGTATATGTCAGACGAAACCGAATCTCGCTGTAATATTGGTGAGGCCGGACCACCATCCCCAGCTTCTTCATCATCTCTAGGACGACGCTCAGACATGGCTCCAAAGAAAACTCCAAATTAACTCAATTCACTTAGTTTAATGTTTGATTACACAAATCACTTAATAATCACAACGATAGAAATATAATTGAAAATAATAACAGCTAGGTGTGACTCAGGTGTGATCCGTATCACTATTACTAGAGATGTTGACGGAACGAGCGCCTCCATCAAAGTAGCCCTTGCTACCTGATGCACGCCTTTATGTAGATTCGTCCCCACCTCTCGCCTGACTCACAGAGGGGTAGCAGGTAAGATGACGTAACATTGCACGTGCACGTGTTTGTAAACAATCTCTTTCATTTGCGCCGACACGGCCATTCTGCTAATTGGTCGCCCTCGACCTGTAAAACACAACAAAATCCACAGCAAAGAGTTAAGGAGCTTCCTGTCCCTAACTTATGTCAATTACTCAATACACTATAGTAACTGCAATAGTAAGGAGGCCCCTGTCCTCAACTTACGTCAGTTATTACAAGAGTAAGGAGGCCCCTGTCCTCAACTTACGTCAGCTATTACAAAAGTAAGGAGGCCCCTGTCCTCAACTTACACCAAGTACTACAAAAGTAAGGAGGCCCCTGTCCTCAACTTACGTCAGGTATTACAAAAGTAAGGAGGCCCGTGTCCTCTACTAACGTGTCAATAAAATAAAACGTAATAACTGTATTAAACTTATCATTACCTTTACTGCTGTGTAACATCCTCTAGATCATCAAAAGTACTAGATTGGGTCTGTCTTGTATCTAATGTCGCTGGTGCTTCTTCTTGCGCCGAACTAGACTGGGTCTGTCTTGCATCTAATGTCGCTGGTGCTTCTTCTTGCGCCGACATGGAATCCTGATCTATTGCTTCGTTTGGTTTGGGTGCAAGACGTAGTTGGTCGTGGGCAACCTTTTTGGGGCGTCCACGTCCCGTTATTTTCTTCACTTGATAACGATCATTTGGCAATATTTTCCAAATAACATAAGCATCTGGATATTTCATGTCCAGACCAATTTGGCACCTAGGGTTTGTTTTGAACAAGACTATGTCTTCTTTTTGAAACCTTTTGACCTTGGCTTTACTCTGATCGAACCTTGCCTTGTCTTCTTTGCTTCGCGATTCAGTCCTTTTCTGTATATAACTATCGAGTTGATCTCTGTTTACTGTTCCTTCCTCTTCATCAACTAAAGATATTAACTCTGGTGGTACGGGACATTGCCTTCCCGTAAGGGTTTTGATAGGACTAACATTAGTTGTTTTACTCTTCGTACAGTTAATAGCAAGTTGGAGAGCTTCCAAACCCTTTTTCCAGTTTTCAGTTTCATAATTGCGAATAATAGTTAATCCATTTTTCACAACAGCCATCATCCTTTCCACTTGTCCGTTGGCGCGACTAACTCCTGGGGCTATGAAGTGTTGATAGATGTTGTGTTTTCTACAAAATTCTTCAAACTCAGCTTTAAAGGCTGTATCCTGATCACTTATTATTTGCCTCGGAGCTCCAAATAGAGTCACAACATGTCTCAATGCGCGCAACATTGAGTTGGCAGTTTTGTCGGTCGAGTAGGTTAAGGTTACAAACTTGGTGTAAGCATCTATTATAACGATCACATACTCGTGTTTGTTATTCCTTCGGGTAAGATGACCGGTTATGTCTATGTGGACGGTATCGAATGGAACTGCCCTTTTTTCTATGGGAAACATTTGTACTTGCTTGGCTCCGGAAGAACTTTTGCTAGTTTTACATATGACGCAATTATCTACAAATCGCCTTACTAATGTGGACATCTCAGGAAACCAGTAGCTTTCTCGAATCTTGCCTAGGGTTTTTTCCCACCCAAAGTGTTTAAGAGCAGTGTGGTAGGCGTTGATAATGCTCCATTGGTATGATTTTGGAACTACCTTTTTCCACTTCTTACATCCTGGTTCCTCTTCTTCATAGCGGCGTTCTAAAACAAGATCATTCAGGCGGTAGTCACGTACTTCCTCATTATTCTCTAATCTTCTTATGATTCGGGCTAACTCTGCATCACGCCTTTGTTCGACTCTTAACCATGCATCAACATTTTGTGCCAAATTAATGCATGTTATAGGATTGCGGCTAAAAAAGTCTGCATGTTTCATTCGGTTACCTTGGCGATACTCTATTTTAAAGTCATAGTGTTGGAGAAATGACCACCACCTGTGAATTCTAGGCAAGAGTTCATGTTTATTTGACGACGACTTAACGGCATTGCAGTCCGTAACTATTGTAAAATGTCTACCGTAGAGGTATTGCCTGAAGTGTTTTATTGCTCTGACTATAGCCAATGTTTCCAATTCATAAGAGTGGTAATGGCTTTCGGGCTCAGTTGTTCTCATACACATGTAAGCAATCACATGCTGTCGACCATCCTGAATTTGAATAAGAACAGCACCCAACCCAGTACTGCTGGCGTCGGTATGTAGCTCAATAGGCAGTCCTTCTCGGAAAATGGTTAGAACTGGAGCAGATGTCAAACGACGGATGATATCTAGTCTGACACTTTCACATTCTGCAGTCCACTGAAACTTAGCGTCTTTCTTGGTTAGGTTGTACAGCGGTATTAAACGTTCAGAGAATGACGGGATAAAGCGCCTGAAGTAGCCGGCCAGACCACAGAATTGTCGTACTTGCTTTATATTTGTTGGTACTACAGATTTTTCCAAAGCCTCAACCTTCCTCGGTCTTGGACGAACCGTACCTTTTTCGATCACATTTCCGAGATATTCGATTGATGTTTTAAAAAATGAGCACTTCTTAGAATTCACAGTAAATCCTGCCTTAGATAAAGCTGCCAAAACATTGTCCAAGATTTGTAGACCTTCCGTTACTGTTTTGCACTTTATCAATACGTCATCCATATACACCAAGATATTGTCCAAAAGGGGTCGTAGTGCAGTCATTATGGCGCGCTGGAATACGGCTGGTGCATTCATTAGTCCGAATGGCATTCTGACGTATTCATACAATCCATCTGGGGTGATGAAAGCAGTTTTTGCGATGGATTCTTCTTTAATGGGAATTTGATAAAAACCTTGTATCATATCTAAACTGATAAAATAAGCAGCATCCGAGAGTCGATCAATCTGGTCTGAAATGATCGGAAGTGGAAAGTTTATAGGTATAGTATTTTTATTAAGTTCTCGGTAATCCGTGCACATTCGATCTTCACCATTCTTTTTCTTAACGAGAATTACAGGACTGGCAAAATCTGACGTGCTTTCCCTTACGATTCCATTCACCATCAACTCACTGATAATTTCCTTCAATTTTTGTCGTTCTATAGGAGCCATTCGATAGGGTCTTCTTGATACTATTTTGTTTGGATCTTTCAAATGGATTTCTAACGATCCCGTGGTCACTGGTTTTCTTGGAATACCAGTGGCAAATGTCTCGTCGTATTTCATTAACAACTTTTTTAATTCGCATATTTCGTCAATATTGGTTAAGTCTGTGTCTAAATTCTCAAAGGGTTCTTGATGGGTTGTATTGGTGTGTAAAATAGAAGACTGTCGTATTACAGTGGCACCTGTCTCAGTTACAAGCACATTCAACCCTGTACCTTTCACGATTTCAGCTCCAATTAAAAGGTCACAGGGAGTCTCATGGTCTTCTACGATGTGGAGGGAAACTTCTATAAAAGTGCCATTTATGTCGCAAGTGACGTCAACCTTTTGACATGATAGAATCGGAAGACTAGCGCTACCAATGCCCTTCAGCAGAAGCGAACAATCTTCCCGTTTTCCTGGAATACTTTCACTGATGGACCGTCTTACTAACGAACGCGCTGCACCGCTGTCGTATAGTGCCGTGAACTTTTGATTATGGATATTAACAGCCATGGGTGTTAATATTTCTTCCCTTACTCTGACTAAATTAACCTTTTCAGCTTCTTCTCCCATCTTCTTGAAGCAAACCGATTCAGTATGGCCAATTTTATCACAATAATTGCATCTCGGCTTAGGGCGTTCCATCCGGTTTGAGATTTCATTCGAATTGCTTGTTGTGGACGAGCCTAAAAGTGGTTTAGAGCCATTAATCTTTTCATTGCCCTTGTTACAATACGCCTGAACGTGTCCAGGTTTCCCACATTTGTAACAGAGAGTCACGTCATCTCTATTGTTCCTCAGCCTTGGTCTCTTAGTAGGAGGTTCGCCCTGTCGAGGTTCTCTTTGTTTGATAGTGGCGGCCACCGAAATAAGTTCTGGAACAGAGGAACATTTACTGGACAGCAGGCGTAACCTCAAGAACTCATTGTCCACGCATCCAATTACGGCTTCTACGGCATCCTTGTCCTTATCTCCATTGATAACTCGTTTCCAAATATTCCAAGCTTTGGTAATGGATTCAGCAGGTTTCGCCATATCGAATTTAAAATTTCGTAATTTCACTACGTCGTTTGAATATCTTGCTTCGGGTTCAAATGTTTGTATTAAAGCTTCACGCATATCTGACCACACTGGCGATTTTACTAACCACGTGTCTCCAAGGGTTTTTGCACGACCTTGCAGCAGCCCAGCGATCTTCGTACATACTTCGTAATCAGTCAATTGCCAATGGGTTTTCGCCCTGTCCACATGCTCGCACCAATCACGGACTGGCACGTCACCATCAGGATCAAATGAAGCAATGTAAATGTCACTAAGCCTTGGACGGCTCGAAGGGCCCACTGTTTGACTTAGTAGTCCTGCTAAAAACTCTCGATTAGCTTGCATGCTCACCTGTTGCTGTCGCGTCAGATTTTCTATGATACCAGCCAATGCAGACAACGCATGATTTGAGCCAAAGTTACTACTTCCTGCTTCTTCCATGTGGGCGGATGGAGCTTGGGACGTCCCAAGGTCCATCCCACTTCTGATGTCAGACGAAACCGAATCTCGCTGTAATATTGGTGAGGCCGGACCACCATCCCCAGCTTCTTCATCATCTCTAGGACGACGCTCAGACATGGCTCCAAAGAAAACTCCAAATTAACTCAATTCACTTAGTTTAATGTTTGATTACACAAATCACTTAATAATCACAACGATAGAAATATAATTGAAAATAATAACAGCTAGGTGTGACTCAGGTGTGATCCGTATCACTATTACTAGAGATGTTGACGGAACGAGCGCCTCCATCAAAGTAGCCCTTGCTACCTGATGCACGCCTTTATGTAGATTCGTCCCCACCTCTCGCCTGACTCACAGAGGGGTAGCAGGTAAGATGACGTAACATTGCACGTGCACGTGTTTGTAAACAATCTCTTTCATTTGCGCCGACATATATTGTTGTGTTTAGTATGTAATTCTGTAAAAAACGGCTAAAACTATACTTTTGTTCACTGTAAACATTTTGTTTTGCAATAAATACAATATTAAATTTATTTGGGTTTAATTAAAGTTGAATTTCGACGAATGTGACAGGAAACTTGTTAATATGTATTATTATTAGTCAAATACTATTTTGTCTGCTGAAATTACAATATAATCTATACTATAATAAATCTGTAAGAGGTCGCTGTCTGTACATGGAATAAATTTAGGTGAAAACCATTTCTAGAGGTCTTTAATACGATATAGAACCCAAAATAATGTTTTTTAGAAATCTTTTCTGTTTGTCTGTTTGTCTGTTTATCTGTTTGTCTGTTTGTCTGTTTGTCTGTTTGTCTGTTTATCTGTTTGTCTGTTTGTCTGTTTGTCTGTTTGTCTGTTTGTCTGTGTGTTTGAAAACGCTAATCTCAGAAACGGCTTATCCAATTTGAATATAATTTTCACCGATGTGTTGTGGGAAACTTCACTTAACATTTAGTGTTTATTTTATGTAAATCGGTTTATAAATAGAAAAGTTATGTCAATTTAAAACTACGCAGTATTTATTCTGTGTTCGATAAGTGTTAACAAGATAAGTAACTGCATAGTTGAATTGGTTGAAACTAAACATGTTACGGTCTGTAAAATGTATTCCTTTGTTATGTATTTTTTATTGGTTATGTGTGTACCTATGTTATTTGATACTATACATATCTACATATACTTATATAAAAACGAAAGGATGCTCTCTCACTCATCTATTGAATAAACATCGTAGAGCCTAAACTGCTAAAGATACGAATATGAGTTTTACTAGGGGTCCCTTTTATGACGTAGACGTCAGTTATGAATGAATTTTCTGATCCCCCCCCCCCCACAAATTTAACCCAAATAGGAGATGTAAGTTTGTATGAAAGTCAGTCAATTTTGAGGCCACCTCAATAAAATTTAGTATTTCGCTTTGATTTTTATGTTAAAACATAGTTTTAAACCGACTTTCAAAAGGGAGGAGGTTATCAATTCGTCTGTATTTTTTTAATTTTTTTTTTAAATTTTATATTTGTTACTCGATTTCTCCGCACTGGGTGAACGGATTTGGATGTTTTTTTTTTCATTTGAAAGGTAGTGCGTGTCCCGCCAACCGATTTTGATGATTTTTCTTTTATTTAAAAGAATGTACTTCAAGGGTACTCTGATGAGTTTGATACGGTTCTGATCATAGGATCCATCTCTTTGAAGCAAATTAACGTAATTAGCGATACTCGGCCAAACCTAAGCTGTAGGAGTCTAATTGGGTTGAATGTAGAATGAGATTACTAAGCAGATATTTCCTAAAAAAATTGACATTCAACTCTTCAATCCTGATGATGCAGGGGTATTGCTAGCCTGAACCGTAGAAGTAAGTCAATTTGTTTTTATGGATATATCATAAGATTATTAAACAAATTCATGGGACAAAAATTTGATCTTCAACTCCTCAACCCTGATGATGTAAGGGTATTTCAAGACTAAACCGTAAGAGTTGGCTATTTGGTACTTGCGGTTATGTAATAAAAATACCAAGCAAAGATACACGGTAAAAATTTTGACCTTCAACTCCTCAAACCTGATGATGCAGGGTTACTTCAAGCCTAAGCCATGGGAGATGGCAATTTAGTGCTTTCGGGTATGTAATATGATTACTAAGCAAAGACACAAAATGATAATTTCGACCTTCAACTCCTCAACCCTGATGATGCAGGATACTGCTAGCCTAAACTATACGAGATGGGCATTTGGTGCTTTCAGGTATTTAATATAACTACTAAGCAAAGACACATGATGAAAATTTTGACCTTTAACTCCTCAACCCTGATGATGCAGGGTACTGCAAGCCTAAGCCATAGGAGTTGGTCATTTAATGCTTTCGGGTATGTAATATAATTACTAAGCAAAGACAACATGATGAAAATTTTGACCATTATCTCCTCAACCCTGATGATGCAGGGGTGCTTCAAGCCTAAGCCATAGCATTTAGTTATTTAGTGCTTTTGGGTGTGTAATATAATTACTAAGCAAAGACACAAGATGAAAATTTCGATCTTCAACTCCTCAAGCCTGATGATGCAGGGTACTGCAAGCCTAAGCCATAGGAGTTGGTCATTTAATGCTTTCGGGTATGTAATATAATTACTAAGCAAAGACACATGATGACAATTTCGACCTTAAGCTCCTCAGACCTGATGATGCAGGGTACTGCAAGCCCAAGCTATAGAAGTTGTCTCGCAAGTGCTTACGTATAAGTAATAAGAATACTAAGCAACGACACGGGATATTTTTTTTACCTTCAACTCCTCCCTGATGATGCGGGATAGTGCAAGCCTAAATTATAAAAGGTAGTCACATAATGCTTACGGTTGTTTTTAGTATATATTATAAGTTTAATGACAGCTCATTAAACTGAAATGTGATTAATAAATTAAACTTCAATTCATCAACCCTGATAATCTAAGTACACAACCTACTTAAGCCGTATGAGTTTGGTACTTATTGGTTACAATACATTACAAACCGTTGAGAGAACATTATGATGAAAAGTGTCACTTTGAATACCTAAATCCTGAAAATGCAGAAGTATTGTCATGTTATTGTTAAGAGTTAGGTTAGGTTGGAACATAAAAGAAAACATAAAAAATAAGCGAGCAGGGTGCGGCAGCGCCCTGCGAGCGGGTGCGCCCTGTCCGTATGAAATGTAAAAGTGTTTTGATTATGTTTTCTGCTTTACAAAGAACAATGCGGGATTTACGCACACAAATAGCCCGATGCACATCTTTAAACACCTTATCTTTGGCCACATGAAACAAAATATGAACTTAGAACATATGTCGCTGTTCAGTGATATTCCAATTTTCTAATGATTTACTTCAAGTAGATAATAGTGCTTTGTTATCCGGAAAAGTTAAAATCAATCTTTATATCGATACGTCTTCGTTTAAATATGGAGGAGTTGATTGAAAAAGCATATCCCGATATTGTTAATACAACCAATAACACTATAAATTGGTTCCAAAAGATGCCTATATACCCACCCACCAATGAACGTGTCGATAAAATAAATGATTTATTTTTTTCAAAATTTAAAGCAGCGTCACAGATCTACTATTCGGTAGACACAGTCATTGAGATGGAGGAAGCAGTACATTATCCAACAGAATTTTTGAATTCCTTAATGCCTTCCGGAACTCCTGAACACAAATTAATATTAAAAGTAGGTTTACCTATAATCTTACTTAGAAAATTGAATCCGCCAAAATTACTTCAAGTAGTATTTTCCAATTCGGAAAAGTTCAAATCAATCTTTATAATCGATACGTTTTGGTTCAAATGTGGAGGAGTTGATTGAAAAAAAGTATCCCGATATTGTGAATTAGACCACTAAGAATGTAAATTGGTTCAAAAAAGCGGTTTACAATAATAGAATTCGTCTAATTAAAAAAAAAAACAACAATACGTTCCTACCCACAAATACACACTTTAAATTCGTTTTTTCACTCTGTGTTTGACCAGGTAATCCTTGAGCGGCCAAACCGATTTTAATGTTACTACTTTTTATCATAGAATTCCCACGATGTCGAGATTTGCGCGGGAAAAACTTTGTGACACGTTGATTTGCACGCGGGCAAAGCCGCGGGCACAGCTAGTTACCAAATAAAAAAACAAAAATATAATTCAAAATTCCGGGTCTTTCCGTAATAATCCCATCCAAATTATAATACTTAACTCACTCAGAATAATTTTTGAATTCTTCAAGAAAGAAATAATTCTATCAGAATTCATAAACCGCATATCGTACGTACCCGTTAAGTATTATAATGTATCAATTCCGCGATAATACTAGTCTAAACTCTCAAATGTTGTATACGTTATTAATGATATTATATACGTATTGTACTAAATGCCTTGCCGAAAGTTAATGATACAATTAACTGCTTCAATCACTGAAGTGAGTTCTGACGAGCCGGTTATTAATTTTAATTAATATAATTAAATCCTAACGAGCACATGAACATTTCGAGGTAACTGCAACATTTTTCGGTACATTTTGTTTTGCTATTTTATGAATATATTAGACATGTAGGGGGTCAGATCAAAATGATAAAACGTTAACTGGGTAGTAGGGAAATAACGGGAGTATATACCCGAATTTTCGTAACAACATCTATCCGATTTAAATTTAAATTTGTAAGGTAGATAGTTGGAGCTGCCATTAGGGGGTTTTGTCATAGTCACCGCGCTTGGCTGTGTGTGTTGATGACCGCAGTATGGTAAAAAGATCTCAGAGAGGTGCTGCTGCCCATCATCTGGTTTAATGTCCCTTAGTCGCCTCCTACGACATCCACGGGAAGAGAGGGAGTGGTCCTATTTAAGAGACCAACACCACACGGTCGAAAAAAAAAAACACCCCGACCAGGTGGTCTGATGACCTGAAGAAGATAACCGCGGGTAACCACTGGATTCAGATGGCTGAGGACCGGTCGAAGTGGTGCAGATTAGAGGAGGCCTATGTCCAGGAGTGGACTTTCAAAGGTTGATGGATGGATGGGTGAAGGTAGATAGGACGAGTACGGTGACCAGAGAGCTACCACCGCCACACCTATATCTAGCGTAGAGCATTTTTTGAGTTTTGGAGGAGGGGTGTGCTTTAGTACTCAGAAATAGCAACGTATCTGTTATACACTTCACGTGGAATCTCTTTTTTAATGAAGTTCCTTCCACGTGTCCATTGGCGGCACTAGCCACGTACCATCAGGCAGACTGGACGCCTATTTGCTACTTACAAAATATAAAATGTTGGCCAAGTTAAATTACACAATCATCCCTATTTATTTATAGTCACCCGTCGCGACGGTAAAATTCAACCGTAATTTAACTCAAAAACTAAAATCAAGTCTAGTCTTTACGACAATATGCGACCACACATACCACCGTCCTTCCCGGGATAGCCTGGCTGGACGGTTCAAGCTTCCACTCTAGCCGCCCGCAACCCCGGAAGCCCCAAGTCGCCTCTAACGACAGGCAGGGGATACCGTAGCCCTATTCTGATCCCAGAACTACAGGAACGCCTGTACCTAATCCTAGAAACGAGAAAATAGCGGCAATTACCACTGTTGTTGTTAGACAAATTTTGTAAGGCAATTTGTAAGGAATCATGACGATTTATACCACATTCAGTGGAAGGTGGGTATAGTGGTATTGATACCCATGACAAAAATAGTATAAAAGGTTCAATGAATGACGAAAGCCTTGAATAATAAAGAGCTTCGCGCCTACTCGTGGCTTAAGTCTCGCCTGAGCTTTCGGATAAGCTTCGAAGCTTCACGAATTTTCAAGTGTGGATATATGTAGTTACGGAAATTCGAATAGTGAGTTCTATTCGCTTGCTTATACTTTTCATATATTGTTTGTTGAGAAATACATGTGGTATACGGAAATCTCTTAAAATAAGTATACATTTCGCCAATTAAATAGGTAATATTTTAAAAATCACAGGACAATTTCAGTATAAAAATATAACAATTTATTTTGTAGAATTTCGATTGTGATGCTAAAAGAGTTTTTTTTTATTTGATTGAAGTAGCAAATAAGCTAGCAGTCCACCTGTTTAGTCACTGCCGGTTACAGACTTTATAAAGAACAGACGTTCTATCTTAAGTCCGTCACAAATGCATTACTACTCCCAAGAACTATGAAGATCGCCTCATAAAAAAGTGTGCCGTCAACTACACCCTTCCATCAAAATGCAAGAAATGCTTCACGCTAAAAATAGGTGTGGTGGTAGTACCTCCCCGGTTGAACTACACTGGTTTTACCACCTTTTTTATCTGACTAACGTAGCAAATGAGCATGCAGTCCACCCGATGGTAAGTGGTCACTGCTGCCCATGGAAACCTGTACTCCGTTTTCGTAAGCATGATCGCCTCTCAGGGACCATTCTTCCTCGTTGGTTATCGGAACTTTTAGAGTGTACATAGTAGATAAGTTTTATTATTTTTTATGTATTAATTTGTTATATTGTTTACTTGCATTTGTGTATTAGTTTCTATGGCCCTTTGTAGCCTGATATAAATAAATAAAAAACAAAATAATAAAAACATAATATAAATAAACCTTCGCAAGGAAACGTACCTATATGATTAAGCATCATCTGAAAATATTGATTAAATGTATGTCTACCAATCTCATTTAGACAGCGTAGCGGACTGTGGATTAAACCCTCATTTTGCAATGGCCCGATTGATTAGCAAATAATATTAATTGGCTAATGTTATATCGATTTCATTCATGTGAAAGTTCTTCTTGCCCGTATATACCTAGTTGTAAAAGTATAGTTTTGCGGACTCGGAACAAATAAATATTTAAACATTTTTTTAAATATTTGTTTGTTCTGTTTTTTAGATCTTTTGTCTGATAAAAGGAATTTCTATAATTTCTAAACATTTTGTCTGTTTGTTTGTATATATTTTTGTATTTTTTAACCTAACGATAAGGCAGACGGGCTACCTGATGGAAAGTAGTCACCGTCGCCTATGGCCACTTGCAACACCAGAGGAGTTGCCAATCAAACACGTACTCAATTTGATCTAAAGCATGCATATACTTATCTAATAGTCCATATCTTGATATAATATTTAATATTTCTTTAATTTGAATACCATCTGTCAAGTCTATTATGTCGAAAGTTAGCTACTCTGTTCAAATTTATTACACTTTAAAGTTATAATATTTATTTTAACACAAGGGAAACAGCGGACCACATCTAGTTACAAACTAATCAAGCAATTTTAGTTTTTGAGTTTTCTTTTGAGACTCATTTTAATAAATTTAGGACAGTAATCAACCTTCTTACCTGTTGCTTAATGGATTTTCTTCAAAAGTTCCGCCGTAATTATCTTGAATTTCGTCTATTGCCAGGGTCAGTGCTGAAACAAACAATTAAGTTGTAAAGTAACTAAGCTATAATTGTATATTATATATTTATAAATTCAAAAATTCAAAGATTTAATTTTAAGTCACCCGTCGCAACGGTCGAAATTCGACCGTTATTTAAATTAAAAAACTAAACTTCATATTGTCCGAAGTAGCACGAATATTTCTCAAATTCAAATAAATTGTAATAATTTCTAAGTTATTTTGATCGCACCCATTAAAGGTAAAGGTAAAAAGAGGTTTTATTAGCTCAGCTGCATTTAAAAGCAATAGCGGGTATTATAACAAAGACATCTGACATTTTTGACGTTATGTGTTTTCATAGTAAGATATTGAATGTTTAATTATTTATGCCAAATGCAAGATAGTGTGTGTAATGTGTTTTTAGTTGATTTTATGTATGTTTTAAGCATTATTTGAAAAAAATATTAACATTATGCACTCCTTCTCTACGTCCACTATAACCGGCGTTATTTCATACTCCTCCGTCTGCGGCAAATATCTTTAAAACGAATCACAAGTTTTTGCTTCACGTATTAAAATATATAAACGATTACTGTACCCACTTAACGGTGAACTGCTTGCTCGTATGCTACCATAATCGGATAGAAGAAACTCAGTTCAATTTAACAGAACACAATAATACAATTTTAGACATATTCTCCCTACATAGAGGTAACCGTTAGTCGTGAATTTCTTAATCTCCATCAGTGGTGTAGCGCGGACCAACTCCTATCAACAAAGCCCTGTTGCATGATACCATTGGTTAGTGCCCTTAAAAATGCCTCTACCTCCTCTTCCAAAGCGGCCCCGAGGCCCTTTTAAGTGCGAGGCGATGGCAACTGCACCCACGCCTAGCTACGCCACTGATCTCCTCAATACTCCAAAAAATATTTCAAATAAAAGTTATTTTATTTATTTAATCTTGAATAGCTTGATACGGTATAGATTGATAACTTAATTTGTTAATTACCCAAAGAAAATTTTCAATAAAAACGTGAAGGTCGTTTAGCACCGGCAGTATACATTTTCTTTTAAATTAGGGCTAAAATCTATATCTTCTGACCCGTTTATTATACTCCAAGGATATTTTTGTTTATCCTCATCGTAATGCCTTTCTAAGGTTTATCGCTGAGTCGGGACACTGCATAATAAGCCAGTATTATAAAACGTCAAAGTGACATAAATATATAGAGCTGATAATTCCCACCAATTCCAGATAAATCTATAGAGTTGTTAAATCCCACAAAATCCAAAACCGTATACATTAGTGATGTAACGAATATTTGTATTCGCATCCGAGAATATTCGCATGTTTTTAGAGATTTCAATGTGGTAAAACTAGTGTAGTTCGAGCGTGGATGTACCACAGCCACATCTATTTCTAGCGTAAAGCATTTCTTACGTTTCGACAGCAGGGTGTGGTTACCGGCAGGCTTTCACATGAGGCGACCATCATAGTCCTCGGGAGTGGCAACGCATCTGTGATTGACTTCAGATTGAACCCATGTTCTGTATGAAGTTGCTTACAGATGTCCATGGGCGGCAGTGGCCACTTACCATCAGGTGGACTGCATGCTCGTTTGCTACTTCAGACAGATGAAAAAAAAATACATTCGCATTCACAAAAAAGAGTAAATGTTTTGCGAACATCGAATTGCATTTTTTGCAAAAAAGTTCGCCTAATTTATCCAAAGTGATATCGAACTGAAATTAGCCAATCAAAAAAGGTTACAAAATCTGGATTCTCCGCCCCCTACAACATAAAGCAAAAAAAAGCAAAATTCGTATTCGCATTCGCAAATGTCGGCAAGGGATATATGTAGGTATGTTTGCCAGTTTACCTTCATATGAGGCGACCATCTTAGTCAGTCATCAGTGGTCATCAGTCATCCTTGTTTATTTCACTACTCCCTAAAAAATAAGTAGTAGTTGATTTTACCAGATTCAACGATATTTTGTGCCTGTATATAATTTGGTCGGTAACGTAAGTTAACCAGATCACCTGCCTTCGGCAAAGGCAAGGTAGACCTTTTTTTCTTTCTCGAGAGGGGGAACTTTCAAAAGGTACCCGACGCCATAGGAGCGAAGTCGCATTTGCAAATGAACAAAATTCGCTACATCACTAATATAAAGGCACTCGATAAGAGTTCATTCAAACAGTCGCACAATGGTCGATGCGATTAAAAGGGAGGTCCCGAAGGAATTAAAGATGGCGGACTAAGAACAAAGGGTCCCGCGGGATCTATTCTTGGGGCTTTGAGATGTTTAAACGGACGAGGATTCTCTTGTTTATCCCTAATCTGATTAGTTTACTCGTATAATATATCTATAAAATAAGACCATTATTTTATTGTTTTACTTTAGTTACTAATACACTTAATACCAACCCTTCAAGAAAAATAAATAATCTTAACAATCAATTTAAAGCAACGCACTCAGAGGATTCCGGTCCTTTAATGATCCCGGAGTCCTCTTTGTAGCGCCGAGGACGGCCACCGAGGAGGTTTTAGTGCGGTAAAAATCCCATATTACCCGGTGTCGCTCCCACGGCATCGGCTTTTGAAGGTTTCCCCCTCGAAAATAATAAAAAAGGTGATCTTGAATGGGGAGTGATCGTGCTCCGACAGTCATTTTAGTGTTTGTATATACAAGACGAAAGAAAGCTTATTGAAGCTTGATTCAGAATACTTGTGGCGCCATCTCTTGGCGAGTTGCGGAGTCGCCAGAAAACAAAAGAACACGTTATTTTTATATTCAGATTCATTATCGTGATTATATGTAACTTAAAATTAATACATTATTTTTTTATTCTTTTTTACACTAACATATTAAATACAAATATTAAAAATACTATTTGTGTCAGTTTCTTGCAACTAGTCTCCAGGAATTGTATCTGATGGCGAACTGTCGTCAAGAAGGTCAAGAGCCTATTTACATAAAGAAGTACATGCAACCATATTTCTATGCAAAATAACTAAGTCCCTAAACTTAGCCATAAAAAATGTATCACGCATAAAAATCAGATGAGCTTAGTATTCACACAGCGGGATCTCGGACTACAGTCCTATTACAATATTTGTGTTACATAGACCCCAGGAACAATAGAAGGGACGAAGTCGTTGAGACTTGTACAGTCGAGTTACTACTTACATTTCGAAACTTGTCTTCTTACATGTTGGGGTGTTATTAGGGTTGTCAACGTGTCTAATAATACATGTATAAATTTTTTTGGAACGTATATAACGAGAATCAACATCTTCATATCGTACTTCATACTAATATTAGAAAGGCGAAAGTTTGTGAGTGTGTATGCTTATTACTTCTTCACGTCAAAACGGCTGGAGCGATTTTCATAAAATTTGGTAGGGAGTTAGCTGACACTCTGTATTAACATATAGGCTACTTTTTATTATGGGGAAATATCTGATTCCCATTGGACAATAGATATACATCGATTTTTATAACGCGGGCGAAGCTGCGGAGTTCAGCTAGTCAAAGATAATCCTTTACCAAAGTTGTCCTTTATTCATAATCAACCTTTGCCAAAGATCACGCCTTGCTAAAAATTACTCTTTACCAGAAATCGCCTTTACCAAAATTCACTCTCAACCAAAGTTCATTCTTTGCCAAACATCACACAAAAACAGCTCACCCTTTACCAAAGTCATACGTATATTGCCAACCCTACTGTATGTATGCTAACATGAACTTCGAAGCAACTTTCATACAACCACGCTTAATATACGCTAAGTAAACTTATTTGAAATGTTCTGTTTACTTTCTCGTAATTAATTTCCTCAGATTGTACTACTTTAGTTTGTCTATGTTTGTGCTATATTCGTTCTAAAGGAGTAATGGCAGTGGAATAAAGATAAAGAGAGAATTAATAATAGTTAAAAAAAACTAAAAAACACGCTTTTTATAGAAAAGCGAACTAAAAAATAGAAAATAAATTTAAATGAATTTAAATTAAGAAAATAGTGTTAAAAATTTCAATGAATATAAATTAATAATAGTGTGAATAAAAAAAATATTTTATTTAAAAAAAGCGTGGGATGCATGGTGTCAATGGTTATAGATATTTTATTGACAGATATGAGTAGAGTGATTATCATTTCGATAATATCTTAAAAAGCACCCCGCGCTTTTTTTTAAATATTTTTTTTTATTCACACTATTATTAATATATATTCATTGAAATTTTTGACACTATTTTCTTAATTTAAATTCATTTAAATTTATTTTCTATTTTTTAGTTCGGTTTTCTATAAAAAGCGTGTTTTTTAGTTTTTTTAAACTATTATTTATTTTCTACTTTTTAGTCAAATTAAAAAATGGAATAATTTTATCAAATTAGTGTATTGTCATCGGTCCTCAATAAATCTACAAAGTTTAAACGAAATCTGGCCGTTTAATGTGGATCAAAATCGCGCCCAAAGAAGTCGGTTACAAACATACAAACAAACATACAGGTGAAGCTAATAAAAAGCTAATAAAAAAGATTGAACGGATAGTGGAATAAGTTACAGCTAACACAAAATTTTGTTCGTAAAGATTGTGTTACGTGTGATATAGAACATAAAAAAATCTAACTAGACGCGGGGTAGATTGCTAATTTACCACTAGTGATTGTCCACAGTTTCTTCCTGACACCGTGCCGGCAACCACACCCTTCTATCAAAACGCAAGAAATGCTTCACGCTTGAAATAGGTGTGGCGGTGGTACTTCCCCGGACGAACTACACTGGTTCAACCACTGGCAAAAACCTATAGACTATCGATGTGTATGTTATAATAAATTAAATTAAACCGTGTTTAGTGAGCGTTAATAATGGCTCACGCATGCCATGTCGGATATGTGGTTATGTGCCTTCAAGCGAACGTAATCTGTACGTAAAATTTCATATACTTTATGGTTTTTAATAAAGTATGGATGATAAGCTTTTTTTAAACACACTTTCCACACTCATAGCTCCACAATAGGATTTTCTCCTGTGTCGTGAGTACCATGGACACACACAAGACGAATACACAACCACCCAGACCCAGAACACGAATGTAAACTCATTATTTAAATACCTGCTTGGTCGGGAATCGAACCGCGGACCCATTGCGCGTCATACCGGTACGGTAACCTCTCCGCCACGCGGGTCGTCAAAGCACAAATTTTAATAAATAAGTACCTTTAGTGGTATATTTTCGGTATGCGGGATCTCGCAAAATGCAACTTTACACCAGATCAAGAAAATCTATTAGAAATGTATAAAATTAGATGGTCTACTAATGTCTTATTTGTATTAAATTCGAAACATGAAACCAAAAACTAATATACCTAATCTGCATAATCTTTCTTATACCTACTAGTGTTTTATTATTATATAGTTAACTATAAGGTTTAAAATAAACCTTTATTATAAGGTTTATAGCCCGACACAACTTAATTTGAATTTTTCGATAAACAAGCTCGCTTTCCTGTGTGGATAAATACTCGTAACAAGAAGTACAATGTTACTAATCGTAAAAAGAAGAACAATGTATTCCTGAGGTATTCCCGGATCTTCAAAAAAGATGCGAAAAGAGCTCTCCGTCAAAGCCGACAATGCATTGGCGACTCCTCAGGTGTTGCAAATGTCCATAGGCGACGGTGACTACTTTCCATCAGGTAGCCTGCCTTATCGCCATGTTCACGTATAAAAAAAAAGTATAAAAAAGTAGCAAGTAATCATTTAGCACATCTGATGGTACCTAAGATAAGATTTTTTCTCGCTATTAGCGACAAATGCGCTGCTATCTCTAATTAATATTTATCAGAGACATTCCAACTTAGTCCACACTATTTGAAATGCTACTGACTTTTGACAAAAATCAAAACACAGTAGCGCTTAAAATAGCGGTAATAGGCAAAAAAGACACTACCTACATACATCCTTTTACAAGCTTCGATAAAATGAATTATCTTAACCCTATCATCCTGCTGGAGCACTTACAAATTGACAGTTATTTTTTTACACTACCACCTGATAGCCTAATGGTTGCTACTTGCCCTCTCGATCGGGAGGTCCGAGGTTCAAATCCCAGTGACGGACCACTCATTTTTCCCATGCGTTTTAGAAATTAATAAACTCAATTTGCGGTGTATGAAAACATCATGAGGAAACCTACACAGTCGAGAGATCTTTTAAAAAAAATCTCGGAGATGTGTTTAGTCTACCAATTCACACATTGCCAGCGTGGTGGACTATGGCCTAAACTTCTTTAATCTGAGAGAAGACCCGTGCCCAACAGTGGGACAATAATGGGTCGACGAAGACCACTCGATAGGAATATGACCTCAATTAAGAAGATTCAGCAAGAAAATATGCGGGTTGGTCTTTTTTCTTTGTATTTTTGTTCTTGTTTTTTATACCATCAAGTTTTTCACATGGACAATAAAAGTTATCTCCGGTATCCTGCCCTATATTTGACTAAACAGACGGCGAAATATAAAAGCATATCTTAATAGAACTTTATTTTATTTTTACAGCGTACAGCGTTGCCACGTCAGTCGAAACGATTGGAAGTCAGCCATTTTGTCTGCCAAGAAAATCTCGTAAAGGTACACTTTCTAAAACAATACACCAAGTACGTAATATATTGCCACTTTGAAAAGAAGATTTATTGAGCTATTTTACAGAGAGTTGCGCGACCTAGTAGGTACTTTTCTTTCTTAATTTGTTTTTCTTTCTACGTTTTCTATAGATTTGATTTAATTTCTAGAAGCTTATTAAGCTTATTGATTTTATCGCGGGCTTTGAGCGCGGTGACCGAATCAAGAAATTCCGTAACGAAAAAACCTAACACTCCCTAATCCGCCTACCATGTAGCGCGGCCGAGCGTTTGCTTAACGTGTATGTTTATGATACGACAGTATGAAGCTTGCACGGATCGAGACGAGCTGCTCGGAAATCAGACGAATATGAAAGCAGCTGTTTGTGAGAAAGTATATAGTATCAAAGAAAAAACTTGCATTAATATCAAAGATAAAATACTGCATAAATAAATAAATAATTATAATTGCATAAATTGATAAAAAATGCTATGCAATAGCTTTTCCGGGGCAGTCCCCGAGTGCCGCACGTTTTATTTATAAGATTGACGTACAAACGGGCATTTAGTTCACGTGATGATAAGTGTCACTGCCGCTCATGGACATTTCTTAAGTTTATTTTATCTGATTGTAGTAGCAAATGAGCATGCAGCCCACCTTGATGGTAAATGGTCACTACCGCCCATAGACACCTGTAAGGAATTTTAAATAGAATATGGGTTACATCCGAAGTCAATCACAGATGCGTCGCTACTTCGGAGGAGTAAGATGGTCGCCTCATATAAAAGTAAGCCGGCAACCACACCCTTCCACCGAAACACAAGAACTGCTGCTGCTTAGAAATAAGTGTTATTTTTTATTTATTTATTTAGATTTTACATCAGACTGGTGTCCAGAATTTGTTAGTAACATAAACTTATATTCTATGTTAGTTGATGCTATAACCAAAAAACTAAAAAACTAACACATTATCAAAACAAAAAGAAACAATGGTACTATTTCAAAAACTATTAGGTTCCCGGTGAAGCCTCTGCCACCCTCGCAGTATAGGAATGTCGATTTTGCCGACAATGACACTAATGAGGCTATTTGAGCTGTCTCTCATTCGCCTCATCAGTGATGCTGACCTTTTTCGCAAAATTGCAAAGAAGTCATTAGTGCCCGTCTCGGCAAACATACCTGACGCACTACATCGTCGTGGCAGCCCCAGCAGCACTCTAAAAGCGTCATTATATTGGACGCGCAGGGCGCTGTACACCTTCCGCGAATACTTGGTCCAAAGGCTGCAGGTGTAAAAAGACTGGCAATAAGCTCGAAAGAGGGTGATTTTAACACCTTTGTCGCAGCGGGCAAACCTGCGGGCCAGCATGTTGCATCTGACAGCCAGCGCCCTACGCTCCCTCTCCAAATCCACATCATCCTTGCAGTCCTCGGTGACCCAGTGACCGAGATACTTAAATTTGGACACTCTATTAAGAGGAGTGCCGTCCAAACAGATAGATGGTGTTAAAGGAGTCCTTTTGTTGCCAGCTTTAAAGACTAGCAACTCACTCTTCTTGGCATTATATCTCAGCCCATGGTTCACCGCATACCTTTCACACACCGACAGCATTCTTTTAAGACCACTGATAGAGGGGCTCAACAGCACCATATCGTCCGCGTAGCTGATGTTATTGAACGATTTACCATCTATTGAACACCCAAACTCAGCACTGCTGAGCTCACCTATCAGGTTATTCATATACAGATTAAACAGCGTAGGTGAGGTTAAACCCCCCTGCCTCACACCGCATTCCAACCTGTAGTCCTCGGAAAACTCACCAGCCCACCTAACGGAGTTGATCTGGTTCCCATACCAAAATTTTAAAATTTCAACCAGCTCTGCCGGCAGAGTCGTCTCTGTCAGCTTACTCCACAGAACATCATACGAGACCAGATCGAAAGCTTTCGATAGGTCGAGAAAGCAAGCGTAGACAGGCGTCCTCCGTTCAGTGTAATACTGAACAGTACTTTTGAGGCAAAGAATAGCAGCCTCTGTAGACAGACCCGGTCTGAAACCGAACTGAGCTTCATTAAACTGCAGGTGCCTACCAAGATGTTGCTGTACGAGACTGTCCAACACTTTCGCACATACTGTCGCTAACGAGATAGGCCTATAATTATTGATCTCTGATGCCAGAGCTGTTTTATTTTTGGGAACAGGTACTATTATGGTTCGCATCAGGTCTTCAGGTAGGTAAGCATGACAAATACACACATTGAAAAACATGGCCAGAACTCTCGGCAAGTGAACGCCCGCATTCTGGAGATGCTCAATGCTGAGTCCATCGTGGCCTGGAGATTTACCTTTTGTCATCCTTTTTATGCAGTCATCTACCTCTTTAGCGGTAAAGCGTACACTCAGCCCACTGAACCCAGCACTGAGCATATGTTTCGCTCTACCTAATGGCGATTCAACTTTAAAATGCTGTCGGAACATGTTGGCAATCTTGTCGGGTTCACTCACACCTTCCACACACACCGGGAGGCTCGACTTAGGATTCAGCTTGTTAGTTTCCTTCCAAAAACTTTTAAACTTTTTAAAAGAATGATGCACGGCAATAATGTCCATTTTGATTTGTTCCTGGTTCTTTTGACACCACTTAAGTTTGTCCTTAAAAACTTTCCTCGTTGCATCCATTCTTTTATATAGAGGCCCATTGTCTGGTTTACCATAATGTACCCATTCCTGAAAAGCAAGACGAGCGTCCCCGTGTGCCTTTCGTACATACCTGTTCCACCCAGTGACATAACCCCTACGACGATGACAGGAAACTTCACCGTAAGACATTATTGAGCTTGTCTTAATTACGTCAATTATATTTTTATACATTTGGTCTATTTGTCTTTTATGGTCATCATTGCAACAGTAGCTATTATAACAATTATCAAAAGCGTTATCAAATATAATGGTTCTGAAGTGATCGTCACACAATTTCCGGTATTTTTCTACCATGTCCGGCTGCCTTGTACCCCATACAATTTTATTGCAGCTGTGTTGAAAGTTACGGGTTACTGGAATGATCCCCCCAAGATCGACAACAATTTCAAGTGGGTAGTGGTCAGACCAAAAGATGTCATTTTTCACCGTAACATTCACTACTGTAGCAAAAGCTGCCTCCGTGACTAGACAATGATCTAGCCACCTGCGACAGTTTTGGTGAGAATCACTAGAATAAGTGTATGTACATGAATCTATACCTAAGATATTAAAATCAGCACATTTCCAGAGATGATCATCACAAAAATCTAAAAGCTCAGACGCAAAAAGCTCACCAGGATGTGCATTAAAATCACCAAGTACATACACTCCTTCCACATCCTGACTCTCAACCACAGCATAAATTTCACTCAAACAATGTGTAAATTCAGTCAAATTTTCAAAGGAGTTTGTCGGCATATATACGGAAAAAAATAGGTAGTTCCTATTTGAGATGACCACTTTAATAGCCGTAATTCGAACATTGCTACATGGAACTATTGACACGGTTGTAAACACACTCTTTCGCCATAATATTGCCACACCTCCATGGGGTCTCCCTCGGAGCATCCCTAACGAGGTATCAACCGCTGATACACCAGTAAATCCGAAATCATGACTAATCATGCCCAGCAGGGACAGATCATGGGGCATCAGCCATGTTTCTTGGAGTGCAACTAGGTCCGCAGATTTACATAATGACCGAATGCAGTCAATCGATCTTACCACCGACCTACAATTGAAACTTATAAGTTTACATAACTTTTTACTTTCCATTATTAATCAGCTTAAAATAAGGTGTTATTGAAATTAAAATTATTAGTTAGTTTTGTGTATTAGTGTTTTATAGGTGGTAGAACCAGTGTAGTTCGCCCGGGGAAGTACCACCGCCACACCTATTTCTAGCGTGAAGCAGTTTTTGCGTTTCGATGGAGGGCTATGGTTGCCGACACACTTTCAAATGAGGCGAACATCATAGTCCTCGGGAGTAGCAACGCATCTGTGATTGACTTCTGATAGAACCCATGTTCTGTATGAACTTACGGATGTCGCAGCGCAGAAAAAACTACTTACCATCAGGTGTATGCTCGTTTGCTACTTCAATCTTATAAAAAAATTGTTGATTACAGATTTTATGGACAGCAACCACTTAACTTAACCAACAGACATCCTTTTGCGTATTGACCAAATTAAATGGAGGTGGACTGGGCATATGCTCCGCTGCCAAAAAGAGAAATGGAGCAAACAGGTGACGGTTTGGTACCCACAGGATGGTGCTAGGAGCGGGGGTCGCAAATCAAGGCGATGGGAGGACAAACTTAAAATGACTGCAGGACCCTTCTGGATAAGGGTAGCGGCAGACCGTAAGCAGTGGAAAGAGTTGGAGGAGGCCTTTGCCGTTGGCACACCGAGACAAGAGATATAATAGCGTAGTTTTAAGTTTTGTTTGAATATTAAAAAAAAAGTTTATTTATAGTTGTCTACTGTTTCTGTAATAAAGGCTTTATTATTTTAACAGGCGAACTGCATCCTCGTTTCCTACTTTGATCTCACGCTAAATAAATGTCCCAATAATGACGACAGAACGTCAAAGTTGAAAGAAAGGACTCCACTGAAACTTGGAGCGACCGACAGCTTTGGCTGAGAAGTGTAACTTCGTAATTGTCGAAGTTTTAACGACTAGCGTGTTCTTGCTGTTAGGACGGAAATTAAAAGTTACCGTTGCTAGCAATAACTTGGCAAGGTTATTGAGGTATATCTTAGATCACAAGATTTTTGTGTTTTTTAACTTTTATTGAGCGTGCGCTGTTTATTTATTTCTTTATTTGGGTCAAATTTGGTAAATGAAATGTTACCCTCTTTTTATTAACAGATTTATTTGGACGTCTTTAGTTAAAAAAAAAGCAGTTTAATACTTTTTGCATCATTACAATTTCAAGATGGCCGCTGCTACAAAATGGCGGATTACATATCACTTCTACCTCAGTAGCAGTAGGGTGTTTCTCCTTATCATTAGAACTATGTTCCGTCTCTTCCTCTGATACCAAAAATACCTGAAACACCATCACGTGAGTACGTGGTACCTCGAGTGTTCTACTTTAAAACGGCGAAACGCTAACACTGACCTTGTCAAAATAAGTGTGACAGTGGTACCATCACAACCAATCCATAGTGCCCAACTTTAAAACAGTGAAACATTAATTTCAAGAAATTCATTGCAAGGCCGTAGACGCCAAGAACACGGTGACCATCGTCAAAACTTCCACTATTACCTGAAGTTGCAACTTAGTTGTTTCGAGTTTTATTATGCTCGTTTGTATTTCTTCGACAGTTCAATTTGTTACTATTAAAGCGGTTAATACACAAATTGTATCTTCAAGGAGGTTTATCTTGGTAAAAATCTCAGATACTCTAGTTTTTCCCCAAAAACCAATCTATCCCGACCGGGTACTTAGAAGATTCTTCCGTCTTCGAAACAAAAAAAAATGAAAGTTCGTCGCATCTCCGCCTTGTCAAAATAAACGTGACAGTAGTACCATTTCAGTCGAACCACAGTGCCCTACTTTAAAACGGCGGAACATTAATTGCAAGAACTTCATTGCGAGGCCGTTGACGCCGAGAACACGGTGATCATCGTCAAAACTTCCACTATTACCCGAAGTTGCATTTTAGTTGTTTCGAGTTTTATTATGCTCGTTTGTATTTCTTCGACAGTTCACTTTGTTAGTGGTTTTGCGGCTGGAATAACTGCTTTATGTTTAGCATTTGAAGGCTTCTATAAATCACGGCGTCACACTGGTGTCACTTTAAATTCATTACAGACTATAGGTGCTATTATTCTTAGGAATCCTACCCAATATCGATTTACCATCTTTTAGATGTAAAACCTACATCTGAAAGATAGTAAATGAGTGTGATTTAACCTCGCCGCAATTTGGAGGTTCTTATATGACAAACAGGATTACTGGAAGTCAACTGTTACTTTATGACTCTCAAAGAATAAGCTAGAATTCTTTGTATAAATCTTCCTTCCGCCAGATACCACCCACTTAGTTGTACTAATGCAGAAGTTTGAGTAATGGTACGTCTAGAGGCGAACCACCTAAAAGTGACTGGCAGTCAGAAACAAGTGTGACAGTGGTACCCGAGTGTTCTACTTTAAAACGTCGAAACATTAATTGCAAGAACCTCATTTCGAGGCCGTTGACGCCAAGAACACCGTGTTCGTCGTTAAAACTTCCACTATTACCCGAAGTTGCAACTTAGTTGTTTCGAATTTTATTATGCTCGTTTCTATTTCTTCGACAGTTCACTTTACTTGTGGTTTCGCGGCTGGAAGAACTGCTTTATGTTTAGCATTTGAAGGCTCCTGTCATAAGTTACGGAGTCATACTGGTGTCCATTTAAATTCAATACAGACTATAGCTGTCATTATTCTTAGGAATCAATACTTGTTTTAATGTAAGGGAAATCGTAGAACCTACATCTGAAAGATGGTAAATAAGTGTCATTTTACCTCGTCGATACCACAATTTGGATTTTCTTATATGACTAACGGGATTACTGGAAGTCAACTGTTACTTTATGACTCTCAAAGAATCAGCTAGAATTCTTTGTATAAATCTTCCTTCCGCCACATACCACCCACTTAGTTCTGCTAAGGCAAAAGTTTGAGTAAGGGTGGTACGTGGTGTTATGACTCTCAAAGAATCAGCTAGAATTCTTTGTATAAATCTTCCTTTTCCCAGATACTAGGACATCCCAATTAGTTTTGCTAAGGCAGAAGTTTGAGTAATGCTGGTACCGCCAAACCACCTAAAAGTGACTGGCAGTCAGAAATAAGTGTGACGGTGGTACCCCGAGTGTTCTACTTTAAAACGTCGAAACATTAATTGCAAGAACCTCATTTCGAGGCCGTTGACGCCAAGAACACCGTGTTCGTCGTTAAAACTTCCACTATTACCCGAAGTTGCAACTTAGTTGTTTCGAGTTTTATTATGCTCGTTTGTATTTCTTCGACAGTTCACTTTGTTAGTGTTTTCGCCGAATGAAATAACTGCTTTATGTCTAGCAATGAAGGCTCGTTGTGCAAATTACAGTGTCACACTGGTATCCATTTAAATTCAATACAGACTATAGCTGCCATTATTTTTAGGAATCAATACTTATTTTATGATAAGGGAAATCATGATAAAACCTACATTTGAGAGATGGTAAATGAGTGTGATTTAACCGCGTTACCACAATTTGGAGGTTCTTATATGACAAACGGGATTACTGAAAGTGAACTGTTACTTTATGACTCTCAAAGAATCAGTTAGGATTCTTTGTATAAATCTTCCTTCCGCCAGATACCACCCACTTAGTTGTGCTAATGCAGAAGTTTGAGTAATGGTGGTACGTCTAGAGGCGAACCACCTAAAAGTGACTGGCAGTCAGAAATAAGTGTGACGGTGGTACCCCGAGTGTTCTACTTTAAAACGTCGAAACATTAATTGCAAGAACCTCATTTCGAGGCCGTTGATGCCAAGAACACCGTGTTCGTCGTTAAAACTTCCACTATTACCCGAAGTTGCAACTTAGTTGTTTCGAGTTTTATTATGCTCGTTTGTATTTCTTCGACAGTTCACTTTGTTAGTGTTTTCGCTGAATGAAATAACTGCTTTATGTTTAGCAATGAAGGCTCGTGGTGCAAATTTTGCTCCACTAATCTTAGTAATGTTTAATCTTGTGACCTCATAGTACTTAGTACAGGTTTATTACGTTTAATCAAAACAATTTTTGTAATTTCTTCCACACACAGTGTATTTGTAAGGTAAATCTAGAAAGCATTTCATGTCAGTGCCCTTATTACGCACGGAGCAGATCTTGCGTTTTGGTGGAAAGGTGTGGTTGCCAGCTCATTTTAATATCAGGCGATCATCTTATTTTTCGGAAGGAACGCTCATTCTCTATGAAGTTACCTTCAAATGTCCATGGGTTAAAGTGATCATTTTCCATTATGAGGATTGCATGTTCGTTTACTACTTCAATCTCATAAAAACATTCAAAAAATTAATCTATTACAAATATCTCGAGGATTTGTGACTTACAGTCGACAAAAAGGCAGCACAGTGGCTTAGACCTAAATTCCTTTTATCCTGGAAGGAGCCCCGTTCTTAACATACGGACAATGAGCATGAATAGTGTTGGAAGCCGGCTGTGATATGTTTGACGACTCGCGTGGCCGAGCGGTTACCATACCGGCCTGACGCGCAATGGGTTACAGGTTCGATTCCCGGCCAGACAGGTATCTGAAAGATGAGTTTAGATTCCTGTTCTGGGTCTGAGTGTTTGTGTATCCGTTTTTGTGTGTGTTCATGGTACCCACGACACAGGAGACAATCCTAGCGTGAGGCTCTGAGTGTAGAAAGCGTGTATGTGTGTGTGATTGTAAAAAGAAGGGAAATCTAATAAACCATAAAAAACCCTTTATATTATCAATATGGTGAAGTTTTGTCAACCCTTTTCATGCACTTGCTTGAACAAATTATCGCCTACGGCAATTTTAGAGTTCTATTCATTTGGATACCACAATTTTAAGAGGTTCTTCAAGCCCATCGTAAACCATAATAGAAAAAACAATTCATCTCCTTTTGTTATGAGCTATATTTAAGGGTTAATTCACTTAGCATTCAAACCTCTAAAATGCAATTGTAGATAATAAAATTGTCTATCTTCTTTATATATTTAAATTTAAAAAAGATATTTTTTCGACTGAGAATTGGTAACATTAGCGTTTGTATATTTTTTATAATATTTGCCTTTTTGTGTGTGCTGAAGTTACATCAAACCTAGTATATTAAAATTAATGTAAGGAATTTATATTAATATAAGGAATTATGATCCGCATTCTGTATCATGAGATAACTTTAAGTATTATTTAATTAAAGTTCGTATCTCTCAAAACTTGTTAAAATTTACAGTCAGAAGTTATTTTTTTTTAAATATATTACGTCACGTGTTCTATGATTCGGTTTCAATGGTTGAAGATGTAACGTTTCCATTTCAATGATTTTGTTACATTATTTAATATGTATTATATATGCGTCTATGTCTATGTCTATATTGTGTATTTTAAATACAGGTAAATTTTCTAGGCATAGTTTATAGAAGTCATATATCATAGAATTTAACTTGTTTGTCCCATTTACATCAAGTAATCATTTTATGAAGTCTACCAACTTTAGATGCCTGAAAACTAGCTCATACAATAGTAATAATCCACATTAACCAGGTGAGGCACTAAAGACATACTTAGCCAAGGTGCTCAATCTTAGTAATCAGGGGTAGCAACGCATATTTTTGACCTCAGATAAAGTTAAAATGTTATCTAACTGAACTTTTAAATATATTATAGTATATTTTTAAGGTTAAAATTATATATATATGTTATTATATATATATTGTATCTTGTTTATCTCTTCTCCTGCCTCTGTTACAATAATTATTAATTATAATGTTATTTCTTTATGTCGTATGTGAGTTGCGTTTGGGGGTAAAATTTTCTATATATATATTTCTATTTAGCTGTAGTTTATCACTAGTGTTCAAGCGGTAGTTACTACATCATCATCATCAGCTGGACTTCATGCTTGCTTAGTAAAAAAGGTTCTGTATGAACTTACAGTAGTTTGTCACCGACGGTGGCCACTTACCATCAAGTGGGTTGCTCGTTCGCTTATCCACACGTGCAGTTAAACCTCTGCCTAACAGTAAGACAACAATGAAAAACCAAATACATATTCTTTACCTATATTTAACCCGTTGGCTTAATTCTCACTCAACCAAGGTCAACTCATACTTTAAAGCCTAAAATACACAACAGGGAACAAAGGGCGTTGGAAATCGTTCACGGAGGCGGAAACCGCCACTTTAATCATATTGAAACAGTTCATTGAATTTGCAAAATAATTATCGACGGAATTGTGATTATGACAGACAAGGTTATACCGTGACTTCGCCTTTTATATTTAGTTGATAGAACAGGATTTTAGCTTTTTATTAGCTTCACCTGTATGTTTGTTTGTATGTTTGTAACCGACTTCTTTGGGCGCAATTTTGACCCACTTTAAACGGCCAGATTTCGTTCAAACTTTGTAGATTTATTGAGGACCGATGACAATACACTAATTTGATAAAATTATTCGTGGGGTGCATGGTCTCAATGGTTATAGATATTTTATTGACAGATATGAGTAGAGTGATTATCATTTCGATAATATCTTAAAAAGCACCCCACGCTTTTTTTTAAATAAAATATTTTTTTTTATTCACACTATTATTAATTTATATTCATTGAAATTTTTAACACTATTTTCTTAATTTAAATTCATTTAAATTTATTTTCTATTGTTTAGTTCGGTTTTCTATAAAAAGCGTATTTTTTAGTTTTTTTAAACTATTATTTATTTTGCTATATAAAATTATCTGCCTGCTATTTAGTGGCAGCTGCCGTAAATGTACATCTGTAAGCGTTCTTACGCACTAGCGGTTGACCGCCTAGGCGTTTCGTTTAGACGGTCCAACCGCTTCACGCGGTTTCATTTTTTTATCTGGTTGAAGTAGCAAACGAGCATGTAGTTCACCTGATGGTAAGTGCTCACTGCTGCCCATGGACACCTGTAAGCAACTTCAAATAGAACACGGGTTCTATCTAAAGTCAATCACAGACGCGTTGCCACTCCCGAGGATTAGGATGGTCGCCTCACATAAAAGTGTGCTGGCAACCACACTCTTCTATCGAAACGCAAGAAATGCTTCACGTTAGAAATAGGTGTGCCAGTGGTACTTCCCCGGTCGAACTACACTGGTTCTACCACTTCTCTCTTCTTTCAACCGCCGTGGTTAAAATTTTGTTACGGTTAAGTGCGTACAATCACAAACAGTTGCATATTAAACTGGAAAAGCAGCTAGCCGCGCGGTTTGCCGCACCTGCGGATAACCGCTAGTGTGTAAGAGTACTAAGTGACTTCATTAAGAATAGAGGTTCTATCTGAAGAAAACCGCGGAATCCTTGTTACTGTCGAGAACTCTTGGTCTTCTCAAAAGAAAGTAAGTCGGCTACCACCTCATTCCACAAACCACACAATTTTACCGAAACGTGAGAACTGCTTTACGCTAGAAATAGGTGGTAGCGCCTCCTCGATCGAAACAGATCGATCACCGGATAGTAGAACCAATGTAGACCGGGAAGGTTTTATATGTGGCGACCTCCTAGTCTTCTTCGACGTAGTCCTCGGGAGTAACAATGCATTTGTGATTGATTTTAGGTAGACCCGAAAATCTACTCCTATATTGGGTACAACCCATTATTGTTCCACTGCTGGGCACAGGTCTTCTCTCAGAATGAGAGAGTTTTAGGCCATAGTCTAGCGCTGGCTAAGTGCGAATTGGTGGACTTCACACACCTCCGAGAACTTTTTTATTATAAAGAACTCTCGGGTATGTACGGAAAAGCAGTGATAATTAATTTCCAATACGCACATAAATCAGTGGTGCGTACCTAGGTTTGAACCTCTTACCTCCCAATCGAGAAGGCAAGTTTCAACCATTAGGCTATCACTGCTCTTATATTAAGTTGTCAGATATCCATGTGCGGGTTTGATACTAACCATCAGGTGGACTGCATGGTCGTGTGCTATTTCAGTGTTATTTAAACAACATACTTGTTTTATTACTTTGTTGCAGGCTTCGTTAAACTTTATTTCCACTTTCTGGTTATTATGATGATAGGTGGCAACTTTCATCTCATTTCTATGTTCATTTAAATGGTCTAAATTCTTATTATATGCTACAACTCATTTATTTGTAATTATTTTGAAAATTACAGACAGACATTATTCATATTATGTATGTATATGAGGGATCAGGGACAAAATATTCGTGTCATTTAACGTTATTGTGCCGTAAAATTTAATTTTGTTATTTATTTTCCTACATTATTTGGTCCTTATTTTCCTTTAATTGTGTTGCTATTGTTATTCTTTTCTTAGATTGATATGGTTCGCCATTCGCCGTAAATATTATATTTTATTTATTTTTGTTTGTGTGTTGCCATTTATAAATAAAACTTTCTTCCATGCGAGAAATGATAGTAACTTACCATTATTTGTAATTAAATTTACCCCCATTTTCATATACCTTTCGAATCCGACCATACCGGTAACCAGAATCTATTTTTTTTAATACTTAACGGGTACTCACGATATGCGGTTTATGAATTCTTATAGAATTCTTTTTACCGATATTTCGACCCAGTTGCATGGATCGTGGTCACGGCGAAACTGAGGTGGCGAGGAGAAACCGTTGACAAGCACTAGGTTAACCTATCTACCCTACGTCTAGTTCGTTTTTCTTTTTTAGGTTCCATATCACGACACACAATTCTGACTGTATCCTTCCGCACCACATTTTGCACTATTTGCGATTTACATAACATAATTTACCACTAGTGCTTGTCAACGGTTTCTCCCCGCCACCGCAGTTTGGCCGTGACCACGATCCATGCAACTGGGTCGAAATACCAACAAAAAGAATTCTATAAGAAATTATAAACCGCATATCGTGAATAACCGTTAAATATTAAAATGTATCAATCCGCGATAATACTAGTCTAAAACCAGCATCTATATAAACGGCCCCTCATAAATCGCCACACAATCTTGTGCTCTCAAAGTTACACGCACATGATTTATGTAATGAACTTTGTTTCCTAATTACCCTAAACTTTTGCACTTGTGGTAAACTCTCCTATTTGTGTTGGCATAGTTGTGTGGGTTGACATTGACCTACTACTACATGGATAAACTGTGGTCACATATCCAAAATAAATGAGCTACATTTAAAAGTACTACAATAAGGGACTACTTCTATAATATAATATAATCTATTTCTATTTCTATAACCTATTTCTATAAAATCAGCAAAAAAAAAACTTAAAGAGTTAAAAACCACATATCGTGAGTACCCGTTAATTATTAAAATGTCTATTTCTCTAGCAACCATTTATCTGTCAAAATGAAATATGTATGCTGTAAATAATTAAAAAAATATTTCATTATTTGCAACTGAGTTTAAAAAAATAAATGAAGCTTTTACACTTATAGCCGTTCATAAGGATTTTTGTGACTTCGGTGCCATAGAAATACACAATGACGAATACAAAACACAAACCTAAAACAGAAATATAAATTTGTCACTCAGATATTCTTGTGAATCGAACCTGCAACCTACTTGTTAAACGGATCCCCCTTGAGTACCGATAATATACATTCTCACATCACAATTATTTATTTAATAGATACTTATGTTTATAGAAACGGTGGCAACTGATTAATACACACTGAATTGCGGTTTGAAGATTTATTTTGATTTAATTTGTACAGAGGTCTGAAACGGCGGTCCGTTCGCCGGTCGGAGCAGGGCGGAAGAGGAAGTTATTTACACTGCTGCCCTCTATATTACAAATTCTGAGTTGCCATATATTTAATATTATACAATTTGAGTCTATGGCATTTAAATCTGAATGATAAATAATTTTAACTATAAATTATTTACAATATAATGACTGAAATTAATTATATTATTAGTGAATATAATTTTTATAACTGAATATAACATTAGGGTCATAACACACTGTCTTTGCGTGAACAACTTAGTTTCTTAGTTTATTAGATCTTATTCGTGCACCAATTCGCACTTGGCCAGCGCGGTGGACTATGGCCTAAATTCTCTCATTCTGAGAGAAGACCCGTTCCCAGCAGTGGGACAATAATGGGTTGACGAGAGAGATACTTAGTTTACAACTATCTTTTCAATATTTGAATGAACCATTTTTCCAACTAACCATTGACAGTGCATGACAACTTATTCCTTTTTTTAAGGTTTTTATTATTGAAATACTTTAAATATGTTATAATATAAATATTATCGTACATGTATAATACATTAATATCAGTATTTTGAGAACGCTAACACTAGGATAAAAATATCTATATATTATTACCGTGCTAACACACTGTGTGTAACACCAGTAAATTGACCGTTCTTTGACCTTTTAGCGTATTATTTGAATCTCCCGTAGATTACAGTATCAAACTATTAATTCGATACTACACTCCTAAACCGATTTTATGAATATTGACCTACGGGTATAATATGAAAATTCACACCACTAAGCTACTTGTTTATAAAGGTCATATTCATGTTCATTAAATCCACAAAAGCCTTATCTAGGTTACATCTGGGGCGCCATTGAGTTCTCTGAAAACATTCTCGAAGTTGGACCTTCAGCACTTGTCCCATCGCAAACGAGTATCGATAAACGATGATTTTTTTTAAGCAAACTGTAACAAGAATGTTGAGGCTGTATCAATATGGTTTGTACTTAAAGAAACGAAGTTTAAGATAAATAAAATCAAGATATACAATTTTTACTCGACAGAGCAATGAGGGTAGTGTTTTTCGAGTGTATGTTTGTCTGTCCGCTTACTTAGACGACTCTGTTATGACAGTGACATTTCTAAATATAGCGACTGTGATCAGAGAAAAAGGTGGGAGGACGAGTGGCTCAGGGTCGCTCAGCGTGCTATGGAGAGGGTTATGCTCGGAATTTCGCTACGAGACATGATTCGTAACGATGCTGAAGTGGCAATGGGCCGGCCACATCGCTCGTAGGACCGTTAACCGATGGGGAAGAATGGTCCTCGAGTGGCGACCACGTTTAGGCAAAAGAGTACAGGTCGATACTCCCTACCAGGTGGACCGATGACCTGAAAAAGACAGCGGGAAACCGTTGGATTCAGAGGGCACAGGACCGGTTGGAGTGGCGCTATTTAGGGGAAGCCTATGTTCAGCAGTGGACATCAAAGGGCTGATGCATGATGATGATGATCTTGACGCAAAATACAAAAAATGTGTTAAATTGATGCAATATGGATGTCACGAATACATACAAAGATAAGTATTCTGTACTTACCAGAACCTAGATGGTAATCTATATATTATATCGTTTACATTTTCCGAAAACACCTAATCTGCCTGTCAGATCGGCAAAGTGAACCACTTGTCATGTTCTTAATAATAATACGTCCCTAAACTCTCTTACATTATCTATCTTGCAGGTAAACAAGTGCCTAAGTTCAAGATACCTTTCAAAAAGCTTTGTAAGGAAATTTAGGCGACGAATTTGCTGTGTGTGCATCTTTCAAAACGGTTTTGAAGTTTTAATGATGTTGATGACACACTTATTTGTAAAATTGAATTATTGGGTGTTTGTCCACGTCGGTGACATTTTGATTTATTATTGAAGTATGAAGTTCAGGATTTGATTCCCTGAATCATACTAATATTATAAGGGCGAAAGTTTGTGAGTGTGTATGTTTGTTACTTCTTCACGTCTAAACGGCTGGACCGATTTTGATAAAATTTGGTAGGAAGTTAACTGACACTTTGGATGTACATATAGGCTATTTTTTATTGTGGTAAAATATCTTACTTCCACGGGACAATGGATACATCGATTTATTTAACGCGGAAGAAGCTGCAGGGTTCAGCTAGTTAGTAATAAATATCTGTGCTTCATGGACTCACCTGTTTTTAAAAATTAGTAATGTAACTTTAAACTTTAACTTTTGATAGTTACGGTTGATTGAAAAAAGATTAAACGTTACCATAAGACATGGACGGATTTAATATTTAAAATAGTATTTAGTTTATGAATACAAATAGACATATAAGTTGGGTTATGTCTGTTTGTATAAATTTTGACGAGCGGTTACCATACCGGTCTGACGCGCAATGGGTCCCGGCTTCGATTTCTGGTCAGACAGGTATCGGAATAAATCAGTAAAAAAATAGTAGTTTTTACGTGTACCTACTCTTCGTTTCACTTAAAAATCTTCGAGCTTAATATCCAAGGAAATAGTCACTCTAAGTTTGATGCTTGTATGTAAATAGATTTTTAATACTACAAGTAAAAAATAATATAAATTTAAAAATACTGTAAATGAAATATACGAATGTTCTACAATTGAAGTAAGGTTTCATTAATATTAATGTTTTTACTTGCTTTGTAAATAACAATGTAGAGATAAAATCGTTCCGATTGGGAATTGACTGTGGATTATTTATCTGTATTTTTAATTGAGATTAGATCTTTAAAATATACAAATCAAGTATAAAAGATAAAATTAAATAAACAATCTATAAATGATAACATACAATTGAAAAAAAGTCACTGTATCAAAATATGTTACAAATAATGTTTTAAAGTGACCTCCGATTTTAAATAAACATGACAACAATCTGTCATTAACGATTTGTAACTATCCCAAAATTTTAAAATATTATGAAATTAAGTAGCAAACTTGTATGTCTTGCTTTAGAATTTTACTGTTGTAATGATAATGCACTTTATTGTATCCAAAAAATATACATAGCGAGGAAACATACAAATTTAAACAGCAATGCAAAAGGCGGCCTTTTCGTCAAACAGCGATTTTTTCCAAACAACCTTATAGTAAATAAATCACTACTAAATACTATTATTGTACTCACTTGTAAATCTTATTTAATATTATAGTTCTGGACATGTTAATGTAATGAAACAATGAATTTAATTAATTTTAAATATGTCTCAATAAGTGTAATTGGTTCTGCCCTTCTTTTTGACAATAATAAATAAATAAATAGTATGGTATTAAATAATACAAATGCAATACGTTAGCTTTAAGTGTAGATAAGCAAAGTAACTAAGCAAAATAATAAATCAAAGATAACAAATAAATAATAGAAGAAAAATATACCGTTTCTAGTAATGCTCGTTACTCGTAAAATTCTCTACTTAAATTATGTATAACGTAAAGATTTTTATTTTAATACTCACAGAAAACTAAAGCCGAAAACAACAACTTCCAAGTCACATCCATCTCGACTTAGAATTTTTAAAACATTTCCAAAAAAAACTTAAGTCAAAGCAACACCCTCATTAACATAGTCCATACGTTAATGCGCGCCATTTCGGAAAACGTTCCCCATTTTTATTTTCGAAAAACTTTCGCGACTTCCCGCCCTCGGCGGAAAGCGGGCACCTCCGACGCGGTTGAACTCTGACTGAGGCGGGCGGCTCGCTACCAAAGGTTTCGCGCTTAGACTAGGTTTCTATTGATAGCGAGTGTAGAACAAACGTTAAGCGATGATGCTTTTAGAATATTTTGTAGTTTAATTAACATTTTGTTTAATGGCTAAGATCATTGATAGCCTTACGGTTAAAACTTGCCCTCTCGATGTATACTATCAATGCTGGCATGCACCACTGATTTTTCTAGAATTATGTGCGTATTAGAAATTAATTATCACTGCTTTTCGGCGAAGGAAAACATCGTGAGGAAACCCACAAACCCGAGAGTTCTTAAAAAAAAGTTCTTGGAGGTGTGTGAAGTTCGCCAATTCGCACTTGGCCAGCGCGGTGGACTATGGCCTAAAACTCTCTCATCTTGAGAGAAGACCCGTGCCCAGCAATGGGACGATAATGGGTTGACGAGAATAGTGGCTATATATGTAAATAAGAAATAAATAGACAGTTTTTGAGTTAGTATTGAGCTATACTTTACAGTGGCTAAAGTATAGCTATATATGACCCATTATTGTCAGATTTCTGGGCACGGGTCTTTTCTCATAATGAGAGAGTTTTAGGCCATAGGCTACCGCGCTGGCCAAGTGCGAATTGGTGCATATAGTTTACACTACATTTGTATAAAGTTTACTAAGAATTACATATCTTTATATATACAGATAAAAAAATATAATGTCTTTTATTTTTACTTTAGAAAAAGAATAAAAAATAATAAAACTATCTAGATTTGATATCTGTCTAGATGTAATTTTTGAACTTTATTTATATTACCCATCACTATTATAAATCTGAAAGCAAGGAGAAAATCAAATATTTTTTTGCAATGAAAAAATTACAATAACTTTTAAGTTCCTTTTCCTGTAACTTTTACAATCTTTATCGAAAATATCAATAAAAACCGTTACCATCAATCTTTTAATCATATAGTGTCCTACCCACGATAGAACAGGTGCATAACACTAAAACTCATAGTTTCTAGTTAACTAAATGATGAATGTAATGGGGTGATAAATGACTGGCGAGTGATATATTAGATGTAGGCTTTTAAGGCCTGCGGTTCGTAAATGGATGTAGCGGTACAGCGCTGAAGTCTAAATGCCAATACCATGTTCGTATATAATTACAAAAATATTTTAGATAACATAAAATAATATTTACACATTACATTAATATGTTTTTTTAGGTTTTTTCTGTTGTATTGTATTTGGTTCGTGTTTTATTAGCTTTTTATTAGCTTCACCTGTATGTTTGTTTGTAACCGACTTCTTTGGGCGCGATTTTGACCCACTTTAAACGGCCAGATTTCGTTCAAACTTTGTAGATTTATTGAGGACAGATGACAATACACTAATTTGATAAAATTACTCCATTTTTTAATTTGACTAAAAAGTAGAAAATAAATAACAGTTTAAAAAAACTAAAACACACGCTTTTTATAAAAAACCGAACTAAAAAATAGTAAATAAATTTAAATGAATTTAAATTAAGAAAATAGTGTTAAAAATTTCAGTGAATATAAATTAATAATAGTGTGAATAAAAAAAAAATATTTTATTTAAAAAAAGCGTGAGGTGCTTTTTAAGATATTATCGAAATGATAATCACTCTACTCATATCTGTCAATAAAATATCTATAACCATTGACACCATGCACCCCACGCTTTTTTTAAAATAAAATATTTTTTTTTATTCACACTATTATTAATTTATATTCATTAAAATTTTTTATCACTATTTTCTTAATTTAAATTCATTTAAATTTATTTTCTATTTTTTAGTTCGGTTTTCTATAAAAAGCGTGTTTTTTAGTTTTTTTAAACTATTATTTATTTTTATTATTATTATTATTATTTACATTCTGTTAGAGTTTTTGTGAGCGCTGAACTTTACATGAATGAACAGGATTCTTTCTGTCTTTCTTTCTTTCTAATAATAAATGAAAATAAATTATTTACAAAAAAAAGTATACGAAGAAAAAATATTTAGAATATAATACATTTCTCGGTCTCGTCAACCCATTATTGTCCCACTGCTGGGCGCGGGTCTTCTCTCAGAATGAGAGTTTAGGCCATAGTCCCGTCCCTGTAGCCTCGGGGTCAGAATAGGGCTACGGTATCCTCTGCGTAAGAGGCGACTAAAAGGGGCTTCCGGGGTTGCAGACGGCTAGAGTGGCAGCTCGAACCGTTCGGTCAGGCAATCCCGAGAAGGACGGCGGTATGTGTGGTCGCATACTGTCGTAAAGACTAGACGGAGCGGTGGGCCCAGCCGCCCATCTGGGAGGAGCCCGATGGGGCAGCGCCCTCGGAGGATTCCGGTTGAAGTCGTTTCGAGATCCCGGAGTCCTCCTTTTCAGCGCCGAGGACGCCCACGGGGGGGGTTTTAGTGCGGTAAAAATCCCACATAACCCTGCGTCGCTCCCACGGCGTCGGGTACCTTTTGAAGGTTTCCCCCTCGATAACAAAAAAAAGGCCATAGTCCACCGCGCTGGCTAAGTGCGAATTGGTGGAATAATACATTTAGTTGTTAATTTTCATTACCCAAATGGAAAATACCTTTCAGTGATTTTGTGGTATCGTTTGATAAATTAGGTTATTACTATGTTTAAAAGTATTTGCCTCGATTCAATTAATGTATTTGATGATTATTTTTAGTATGCTATCAAATTATTTGCCTCGATTTAAGCTTATTATATTTACTAGATATATATTTTTAATTTGAAGTAGTAAACGAGCACGCAGACCTACGATCCTATTAGACATGTTTAACTTTCCTAAAGGTGGTAGAACCAGTGTAGTTCGACCGGGGAAGTACCACCGCCACACTTATTTCTAGCGTGAAGCATTTCTTGCGTTTCGATGGAAGAGTGTAATTGCCGGCACACTTTCTCATGAGGCGACCATCATGGTCCTCGGTAGTTGCAACGCATCTTTGATTCAGATGGAACCCATGTTCTGTATGAAGTTGATTACGGATGTACATGGGCGGCAGAGATCACTTACCATAAGGTGGGACTGCATGCTAGTTTTTTACTTCAGTCGGATCAAAAAAAGGGCTTAGATGGTCATCGCTACATAGTGTAAAACAAAGTCGCTTCCCCCTGTCTGTCCCTATGTATGCTTTGATCTTTAAAACTACCCTACGGATTTTAATGCAGTTTAATTGCAGTACGTCTAATATACGCGTACAGTGGAAGAGCTCTGATAATGTTAGATTTTTGACTTTTAAGCGGATCGAAGTTCGCCGGGTCAATTAGTCTCATATAAAAGTAAGCCGAAACCACACCCTTTCACCGAAACACAAGAACTTCTTTAAGCTAAAAATAGGTGTGGCCGTGGTGCCCTCCCAACGCCGTCGAACCATACCCGCACTACCATTATAATTTAATATGTAACAGGCACCTACGATATGTGATTGAATTCCTTTTTTCCGATATTTCGATACAGTTACATGGATCGTGGTCATGACGAAAATGTTTCGAAAAAATATGTTTATGAACAAACTTTTTATTTAAAAATTCAAAGAAGAAAAATCTTTATAGTAGTCATATCCATCTTTTTCTTACATTGTTAAATCTAATCTTCTTATTTATAAAAATGAATGTTTGTCTGTATGTCATGTAACTATTCATTTTTTGAACGTGTGATTATCTTTAGCAAAGTTGTTATTCATGAGCTCGCGAAGGTTTCTGGTGTATTTTTTTTTTGTGATGACGATAGCTAGTTTCATATAAAAGCTAGTTGCGAATTTTCTAGATTAGATTTATTATGATCGGACCCTGTGATCTCCCGATTCATTCTAGCGACAAGCTTTTATATTTTTGTACACAAATCAAGCCCTTTCATTTGATACAAATGTAAACTCGTATAAATATCAAAGAGTGCGCAGCCATTTTGGATTAACAACAATATTGGTTACCTACTTCTAATGTCATTGTCATCAGAACTAATTTAATCCAAATTTGAGACACTGGGAAGTGGATCAGCCTGCAAGATTTGACCTAATTATACTTACTAACGAGCAGTAATAACCTAATGGTTGAAGCTTGCTCTCATTAGGAGGTCCGATATTCAAATCTCCGGCACGCACCTAAAATTATGTGCGTCTTGCTAACCCATTATTGTCTCACTGCTGGGCATGGGTCTTCTATCAGAACGAGAGGGTTTAGGCCATAGTCCACCGCGCTGGCCAAGTGCGAATTGGTGGACATGTGGAAATTGTGTGCGTATGACATTTATTATGACTGCTTTGCAATGAAAAAAAATATCGTGAGGAAACTTAAACACCTGAAAGTTCTTAAAAAAACTCAAAGATTTGTCAAATCTACGAATTAGCATTTGGCCAATTCGGTGAATTAAGACCTACTTTATTTTTTCATTCTGAGAGAAGACCCGTGGCCAGCAGTGGGACAATAATGTTTGATAACTTACAAAGATTGTAAGTCAAGAAAAGTCATTATAACTTATAAAATTTACCACAGACATAGCATCACGTCGTTCCTGTTACGCTTTGTTTGACGGCATTTTGTAACCTCCGATTTAATAATGTCCCACTCCGACATTCCGTTCCGACATTTTGGATTCGGAGTCGAACTTCCATAAAAAATTCATTGTTGGTGTTTTCCTTACCTTCGTAGTAATTTACAACTATATTTTGTCGTTTTTTATAAGATTGAAATAGCAAACGAGCCTGCAATCCACCTGATGTTAAGAGGTTACTACCGACACATCTGTGATCAAATTAGTATAGAACAAGCGTAATATTTGAAGTTAGACTTGTGTTTCACTCCAAATATTACGTTTCTTACGAGGATTCAGTAGATCACCTCAACCACATCCTTCGAAACGCAAAAAACCGCTTTACGCTAAATTACTTTCGGCGGTGGTCCAGTCAAAACTAAATGTTTTACCACCTTGCAAAAGGCACTGTGATCTTCTTTATATACATTTTCATGAAATATATTCATTTTTTCGATTCGAGTTAAAAGTGAAAACGTGTAGTAAGAGACTCAAATATTTAGCTACCTCTGCGTATATCTCTTGGGTAACACCTTTGAAGAGATCATCTTTATGACTCCCGTTTGAGATGCTTTGCACTGATTCTTGTTTATCTTTGTATGTTTTGCAATGTTTATGGATTTTTATAATAAATTAGAAAGCGTGAATTAAAGATAAGGTAAACATTTGGAACGTAGAACCATATGTGGCTCTATTCAGACGTATCACTACGCCTATTAGCTACTTCCGATCGCGCAAACCTAAACTCTCTAAAGATTTCTTTAATTGCCAACGTTGTCACCACCGCACACGACAGTGTGATGGTGACAGCGATGGCCTAACGTGGAGCTAAGAAATAAAGACTTATTGTTAAAAAAAAGAAGAACTATTGTGACCTTTTGTCACAATAGCACGGACGATCAGTCTGTGGAGTTTTTGTGTTATAATAAAAAAAAAAACCTAAACTCTCGCTGCACCTGCGGAGCACACGGTTGCGAGAGCAAACTCACCTATTCCCCGCGTTCTTAACAAACTTAACGCTCTTCTGGATTCATACCCTGAGTGCAATTTGCTAGCAGATGAATGGCAGAAAATATTGTCCGTCTGTATGAGGTTCTGTGAGCGAGAAGCATAACTGGTAGTGTCTATAATTAATGTAATTGGTGTAACCGTTTTAATTATAGTAAAACAAATACCGATTTTTGCCTTATGATAGTAGTGTTAAGCTCGATTTGAAGCAGTAAGGAAGGCTTGGTTATAAGTCACGTTTAAAATTCCAGAGTGTAAGCGGTAGCAACGTTTTTGTGGTTGATCATACGTTAGATCTTCAAGGTGGTAGAACAATGGTTCAACCGGGGAGGTACCAACGCCACAGCTATTTCTAGCGTGAAGCATTTCTTGCGTTTCGATAGAAGGGTGTGGTTGCGGCCCACTTTCACATGAGGCGACCATCATAGTCCTCGGGAGTAGCAATGCATCTGTGATTGACTTTAGATAGAAACCCGGAACATGTTCTGTATGAGGTTGATTACAGATGTCAGTGGCGGTAGTGACCACTTACCATCAGGTGGACTGCTTGCTCGTTTCCTACTTCAGTCAGATAAAAAGTAATGTTTCAATTTAGTTCCCAGTGGTAGTAACGTTTTTGTAGTTGATCTTAAATTTTATTTAGCAAGTGGTAGAACGACCGAGGAGGCACCAACGCGACAACTATTTCTTGCGTCAAGCAGTTCTTGCGTTTCACTGAAGAGTGTGGTTGCCGGCATACATTTAAGGTGACCATCTTAGTTCTCTGGAGTAGCAACGCAACTGTGATTGACTTTATTGAACCCTGTTCTGTATGAATTTATTTTTAGACGTTCATGGGCGACAGTGACAGCATGTCATCAGATCAGTCTACCTCAGCACCTCAGTCACCGCAGCTCTTTTGATACTTCAAAATTATATAGAAAAATATAAAAGTAAGCTTATAATATTATCTAAGGTTGATTTCAAATATCCATAGGCGGCAGTGACCACCTACCATCAGATGTACTGCAAGGCCATTTGCTACTACAAAGCTATAAAAAAAAATCATACAACCTTACATTTTTAATAAGAATTTTGCATTCAAGAACAAAAACTAGTTTCTAGTAGTTTCAAAAATGCACAACTTCTAAAAGCTCGGTAATTTCAGGCTTTCCCGACTTTCAAAGTGTAAAGTGAAATTAAGTGAATTACCTTTTCTTTCAAAGAAAGCTTGGAGCGTGCTTAAAGCTGCTAAATGGGTTAGTAGGTGACGTACTTCACTTAAATGTACACAAAATTAATTTCCTTATGAATTTCCTTAGAGGCCTTTGATTTAAGCCTCGATGAGTTAGAAATATACGTGCGTACTCGATGAGTTAGAAATATATGTACGTACTCGATGAGTTAGAAATATATGTGATGTTAAATGATTACACGTGGAAAAATTTAAAGATGAAAACGGTGGATTGTCGATCTTAAATGGTAATTATTATTTTATTAAATGGTACTAATTGTTTTCACAGGTGGTAGAACCACACCTATTTCCAGCGTGAAGCAGTTTTTTGCGTTTCGATGTGGTGTGGTTGCTGGCACACTTTTATATGAGGCGACCATCTTAGTCCTCGGGATAGCATCTGTGAATGACCTCAGATAGAACCCCATGTTCTATATGAAGTTGCTTACAGATGTCCATAGGTGGCAGTGACCACTTACCATCAGGTGGGCTGCTCGTTTGCTACTTCAATGTTAAAAAAAAAACTTGTGTCCTATATACTTAACTTCATCCATGTATGTTTACAATTTTTAGCCATAAACTTACTGAGAGCAAAGAAGTTGAAATTATTGCATATAGATTTGGTTTCGATGGTAATGCATTACTAGTGACGTCATAGAATTATACGCTTTCTACACTCATAGCCCCACAGGATTTTTCCTGTGTCGTGGGTACCATGGACACACACAAGACGAATACACAAACACCCAGACCCAGAACATGAATCTAAACTCATCATTCAGATACCTGTCTGGTCGGAAATCGAACCCAGGACCCAGTGCGCGTCGGACTGGTATGGTAACCGCTTCGCCACGTGGGTCGTCACGCAACATAAAGGCCTTCCCAAGATGAACCAATTATTTTTATGCACCACATGATATGAATATCAAAAGGCATAGCATAACGAAAAACAAATGACTCCTAAAAGTAGTTTTTACTTTTTTTTCAGTAACTTTTATATGTAACTAGAGCTCTTACGCCCGCACGGTCAAAGGGAATTAACATTAGCATTTGATAGCGTGATTCAGAATTTGCAAATGAATTTTACTAGCGCCATCTATTAACAACGTCTGGAACTACTAAATATACATCAACTAACAAAACATCGATATTCTCATTTGAATGAGAGAGCGCGGTAAGTTGCCTACGTCACTCTCCGCCCTTCTAACTATCTCCCAGCATAAAAACCATATCATATAATAGCTATGTGGCGACGCGAAAGAGAAACAAAGAAACACACTTTCACATTTATAATATTAGTATGGATACCTACTACAGTTCCTTATATTTCTTTAAAGTGGACTTACAGATACTAGGTATTAAGTACCACCTTTATGACGTCATATTACAGGAATAAATAAACAAATAAATAAATAAAGTAGACCGATTCCAGACGTAAAATACACCCTCATCGGGGTAAAATATCACCCACGCGCACTGCAAACATTCTTCGCTCTTATCTCAATATACTAAGGTACATTATTCTGTGAATTGTACTCAGACACATGTGTTCCATTCTACATATACTAAGGGCCTACCTCTTAACTTAAGAGCGTTTAAGTAAACAGTCATGAAAAATTCAAAGAAGTTAAGTAATTTCTGAGAAATTCTGTTCAGAAATCTTAAAGTTATAGTCCTGTACACCTGGGTATTGCTAATGGAGTTGTTATGGGTAAAATAGCCCTTAGAGGTGAAAACGGAGTATATTGCAATATATTGCTGCAATTTTTGTACTGTATAGATATTAAATACTGACAGACAAGAGTTTTCAAATATATTCTCAAAGATGGGTCAAAAGTATCAATTTGCAGTTAGTTAACACGGTATATGGCCTAACATTATGGGACAATGCCCAAAAAGACGCACAAAAAAATTAAAACCATCGAATAATTCATGGTGATTAAATAATTTGACGATCCGCGTGGCAGAGCGGGTACCATACCGGTCTGACGCGCAGTGGGTTCCGGGTTCGATTCCCGTCCAGACAGGTATCTGAATGGTGATTTTAGATTCATGTTCTGGGTTTGGGTGTTTGTATATTTGTCTTGTGGGTGTCTATGGCACTCACGACACAGGAGAAAATCCTAGTGTGGGACTGTGAGTGTAAAAAGCGCATAAATTGATAACAAAAAAACCGGTTCACCCGTTTCACGTTACGTTACGTTTTCAGTTACGTTTCCACAGATAGGCACACAGACAGACAGACCTAGCAGTCAAACTTATAACACCCTCTTTTTCCTTCCGAGGTTAATAAGTAATTGTGGATTGAGTTAAGGTAGTAGAACCAGTGTAGTTCGACCGGGGAAGTACCACCGCCACACCTATTTCTAGCGTAAAGCATTTCTTGCGTTTTGATGGAAGTGTGTGGTTGCCTTACTTTCACATGAGGCGACCATCATAGTCCTTGGAAGTAGCAACGCATCTGAGATTGACTTCAGAAACGTTACATCTGGTTCATACTAGAAATAAGTGCACTTTCCATCAGGTGGGCTGTAAGCTCGTTTACTTCAATCTGATAAAAAAATGTTTAAACAAAGGTGCAATATCGACACGGATGAATTCTTTACATGCAGAAATTAACTAAGGGATAGACTAAATTGCTGTGAACTTAATTAGGAATGTAATGGTCTGGTCATGAACACATGTTGCGTTGCGACGTATACGGTACCATGTGGCTGCAGCCATTACCGTATGTCATCTTAAAGGAGGTAGGGTTGGGAAATACTATCGATATCGGTATGTGTAAAATATCGGAACAATTTTTTGTTGGAACCCATATTTGAAACTGGTATCGATAACTTATTCCGAAAGACTGATATCGATATCAATATATGTAAATATCGAATGTTTTTTGAATTCGGTGTTTAAGACTCTTATCGATAACGTGAATGGAACCACTATTCCGTATGAAGTGGTCACTGCCACCCATGCATATCCGTATCCATGGGTGGCTGTGACAACTTGCAATCAAGTAAACTGCATGTTTCTTAGCTGCTTCAATGTTATATAATGTATGTAGCAGTCAAACACCTTAATTAGCCGTTCAATTAACAGCCTAGCCTTTATATCTCATTATGAAATTGCATTTAAACATTCTTAGACTGACACTACCTTTTGCGCTAAATATTGCAAATTTTGCAAAATCCACTCGGAAGTAGCCGTTGCATGCAGAAATTAAGTAAGGATAGACTAAATAGCTATGAACTTAATTAGGAATGTAATGGTCTGGTCATGAACACATGTTGCGTTGCGACGTATACGGTACCATGTGGCTGCAGCCATTACCGTATGTCATCTTAAAGGAGGTAGGGCTTGGAAATACTATCGATATCGATATATGTAAAATATCTGATATTTTTTATAGTAATCGATATTTGAGACTCTTAATATATTGTCGATATATGTGAAATATTTCTTGTTACAACGAATATTTTAGACTATTATCGATAACTGTTATGGAACGACAAACATCGATATTGATATATGGTAAATGGAAAAAGTGTCATTGTAACCGATATTTGAGTGTCTTATCGATTATTTGACTTCAGATACAATCCCTGTTCTGTATGTAGTTTCTTACAGATGTCCATGGGCGGCGGTGACCACTTACTTTCAGGCGGACTGCATGCTCGTCTCTTGCTTCTTATAAAAATGTATAAAAAATGTAAGCCAAGTAACTTTATTACACGCTCAATTAACAGCCTAGCCTTTATATCTCATCATCAAATGGCATCTAAACATTCTTACAGTACCACAACCTATTGCGCTAAATATTGCAAATTTTGCAAAATCCACTCGGAAGTAGCCGTTGCATGCACAAATTAAGTAAGGCATTGACTAAATAGCTGTAAACTTAATTAGGAATGTAATGGTCTGGTCATGAACACATGTTGCCTTGCGACGTATACGGTACCATGTGGCTGCAGCCATTACCGTATGTCATCTTAAAGGTGGTAGAGATTTGGAAATTTTGTCGATATCGATATATGTGTAATATTGATGCAATTTCTTCAAAATTTTTTCTTGTATTTTTTTTTAAAAATGTAACATTTTGATTTAATATTTTTATTTATATCGTTATTTACATAATATATCAATTGTAATAGAGCTTATTTATTTATTCATCATATAAATAAATAAGCTATCTTATTTATTCATCATATAAATAAATAAGCTTTCTTACATTGTTTTTTTCACGATTCATAATGTAATCTGTGATAATACAATTATGATAATGGAAAACCGTTATCGAGAATTTATTACGATAATAATAAATCAGCGTAATACAAATTAATACGTTACTTTTTTGTATCTCGCTATCGTGGTCGAGACTTCTCTCATAAAGAGAACGAGAGAGAGGGAGAACCATAGAAGAGAGGAAGAGTAGATGAGGTGATCAGAGAAAGGGTAAGCAAAGATAAAGCCAGAGAAGGAAAAAAGATAATTGAATAAAAGAAATAGAGAGAACAGATAGAAAGAGAAGAGAGAATTAGAAAAGATAAAGAGAGAGACGACAAGGAGAGAGGTGTATCAGGATCAGGGATTCAAAGAATAGAGAGAAGGAAGAATCAGAGAAGAGAAAACAAAAAGCCGTCAATGCAAGGGTGTAGGTGGTGACTTACTTACAAAAAAGGACACCATTTTAAACCCAAGAGTGGCAACGCGTCAACACCCGATACAGCCAACGTTTTATGAAGAGATGATTATATAAGGAATTCAACAAATAACTTTAAAAAATAAAAACTGTGTGATTTGAACCTCAGACGCCGAATATAATATTTATAGGCTGAAATCCTTTTATTTGAATTGTAGTATATCAGCCAAGAGTAATTTTCTACGAAATCTCTGAAAAAACAGACGTAACAATTCGAACAGTTATTTATTGAATGGAGTTCAAGTTTACAATAAATTAAACCATTGCCGGTATGAAATATAAATTGTTTTGTTTACAGGGTAAATATTACGTTTGAATATTTATAAATACATAAAATATGAGTATCTTGATAACAAAATATACATTGTATTGTTTACTATGAAACCAAACGCACTTAAAATGAACTTCAGATAAGATGGTAGACATATTGATGGCAAAAAGTCTGCTGCTGTTACGATGCTACTTGTGCGGATTAAGTTATAATGCGTCAAATAAGTAATGCTTTGTTACCATATTTTTGGACCATAACTCAGTAGTGTTTGCCATGGCTATGAGGAAGCAACCTTCGAAGTTGAACTATAAAACCAGCTTCTAACTTACATACATTTTACCAGGAGACATCTAAATGAGATTTACGCAAAATATTTATTTATTCAGCTTTTAAAACAACATTTTTGATAATGTCTTTTTATTTTATCTGATACTCACACCGTTGAAACTTACCCTCTCAATCGGGAGGTCCGAGGTACAAACCCAGGGACGAATCACTGATTTATGCGCGTACTAAAAATTAATTATCACTACTTTTCGGTGAAGGAAAACTTGAGGAAACCCACGCACCCGAAAGTTCTTTAAAAAAAAGTTCTCGGAGGAGTGTTAAGACCACCAATTCCGTCCCTGTAGCCTCGGGGTCAGAATAGGGCTACGGTATCCCCTGCCTGTCGTAAGAGGCGACTAAAAGGGACTTCCGGGGTTGCAGACGGCTAGAGTGGGAGCTCGAACCGTTCGGTCAGGCAATCCCGGGAAGGACGGCGGTATGTGTGGTCGCATACCGTTGTAAAGATCAGATGGAGCGGTGGGCCCAGCCGCCCATCTGGGAGGAGCCCGATGGGGCAGCGCGCTCGAGGATTCCGGTTGAAGTCGTTTCGAGATCCCGGAGTCCTCCTTTTCAGCGCCGAGGACGGCCACCGGGGGGGTTTTAGTGCGGTAAAAATCCCACATAACCCTGCGTCGCTCCCACGGCGTCGGGTACCTTTGGAAGATTTCCCCCTCGAAAACAAAAAAAAAAAAAAAAAAAAGACCACCAATTCGCACTTGACCAGCGCGGTGGACTATGGCCTAAAACTCTCTCATTCTGAGAGAAGACCCGTGCCCAGTAGTGGACAGTAGGTAAAAAGTTGTACCAAAATTCAACATTACCTGATGATTCCCACAGATGCCTTGCAAACACGAGAACTAAGTGGAAAGGCTTTGGATAAGTATGTATGTCTACATTACCACACCTTTATACTAGAACAAGGTAGTTTCAAGGTAGTAGAACCGGCGTAGTTTAACCAGGTAAGTACCACCGCCACACCTATTAGCGTGAAACATTTCTTGCGTTTCGATAGAAGGGTGTGGTTGCCGGCACACTTTCACCTGAGCGACCATCGTAGTCCTCGGGAGTAGCAACGCATCTGTGATTGACTTCAGATGGAACCCATGTTCTGTATGTAGTTGATTATGTAGATAGATGTCCATGGGCGGTAGTGACCACTTACCATCAGGTGCACTGATTGCTCGTTTGCTACTTCAAAAAACAATTTAAGCAATTAGGCAGAAAGTGGTGTAGTTCCGGGATTAGAATATGGCTACGGCATCCCCGGCTAGAGTGGGAGCTCGAACCGTTCGGTCAGGCGACCCCGGGAAGGACTGCGATATGTGTGGTCGCATACCGTCATAAAGACTAGACGGAGAGGTGGTCCCTGCCGCCCATCTGGGAGGAGCCCAATGGGACAACACCGGACGAGGACGGCCACCAGGGGGCTTTAGTGCGGTAAAAATCCCTCATATACCTTCGTCGCTGCCACGACCGAGTACCTTTTGAAGGTTTTCCCCTCGAAAAAAAGACAGAATGAGATGTGGCGTTGGTACATCCGGAGTTGAATCTAAAAATTTCAAAAAAAGTTAGATGAAAGCTTGTGAAAACCTCGCGCGATAGTTTTTCAAGTAATGCTACATGTAATAATTTTGTGTGAAAAATAAATCTTTCGAAAGCTAAATATTTCGCTTGAATAATAAATATTGCTCAAGGGCCCATTATTACTGCTTGAATATTTATGACCTATGATAGAACTTACAAGAAAATATTAAATGAATGCTAGCAACATTAATTTAATATTTTCTTGCTGCAATATTCTATTTTAAAACACTCTGTATATCTTTTGTTTTATGATATGTAGTTTAGTCATTCACAGCATGATAAAAATTATGCTAATTTGAAATATATTTCATTTTCAGAGAAATAAAACTTAAGATATTAATAATTTCATGTATTGGTTATATTAATTTATAGACAAAGGAAAAAAGTAGTTTAACGCCCGGCATAACATGAATAATGCTTGGTTTCGTGATTGAAATATATATTAATCTTACATAAAAATTGATAAATTAAAAATTTTTGGTCACTGAATTTAATATATGTTATCGTACATATCCAGTGTTTCATATACATAGTCACACGTATAAAAATACTTCCGGCCAATAAATGTTTTTTTAAACAAATTTCCTATAAGAGTGACACTCTTATAGGAAATTTACATAGTAATATACGTAGTAAGAGAGCAGAGGAAACTATCGTGTGGCATACAAACAAACAATATCGCAGTTCTTTAGAACCTTCCTCCCATCTGTAGCGACTTAGCACTAGGGCAGTAATTTCAAGTTGATAAAAAATATCTGAAATTTTCTTTCCAGTTTAGATTCGTATTCCCAATGTTCAATGGAAATCCATACAAAGCCGCCCAAAATCCGCTGGGCATCGAGCCTACACTGGGAACCTTTCAAAAGCATTAACAAAAGGGTATCAAACATAACGGCGCATAGTTCAGGATGTAGCCGTATTTTTAGTTTCCATCTAAAAAGTTTCTGTTTCGAAGTAATACTTCTTTTACGCATAGATCAAAAATAGAAAGAAAATATAAAAATATATATGCAGGATGTTACTATTAACAGGAATGTTTTCAAACGAAATGAAACTTAGAAAAAAATACATTAAGATTTGATTCTATACATATAATTATTCTGAACTTCAATAAAATTTACCATCGCTATAAAAGGTGTTTCATAATTAAAAAAGTGGTGAATGTAAATCCATAAAATACCTCTTTAAAAATCATTCATATATAGTATTAAATTAAACTAATGCGGTATATGTACCTACTATACCTTTTTATCACAAAGATTCTTCAGCTTGTACTTCAGATTACAAAGACTTAACTGAGAAATAATAATCGCTATTTCTATGGTACCATTTTTTACACAGCGTTTGTTTAATGACCTGTTCGAACTTTCTTTCTGAACTGGACATATATTTTAGATTGATCGCATATTTAAAGGATAATATTACCGGTATTAAAATTATCGTACTTGTTAGGTGCGTTTAAAATAAAGTGACACTGAGATTTAAGCTAACAAAGAGCGCTAACACAATTCAGCGCAATACAATATGTAAATAAATTCAAAACATACAATGAAGATTAAATACGCTATTCTTTTATGTTTTTATGTAAAAATACTGTTACTTATAAATTTTTGTGTGCTTTATTTATTAATAAATACCTCTCTCATTATCACGAAAAAAATAATAATAAGTAGTTTATTTCCGCGGCTTCGCCCGCTTTGGTCGCGTTTACCTCAGTAATGATTATACCACGTGTTAATCTAGATCATAAACTATCTGTGAACCAAATTTTAGTCAAATCTGACCAGTAGGTTCTACATGAAAGAATAAAAACACACATAGGTACATCCTCACATTTTTTTACGTTTACAAACATTAATAGGATTTTATAATAACAAAATATCGATAATTCCGGGACATCCCTCCGTTGTCTAGAAGCTATTAGCGCGCACCTGCGACTGTCATTTCCTACCGAGAGATTACTTACCGAGCACGCTCACTTAACGCCCATACTTACATCTACATGGTGTATTAAAATGAAATATAAATATTTTTTTCGCTTATTTATTCATAATAATTTTATTGATGTTAGAGTGAAAAGGAATCTATAGGCTAGTAATCTGCGGCCGCCAGCAACGGCGCCTCGTCCCTGTAGCCTCGGGGTCAGAATAGGGCTACGGTATCCGCTGCCTGTCGTAAGAGGCGACTAAAAGAGGCTTCCGGGGTTGCAGACGGCTAGAGTGGGAGCTCGAACCGTTCGGTCAGGCAATCCCGGGAAGGATGGCGGTATGTGTGGTCGCATACCGTCGTAAAGACTAGACGGAGCGGTGGGCCCAGCCGCCCATCTGGGAGGAGCCCGATGGGGCAGCGCGCTCGGAGGATTCCGGTTGAAGTCGTTTCGAGATCCCGGAGTCCTCCTTTTCAGCGCCGAGGACGGCCACCGGGGGGTTTTAGTGCGGTAAAAATCCCACATAACCCTGCGTCGCTCCCACGGCGTCGGGTACCTTTGGAAGGTCAAAATAACTATGTACCAAACATCATAAACAATTACTATAGAGTTCATACTCGTTTGCTACTTCTGTTTCATTAAATATTGTTTTTGTTATTTCTGGGCTACTATACATTTTCCTTTATCATACTTCTCGTTTAAAAGATGTCACAATATCTTGAGAGAGATACTGGATTATGTAACATTTTTGAACCGCGCTAAGAACCGCCTAGGTACCCTTCGTTGGCAGTACATAGAAAAATATACCTGGGTAGGATTCCAGATTTTAAAAATCCATTTATGTGTCATAAACAACTCCACATACCGCCTCATTTTTTTATGAGGCTAACCTCTTAGTCCTTGAAAGTGGCAACCCACCTTTGTTTTAGTTCAGACAGAGCCCTTGTTCTATATGATCTACCTTATAGACAGTGGTCACTTCCGTCCAAGGACATCTGCAAGCGATTTTATATAGAGCATACATAGGTTCTACCTGAAGTTCATCACAGATGCGCTGCCCGCGTACTAAGATTGTCACATCATAAAAAAGTGTGCCGGCAACCACACCCTTTCATCGAAACACAAGAAATGTTTCACACTAGAAATAAGTGGAACATATAATGCAACCTGATTCCAAGATTCCATAATGATATAACACCCTTTTAACAATCAAAGCTCACGTACGCACAAGTCTTTCAACTACGTTTGTGTTCTAACTTTCATAACGTTTCGTGCTGCATAAATCTGCTGCCAGATTGTTTTTATGTTACTGTAGCGTTATTTCGATGGACTTTTACTTAAAACCAGCTCTGGCACGCGGTTTTACTTTTTTTGTTTTTTTTTTGTTCTCGGGGGAAACCTTCAAAAGGTACCCGACGCCATGAGAGCGACGCAGGGTTATGTGGGATTTTTACCGCACTAAAACCCCCCGGTGGCCGTCCTTAGCGCTATAAAGAGGACTCCGGGATCTCGAAACGACCGCAACCGGAATCCTCTGTGTGCGTTGCCCCATTGGGCTCTTCCCAGATGGGCGGCACTCGGTTTTACCTTCGATTGAAAATGTAATTTTTAGTGTTGTTATTGCTAGCAATTTTAATCACAATTATATTTTTAATTAACTGCCTAATATCAATAATGTTAACCACATAGAAGTTTCTAAAGAGGACAGAGAGGAACTGCCTTTAAAGTTGACGACGGCTTTTTTCCCTAAACCCTAATTGCTTTTCTAAGGCAGAAGTAGCCTAACGACTTATAGTTCAGCTAGCCAGTGAAAATCTAACAAGATTCCATAATGATATAACACCCTTTTAACAATGAAAGCTGTCCGTGCGTACAAGTCTCTCAGCTACATTATTTGTGTTCTAACTTTCATAACGTTTCGTGCTGCATAAATCTGCTGCCAGATTGTTTGTAACTGCTCTCGCGCGGGTGAAGTTAGGAACTGCGGCGTCATCCTGTTTTTATGTTACTGTAGCGTTATGTCGATGGATTTTTATTAAAACTAGCTATACATGCGGTTTTACCTGCGATTATTTTTTTATGCTCGTTTAGCCTAGATATGTTAATTAAAAGTTTACGCATTTATTCATTTTCACAAAAAAGAAAAACAAAAACCAACCGACTTCCACGCCACAAAAAAAAAAGTTAAATATATTTTGGTTTAAAATATACATAGTACTCTTGTGAAAAAAGCGTGAGGTGTGAGGCATAACATAGTTTCGGTTGCTTGATATGCGAAAATATAGCACAAAGCGCCTCACGCTTTTTTCATGTAATGTTAGTATTTTTCGTTCATTATTGTTCTTAGCATATTTTAAGTATTAATTATACTTTTCAGTTTGATAAATGCTTTAAAAACATCTTTTTAGTTTTTTTAACAATATTAATAACAATCAAAGCTGTCCATGCGTACAAGTCTCTCAGCTACATTATTTGTGTTCTAACTTTCATATCGTTTCGTGCTGCATAAATCTGCTGCCAGATTGTTTGTAACTGCTCTCGCGCGGGTGAAGTTAGGGACTGCGGCGTCATCCTGTTTTTATGTTACTGTAGCGTTATTTTAATGGATTTTTGTTAAAAAGTAGCTGTGGCTCGCGGTTTTACCTGCGATTGAAAATGCAATTTTTAATGCTTGTTTATGCTAGAAATTTTAATCAAAATTTTATTTACAATTAACTCCCTAAAATCAATAATGCTAACCAAATAAATGTTTCTAAAGAGGACAGAGGGGAACTATCTTGAAAGTTGATGACGGGTTTTTTTTCCAGAAACCCTAGCCTAAGATACGCCTTATTATTTCAGCTAACCAGTGAAAATCTAACAAGATTCCATAATGATATAACACCCTTTTAACAATGAAAGCTGTCCGTGCGTACAAGTCTCTCAGCTACATTATTTGTGTTCTAACTTTCATAACGTTTCGTGCTGCATAAATCTGTTGCCGGATTGTTTGTAACTGCTCTCGCGCGGGTGAAGTTAGGAACTGCGGCGTCATCCTGTTTTTATGTTACTGTAGCGTTATTTTGATGGGTTTTTATTAAAACTAGCTATACATGCGGTTTTACCTGCGTTTATTTTTAATGCTCGATTAGCCTAGATATTGTTAATTAAAAGTTTACGCATTTATTCATTTTCACAAAAAAAAAAAAATCCAACCGACTTCCACGCCACAAAAATAAAAAACGTAAATATATGTTGGTTTAGAATATACATAGTAATCTGGTGAAAAAAGCGTGGGGTGTGAGGCATAACATAGTTTCGGTTGCTTGATATGCGAAAATATAGCACAAAGCGCCTCACGCTTTTTTCACAATAATGTTAGTATTTTTCGTTCATTATTGTTGTTAGCATATTTTAAGTATTAATTTTACTTTTCAGTTTAATAAATGCTTTAAAAACACGTTTTTAGTTTTTTTTTAACAATATTCATAACAATCAAAGCTGTCCGTGCGTAAAAGTCTCTCAGCTACATTATTTGTGTTCTAACTTTCATAACGTTTCGGCTGCATAAATCTGCTACCAGATTGTTTCTAACTGCTCTCGCGCGGGTGAAGTTAGGAACTGCGGCGTCATTCTGTTTTTATGTCACTGTAGCGTTATTTCGATGGATTTTTATTAAAAACTAGCTGTGGCACGCGGTTTTACCTGCGATTGAAAATGTAATTATTAATGCTTGTTTATGCTAGAAATTTTAATCACAATTTTATTTTCAACTAGCTGAACCCCGCAACTTTGCCCACATTAAAAAATCGATGTATCGATTATCCCGTGAGAGTAAGATATTTTTCCACAGTAAAAAGTAGCCTATATGTTAATACAGAGACTCAGCTAACTTCCTGCCAAATTTTATGAAAATCGCTCCAGCTGTTTAGACGTGAAGAAGTAACAACCATACACAATCACAAACTTACGCCTTTATAATATTACTATGAAGTATGACTAACTGCCTAATATCAATGATGTTAACCAAATAGATGTTTCTAAAGAGGACAGAGGGGAACTATCTTGAAAGTTTACGACGGGGGGTTTTTTCCAGAAACCCTAATTGTTTTCCTAAAGTAGAAATAGCCTAAGATACGCTTTATTATTTCAACTAGCCAGTGAAAATCTAATAAAATTCTAGGTGATGTAACACCCTTTTATCACTCAAAGCTTACGTACGTGCAAGTCTTTCAACTACATTTGTGTTCTATTTTTCATAACGTTTCGTGCTGCATAAATCTGCTGCCAGATTGTTTGTAACTGCTCTCGCGCGGGTTAAGTTAGGATCTGCGGCGTCATCCTGTTTTTATGTTACTGTAGCGTTATTTTGATGGATTTTTGTTAAAAAACTAGCTGTCAGATGTGGTTTTACCTGTGTTTAAATTGAGATTTTACATGATTAATTAACCTAGAACTTTTGATCAAAATTTTACTTTTAATTAACTGCCTAATGTCAATAATATTAACCAAATAGATGTTTCTAAAGAGGACGGAGGGGAATTATCTTGAAAGTTGACGATGGGGTTTTTTTTCCAGAAACCTTAATTGTTTTCCTAAAGTAGAAATAGCCTAAGATCCGCTTTATTATTTCAGCTAGTCAGTTAAAATCTAATAAGATTATAGGTGATTTAACACCCTTTTAACAATGAAAGCTGTCCGTGCGTACAAGTCTCTCAGCTACATTATTTGTGTTCTAACTTTCATAACGTTTCGGCTGCATAAATCTGCTGCCAGATTGTTTGTAACTGCTCTCGCGCGGGTGAAGTTAGGAACTGCGGCGTCATTCTGTTTTTATGTTACTGTAGCGTTATTTTGATGGATTTTTATTGAAATTTAGCTATTCCCTGCGGTCTCTGCGACTAAAAATGCGAGTTTAGGCATTTATCTATTTTAACATAATAGTTTTTTTTAGAGAACATTATCGTGATAAGTGACGGCGGCTGTGAGAGTATGCGTGCAGTTGATGGGTTTTATTGTTTTGCTCTAAAAATGATTTTTTATGTTTTTTATTTATACTTTTAAATAGAGGTGGCTTTAAATACGCATTATGACTTCAGCTATCTGCCAGTTAATATCCTGTCATAATCAGGCCAGATGTTCGAAGGGTCAAAAGAAACAGATTATTTTGTTATAAATATATAGTATTTATATAATATTCTGATGCGTTTACAAAAATCTCTTGTTAATTTGATTTTTGTTATGGCATTTTAACAGATGCTTTAATTTCAATCATTTGCATGACACAATAACAAATACACGTAGCTTTAAAATTACTTCTATTACATAATGTTTAAAATTTACTTCTACACTGTCTGTAACTTTATATATTGAGTTCCTTATTCATACTAACTTAGCTTATTATAGTATGCTAGACACAACGGGAGAGTTCAGTTGCCTATATTACAGGTTCTCGCCCAGTTTAGGCAACTGAAGAGAAACGTTATGTCCATTCATACTATAATGTTACCCTACAATTAATAATATTGTGTGCTAATATTGTGTTATTTAATGAAATAAAGATTATTATTATAATACCTTCTCACAAACTTTCGCATTTTTAATATTAACAAAATTAGGTAATAAAAAAATCGATAAATCCTTAAATCTTTATTTACATAATAAAAAAAAGCCTCCAAAATACTTTTCAGCCAGTTTCCCAAAAGAAAAAGGATATCGCTTCTTACAAATAAGATTACAAAGTGAAAATTGTGTCATAAGTAATGTATTAAAAATCAAATGATTAAAAACGTAAACAATGGTTGTTTTCTAATATTACAATAAAATCATACTAAGCCCTCTTAAGCCTCTTACGCACTAGCGGTTACCTGCGGGCGCGGCTAGCCGCTTTTCCAGTTTAATATGAAACCGTCCCAAAATTTTAAACCGCCGCGGTTGTAATTATGGGGTTAGCTGCGTCCGCGGTTAACCGCTAGTGCGTAAGAGGGCTAAGGGCACTGACATGCAAAGGTTTCTAGACTTCATGGCCAGCCTTCAGAAACACACTATCAATCAAAACTTATTACAACCATTCCCTTTCATCGAAACGCAAAAACTGCTTCACGCTAGAAATAGGTGTGGCGGTGGTACTTCCCCGGGCGAACTGCACTGGTTCTACCACCTACAAAATGCGATAAATTGCAAACGAACCAAATGACCACTTGCTATCAGTATAGCTGATAGTAAGTGGCCACTGCCGCCCATGGACATGAATGGAGTATCCGTCGTGTTCGCTCCTACGTTGAAATTCAGAGAGGAGGTTGGGGTCTTTGGAGGTTAATGCCAGTTGAGACACCGTAGCTCAGCTGATGATGAGTTATGAAACGAACGAAGTGGCCACTTACTATCAATAGGTACAGATAATAGTAAGTGGCTACTGCCGCCCACGGACATCTGTAAACCACACCAGATGAGAGTCTTACCTCAGGTTAGTCACAGATGCCTTGTTACCGTGAGCAGAAAGCAAAGGATGTTACTGTTATTTGGTAGAAATAATGAGTTTTAAACATTTAAAAGTTTGTTAACAATCAAAATTGTTTCTTAAATCCCAAAAACGCCCGTGGCTCCCACTTTCCTCTGCCGAATTGAGTATCCATCCTGTTCGCTCCTAAGTTGAAATCCAAAGAGGAGGTCGGGGTCTGGTGAAGGTTGATGCCAGTAGACACTCCGTAGTTAGTCTGTTTGAACATCGGCGTTTGAGACATTGATGCGCCCGCTTTTAATGTTTCCCTGAAATTAAATAAATTAAAATATTTTGCTTACATAAATAAATAAGTAACATTGTTAAACTATTAAACCATAATGCTTTTAAACGAATCAATCGCTTCTGTGTTTTTGCAATAATTTACTTAGTTTAACGTTATTTTGGATTTTGCGTCAAAATAGTAATATAAAAGCATTATAATGCATATTCAAAGATTTAAAGATTCAAAGATTCAAAGATTCAAAGATTCAAAGATTCAAAGATTCAAAGATTCAAAGATTCAAAGATTCAAAGATTCAAAGATTCAAAGATTCAAAGATTCAAAGATTCAAAGATTCAAAGATTCAAAGATTCAAAGATTCAAAGATTCAAAGATTCAAAGATTCAAAGATTCAAAGATTCAAAGATTCAAAGATTCAAAGATTCAAAGATTCAAAGATTCAAAGATTCAAAGATTCAAAGATTCAAAGATTCAAAGATTCGAAGATTCAAAGATTTATTGGACATAGAAACAAATTTACAGTAATAAATTGTTTGTAAACGACGGCAATAGTTTGAAATCTGCGTCGCAGTCATTTACGCCCTCCTCAGGACACAGGGAAAGTATGTTCACAAATACATGTTACAAATGCAGTCATGCTAAAACATATAGATATGATGAATTGATAGAATCTTCACAACATTTAGCAAAAGTTTATATTATAAAGTAAGGTAAGTTGGTAATAATGTGTTTGTATGTACGGTGTGTGTGTGTGTGTGTGTGTGTGTGTGTGTGTGTTTGCATGTGTAATTTCAGGGTTCCGAATGTGAAGCGTGAAGCATCTAGCGTTTCGATGGAAGGGTGTGGTTGCCGGCACACCTTCACATGACCATCTTGGTTCACGGGAGTAGCAACGCATCTGTGATTGACTTCAGATAGAACCCATGTTCTGTATGAAGTTGATTACAGATGTCCATGAGCGGCAGTGACCACTTAGCATCACGTGGACTGCTTGCTCGTTTGCTACTTCAGTCAGATAAAAAAACCGCAAGAACTGCATCACGCTAAAAATAAGTGTGATGGTGGTACTTCGGTCGAGCCATATACGTTTTACCATTGATGTGCCTTGTGAAAACTTGAGTTGACTCACTTGAACTGATAATCCACGCCGCCGCCATGTGTCTGGAAGGCGGGCATGGGTCCCTTCGGCATGCTATGGGTGGTGAACGCGTTGACGTCAACACGGTGGTCGGTTGTGTTTAACACGTTGACATTAGCAGCAGCGGTCATCTGGTTGCCAAATGTTGGGATGTGCTGCGCGGTTAGGCTTACTTCATGACCGGCTCTGGAAGGATAAGGCATTTCATTTTCAAGATCCGTACTCAAAGAGTAAAACGGAACCTTATTGCTAATGAAATGAAATGAAATGAAATGAAATGTCTTTATTTTGCATATAAAAAAAAATATTAATTTAAAAAATATATATATTAATAAATTATTTATTTTTTAGTGTAAAAAATAGGCCTTCGGGGGCACTTACAAATTGTCAGTTACACGTATACCGCCGGATTGGAACACGACCTCAACTGAGAAGATCCGGCAAGAAACTCAGTGGGTTTGTCTTTTTTCTTTGTATATCTTTTTTTTTGGCATCTTGTTTTTACATGGGTAACAAAAGTTATCTCCAGTATCCTGCCCTACATTTGGCCTAACAGGAAGCACGTTGGCAGGATTTGACATTTTATTAATACGTTCATATGGTTCAGTCCTGAGCTGTTTTATCATCTATTAATCAGAAATTTTGTAATATGCTTTACGACTAAGCTTGATATTAATAAAAGCTTTAAACTTATTGATTGACAAATTTCTGATTAACTAAGGCTCCGTTGTCCGTCTGTCAGACCGGTCGTCTTTTTTATTTTCTCGTACTAAATAATATATATGTCGGAGGAAGGAACAAATACAACTTAGAAGTTATTGAAGATGGTTAGGCTTACATTGACATTAATATTTTAAAGAATAATTCAAATGATTATTGCTTAGACTAAGTAACTACTATTTTATATTGTGTTTGAGTTATATTGTCACTATATGTATATGATTTACAATCACAGCAGAGACTTTTGAGAAGTCTCTAGTGGAGTCGAAGTATGTGGCCGCACGGTGGGGAAACATTGATATGTAGGTACTGATGTGAGCGATTGAGGAGGATCATAATTTCGTTGTGTGGAAGTGTGCGGTTACTCCCTTGAACCCGCTGCTCAAATAGCATAATCGTATGAGTATAAAGTGTCAAGAACAATTAATGCTGTATTTGTGCACGCATTTACCCGTGACGCCCACAAAACCCACTGATTACAAATAATGTTGATTAGGACTGGCTAATTATACATACATCAATAAATTACATTTTTGTCAATATTCTTTTTTATATAGGTATACCTACTATTCAACCGAATTTCTATAAAAAATGTTATATATTATTTTTGGTAAAGAAAGTGGATTTTATTATTTTTTTGTTGAAAAATATGGTAATATTAATATTTTCTACAAGTCAACAAGTCTTAATGATACGTTTTCCACTCGCCGAAAGATGTTCCATCCACATCAACTGGACCTGTGGCAGTCCTCCGCGGTTTGCGAGCTCGTTCCTGCCACGGTCGTACAAACGGAATAAGCTGCCTCCTGAGGTATACCCGGAGCGCTGTGATATGGGGCTTTTCAAAAAAGGTGCTAGCTCTCCTTGATAGTTGGGGATTCGACTTCTCTGATGTTGCAAATGTCCATAAGCCACCGTTGCTTATAGACATTTGCAACATTTTTTCAACAACACACTTTCCCGGGTCGCCCGTCTTTATCAGGTAGCCCGTCTGCCTTATCTTCAAGTTTAAGTGTATCTATATATTAATACGTGAAAAAAACTTGTGATTCGTTTTCAAGATACTTGCCGCAAGCGGAGGAGTTTGCAACTAACTACGCACGGTTATAGATGATGAAGAGGATTGCGCAATGCTATTTTTTTTTTCAAATAATGCATAACGAAGTGAAAGTGTGATATTTATTCAAAATTGACGAGGTCCGATCACTTCGACGGATAAACAAGGAATCTTTTTCTACCGGCGTTCGCTCGCCTTTTTATGACAATATTTGGTGGTGTGACAATAACAAATTTATGGAGGGTAAACTAAATTACAATTCTAAAAATCATTAAATGTTGGTAATTCAATAAACAAACAATTTTCGATCTTTAAACTAACTAAAATAATTATTATCGGTGACGTGTTTTTCATAAATACGCGGTGTCGCGCCGACATGCATAATACATACATAAAATCAACTAAAAACACATTACACTCACTATCTTACATTTGACACAAACACACGAAATTGAATATTCAATGTCTTACTATGAAAACACATAACGTAAAAAATGTCAAATGTCTTTGTCAAAATACCCGCTATTGCTTTTAAATGCGGTTTAGCTAATTAAACCTCTTTTTATATTTAACGGGTTCGTTCAAAATGACTTGCAAATTACTACATTTTATTTGAATTTGAGTAATATTCCTACTACTTTGGACGACATGAAGTTTATTTTTTTAATTTAAATTACGGTCGAATTTCGACGGATGTGACGGAACTAGTACAAAATAATGTATAACTACTTACGCGTGAGCCGCCCCAATGCTTCCACCAGCGACGCTATATTGGGGTGCAGTGGGGTTAAACTTATCTACTTCTGTCCTGTAATTGTTGGCAAATGCCCCAGCAGACAACGTTAGATCCCCATGCTCCTTCACCCCAGTAACCGCGTAGTTCATCGTCTTATCTGGATTCTGGGAAGAGCCACCGGTCACTGGCATTTTGAAAATTAGGGATTTGTCGCGTAAGAATAATAAATTGTAATAACCGAATTGGTTCGAGTTAACACTTTAAATGTACCACTTCAGAAGAACACATTGGTTTTATAGTGATAAGGTGTAGTGATGGGATCGGTGTCGATAATATCGACATATTTATTGAACATACGTATTTCCTTTTCATAATGAATTAATTCACAAGTTATATCTACATTTTGTTTTTTTCTCTCTTTATTATCTACGTCGTTGATGTTGCATCGTAGAACTAGGATTTAATAAGGTTCTACAACTCAGATCTCCTTGATTATGGGCTTATTTAATTAATCTTGCATGCTATTATCATTGCATATTACATACATGGGATTTTATTCATATTACCGCTAAAGCGCTTATTAATAGTGAAAGATATTTTTAGAAATTTACCTGCAATAAAATAATTCTAAATAGTTATTACAAAGTTCTGTACAAATCTTTATTTACATGTATGTAACTTGATACAAGTGTAAATCTCTTTATTTTAGTTATATTTTAATTGGGATATGGTGCCATCTTCCTACAATATGTAATGTATATACATAATTTAAATATTGTACAGCTTATTAAACTGTAATAAAATCAACCTTTTAATTATTTAGTTCAATTAATGAAGTGGTATTGACAATTGTATCGATACTTTAATGAACAACACTAGCAAAGCTTCGGCTGGCTCGGGACATTCCCGTATATTAGAACTACTGTCGGCACAAGTAACCGTTCATTGCATATTTAATATTTTACGGTATTGTGTTTTATTTCTGAAGGTAGTAGAACCAGTGTTGTTCGACCGGGGAAGTACCACCACCAGACCTATTTCTAGCGTGAAGCTTCATGCGTTTCGATGAAAGGATGTGGTTTGATTCTGTGATTTCGCCGACTACCACCACGTACCATTTTAGGTCATCTAAAGGTTTCTGGAGCTAAAAAACACGGGGATAAAATAAATTGTACTTTATTTTGAGGCTATGTACTTTTTTTTAGGCACACTTTCACATGAGGCGACCATCATAGTCCTCGGGAGTAGCAACGCATATGTGATTGACTTCAGATGGAATCCGTGTTCTGTATGAAGTTGATTAAAGATGTTCATGGGCGGCAGTGACCACTTACTATCAGGTGGACTGCATGCTCGTTTGCTACTTCAGTCAGGTATAAAAAAAATAACGGATTTATAACACATCCATTTATAGCTGCAAAAAATGTAGGTCCCACAGTTGTACATTGTTCAGCCTGACGGACTCTGTTCTTAAAACTGGAAGAGGAGTCCGATGGGGCAACGTGCTTAGAGGATTGTTGTTGCGTTCCTTTGGAGATCCCGAAGTCTTCTTTGTAGCGCCGAGGACGACCACCGGGGGGGTTTTAGTGCGGTAAAAATCCCACATAACCCTGCGTCGCTCCCACGGTGTAGGGCACCCTTTGAAGGTTTCCCCCTCGAGAACAAAAAAAGGCATTATTATAATTAGGCTATCACTGGTCGTTAATTTGATTAAGAATTTGTTATACTATTCATAAATAGAGTACATATAAAATATATGTATATTTTATATGTACTAATGATTTAAATAATATTGTAATACAGTTTATTTTGCTATCTCTACTAAGTTTCCTTTCGATTGCAAGCCAGGAATTGTGAATCATCATGATGCGTGCGGGGACTAACTGGTCTATATTTAGAATGTTACGCAATGTTTGGATACAATTACAAAATAAAAAATAAAAAAAAAACAAAAACAATATACGTATGAAAATTAACTTTAATTTATTCATTGAATGAATTAACCGCTCAATAAATCGATTCATATTAGTGATGTGACGAAAGTTACCGTTTATACCTACATATATTCGCGAATGAAAATATTTAGTTTTTTTTGACGTTGACGTTGACGTTGCGGTTGACGACCCGCGTGGCCGAGCGGTTACCGTACCGGTCTGACACTCAGTGGGTCCCGGGTTCGATTGCCGGCCAGACAAGTGTCTGAATGATGAGTTTAGATTCTTGTTCTGGGTCTGGGTGTTTGTGTATTCGTCTTGTATGTGTCCATGGCACCCACGATACAGGAAAAAATCCTACTGTGGGGCTATGAGTGTAGAAAGCGTTTTTTATTATTATTTTTTATTTGATACCAACATGCGCGCCGTTTGTTTTATTTTCAAAGAGATGCATCTGCATTTACTATTGCCATGTACTATTAACCAGTACAAAATATAGAAATTGTGTAGGGGACGGTAGAGTGTAGATTTGGCGATCAAACTACAATTCGATCTTTTCTTTGACGAGCCGCGTGGCGGAGCGGTTACCATACCGGCCTGGACCCATTGGTCCAGGGTTCGATTCCCGGTCAGACAGGTATCTGAATGATGAGTTTAGATTGATGTTCTGGGTCTGGGTGTTAGTGTATTCGTCTTGTGTGTGTCCATGGTACCCACGTCACAGGAGAAAATCCTAGTGTGAAGCTATGAGTGTAGAAAGCGTGTAAAGCGTATTTAAATAAAGTTTAATTTAATGTAATATATGTTTCTTTACAAGACTTCTTTAGAAGACAGCGGGACACCGTTGGATTCAGAGGGCACAGGACCGGTTGGAGTGGCGCCATTTAGGGGAGACCTATGTTCAGCAGTGGACATCAAAAGGCTGATGGATGGATATGTTTCTTTGTTCGTCAAACTGCAGTTCTATATTCGCAAATCATTCGCATAATCCTTGTGAATGCGAATGTGAAAAAAAATGCATTAAATAAAAAAAATCGTTATAATTATTATATTAATACGTGAAGCAAAAATTTGTGACGGATTTTTAAGTAATATGCCGCGGACGGATTAGTATGAAATTTTGCACGGTTATAGTGGACGTAGAGAAGGAGTGCAGAATGTTAATATTTTTTTCAAATAATGCATTTTTCATACATAAAATCAACTAAAAACACATTACACACACTGCCTTGCATTTGTCACAAACACATATGTACTTAGTAAATGAAATAGAACATTCAATGTCTTACTATGAAAAGACACAACGTCAAGAATGTCAGATGACATTTGATTTTTAATTTAAACTAGCTGTACCCGCGGCTACGCCCGCGTGCAAATCAATGTATCGCAAAGTTTTTCCCGCGCAAATCTCCACTCAGTGGGAATTCTACGATAAAAGTAGTCTACATGTTGTTCCTTATCATTTTCTATAGTAAAAAACCCATAAAAATCGGTTTAGCCGGCCAAGGATTACCCGGACAAACACAGAGTGAAAAAACGAATTTTAAGTGTGTATTTGTGGGTAGGTGCATATTGTTATGTAAAATGTTATGAAAATAAGACGAATCAGAATATCGTAAACCCCTTTTTTGAACCAATTTACAGTCTTGGTGGTCACATTAACAATATCGGAATACATCTTTTCAAACAACGCCTCCACATTTAAGCCAAAGCGCATCGATTATAAAGATGGATTTTAACTTTTATGAATTGAAAAATACTATTTTAAGTAATCTTGGTCCTTTTAAATTTCTGAGTAAGATAACATATAGGTGAACCTACTTTTAACATTAATTTGACAACCTTGACGACCCGCGTTGCGGAGCAGCTACCACACCCGGTTCGATTCCCGGCCAGACAGGAATCTGAATAGATTCATGTTCTGGGTCTGGGTGTTTCTATATAAGTTTTGTGTGTCCATGGTACCCACGACACAGGAAAAAATCCTAGTGTGGGGCTACTGTAGAAATTGATAATGTAGAAATTTTCTATTTTATTGAGTGTAGAAAGCGAATTTTTATTAAAAAAAAAAGTTTGTGTGGAGGAGTACCGGGAGGCGGGTTGAAGTAATCCAAAAATTTTGTTTTGTTTTTGAAATATTAAAAATTTTAGAGAAATTGTTGCTACAAATCTGGAGTGGACGCTCAAAGGCGAAAAGGCAGGCATTATGACCGCTTTTTAAAAGTGTGGGCGCAACGGTGGGCAACGCCACGGCAATAGCTATTTTTCTATCAGATCTTATATTTTTCGCAAATAGTAAATTTATTAAAAACGTTTTACCTGTGCCTCCTAGTGCATCTAACTAAAACTAAAAATCTAATGACAGAATTAATGATACGTAAACTAATTTTGGTTCTACTAACATTTAAGCGGCGCTCAGTTATGTTTATAGTTTATCTTTATTAAGCCTTGTCTGTGGTTCATTACATTAAAATTTGAATTTGTCGGCAAGGTAAATCCAAATTATTTTGTTCTTTTACCTGACAGAGGTTAAACCTGTATTAATTTCATATAAACTTTGTGACACATTGATTCCCAGGCGGGCGAAAGCTTTGCATTTCCGATACTAAATAATATTTAAAAATGAGCTGGTTATTAAAAAAATAATACTAAAATTAGTATTTATGAAAACTACAGATTATAATAATAATAAGCATGTACATAAGACTGGATTCGAACCCCAGACCTCGCGTTTCTAATCCGCCCGACTTGGCACCACACGGCTATCACGATTTTAATAACAGATACGAAACTTACATACTTATGAGTCAAGAACATCATGTTAATTAACACACACACAAATTAATTTAAAATATGTTGTTATTTAAATGCATGTTTTCTATAACATTATTTATAATGAACATATCATAAATATAAAAAGAACAATAATGTTGACCTTGCTCGTTTGTTATTAGAGCCAAGTGTTCATCAACCATGCTTCAATATTCATAAATGCAATTATTTATCACAAAAGTTGCAAAAGCTTCTTTATAGTAATAATTCATGATATAATTGTTATATCTTATTTAGATACTGATCGACTTATTAATGTTAGTATTTTGCATAAAAGACTATCAATTGTATTTTGTCCTTAATATTTATTTTCGCTAAACATTAAAAATATACGGGTGTGGTCAATAATATAACTTTATTTATGCAATAATAGTTAAGAAACTATTTATGTAACATGAACATGGAGTGACAAATGGAGTCGATAATTTTAATTTGTAACAATGTTAAAACATTTTATCGCCTTTGAATTATTGGATTCGAATAACTATTTTACTATAATAGTATGACGCGCCATCTGTTATCAATTGGGAATCCCTGTACTCTAAGAGCGATTTTACATTAGGTCGCAAGTTGCGCGGCCGCAGCGCGTTAACTGATGCTTCATTATTATTGAAATATTTCATAAATTCATATTTAAATTAAAATCAATTTGAATCACATCTATTTTTATGATAATTGATAGTTACAAATTTAAACGTATTATTTTTGAATGAATTCAAAATGGCATCCGGGCGGCCATTATGGCTACTGTCATGTCACACTACTGTCATGTCACACATGTTTACATTAGAATTTAACAAAATACGCAACAATCTGAATTTTACGGATATATGTTGTCGACTCGAAATCAATGTTTTTTTATGTTTTATTATTTAGATAAGGTTTTAAGTAAGTCTATCGTACCCCTTGACGGACTTGTCAATATGGGACTTTGTCAAAAACGAACTTCTATACAAACATTTATGCCCGATTTTAACGCTTTCAACCCATTTTTTACGATAAAAAGCAGCCTATGTCCTTTCTCGAGGTCAACACTATCTGTGTGCCCAATTTCATAAAGATCGGTTCAGTTGTTTAGGCGTGAATAAGTAGCAGACAGACAGACAGACAGACAGACAGACAGACAGAGTTACTTTCACATTTATAATATTAGTAGGGATTACGGTCGAATTTCGGCCGATGCTACGGGTGACTAGTACTAATTAATATAGAACTCTCTTTGAACGTCAACATTTGAGTACCGCTCCTTCTACCGCTCCGGAGGTCTTCCTTAATTTAGTACTTAATAAGAATCTATCGTTTTTAACATTTTCGTTTGTATGTTTGTATATTGTGTTTAAGATCGCATCAAATAAAAACAACAGTATCAAAAGTTATTACATTTAAAGTGTTTTTAAGTGGGCGAACGTGAAAGGATTATCAGAACGTTTAAAAATGTTGCAGTTGATGTGAAATACTCATATCCTAAATCGGCTATCTACATCCACTTGTGGCGACAAAAAGATATAAATAATTAATTTATGGAACGTATCTGTTTCGGGAATTCCCATTGTTGAATATCAATTTGATAATTTTAAATGTCTGTTAGCAAACAGAAAAGTATACATTTACAATGCAATTCTTCAGTTGTATAAAATTTTGAGCTATTGCATAGCTTTTATCGCGGGTATTGAATGCGGCGACCGAATCAAGAAATTCCGTAACGAAAAAACCTAACACCTCCCACTCCGCCTACTATGTAGCGCGGTCGAGCGATCGCTTAACGTGTATGTATATGGTACGACAGTACGAATGCAATGCAACTAGTAAACAGCCACGTACATAATTGATAGTGAGTGACCACTGCTGTCGATGGATATCTGTAATGAAGCCAAAGCCGTTTCGGTAAAAGGGTGCGGTTGCCGGCTCACGTTTGAAGTGGTTGTCGGTTCACTTTTGTATGAGGCGACCATTTTAGTCCTCAGGAGTAGCAACTCATTTGTGATTGATATTAGATCCCTTGTTATGAAGTTGCTTACAGTGATCCATGGGCGGCAGTGACCCGTTTCCTTCATTTAGACTACATACGCGTTTGCTACTTTAATTAAATAAAAATATCAAGCCCAGATATGATTTTAGATTAAATGATCCTGCCTAAGATCGATCACAGATGCCTTGCGACCTCTTAGGTTAAGGGTGAAATGCCGCAAATAAGTAGATAGTAATGGTAATGGTATATTACCATACCATATCCTTCAAACCTGAACACAGTAGTATCAACACTGAAGTCATTAAGCTGAAATAGGCGTGAAGAAGATGCCTTCAGACACGGTCCAAAAGGGTTCTACCACCTTTATCCTAAACTACATAGTTGATTCCGCAGCTTCGCCTCCGTTAACAAAAATCGATTGTACCGTGGGAATAAGATATTTTCTCACAATAAAAAGTAGCATATAACGAAGGGATTAGGTGGGGTCTCGTGAGCAAACGCAGCGATTTCGACTTCACGTGGCCACCACCAAACACTCCCACGTTCAATCAAACGCTATGATGGTTATCGTCCATCTTTTTTTTTCTCTTTGACAGTGACACCTGTCGAATCTAACCACGTGAAATCGACTTCAGGAGACAATGTCAACCTGACGTTTGCATTCTTCGGCAAGAGATGGCGCCACTTGTCGACGATGCGACACATGTTAATCCAGAGTATCAGCTAACTCCCTACCAAATTTTATGAAAATCGCTCCAGCCGTTTACATTTGAAGAAGTAACAAACACTCACAAAATTTTCGCCTTTATAATATTAATGTATTATGCCTCAAATAAATAGATGGTAATGTCAATGGTAATGATATTACCATATCCTACAAAACTGAACACAGTAGCGCTAACACTGAAGTCATTAAATAGGTGTGAAGAAGACGCCTCCAGACATGGTCTAAAAGGGTTCTACCTAAAATTCTATTCTAAAATTCACCCCTTATACTATTGTCCCTGAAGAGTTCCATTGTTGACTAATCCTCTTCGTGTTCCCCTAACTTCTTATCAACCACTTATAAACTGAGATTTGACTTCGAGTCACTTATAATTGAGTGGCTCTGAAGCGCGAATAAGCTATTGTAGATATCAACCGACATATAAAGATTTTGAAATAAAACCCGTGCATCTGATAGTAAGTGGCAACTCTCTCCCATGGACATGGGTAGGAAGCTTTATCTTTTATTTATTCATTTCTTCGAGGGGGAAACTTTTAAAAGGTACCCGAAGCCGTGGGAGTAATGCCGGGTTATGTGGGATTTTTACCACACTTAACCCCCCCGATCTTCAGCGCTGCGTGGAAGACCGGGATCTCCAACGATCCCCCGGGATCTCCGGGATTCATATTATCACATTTATATTTATTGATTGATTGATAAAAATGATGATTGATTGAAAATGAACCCAGGACCCATTGCGCGTCAGACCGGTATGGTAACCGCTCCGCCACGCGGGTCGTCTTCTATCGTCGTCAGTTTCTATCTAGAAAGTCGAAGGTGGCCGAAGCCTTAGCCGCAGCTTCGGTCGGACACTAACTATGACCTAAAACTCTCTTATTCTAAAAGGAGACCCGTGTCCAGCATTGGGACAATAGTGAGCCGACGAAATCAGTGGTAGCATTGTTTTAAACCCATCCTATGGTTGAATAAACAAGTTTCAACACCTGTTCTAACTAACTAGTCTTCAAGTACAAAACCCTTTTTAATCTAAGATAAAGGGACATTGAGTACTTAACCATCGTATCTGACTGCAGAGCAAATACATAAATATGGAAATATCAACCCTATTCTGATAACCTAAAACCTATTTTCCTATAAACGTTACATGAGTTTAACTTTGCGTGTTATATCAGCGACAAAGTTATATTTTACAGTGTTTTGAATCTTATTATAGGCTGATAGAGGCGATATTGCAATATGCAGATGATAGAATAAGATTGTACAGTTGTCTCTAGACACAAGACTTGACAATGGGGCCTCTTGTTTTACCGGTCGCTGAGTGCGTTAGATAGAGGTTATGTTGCATAAGCGTAAGCGAAGATTATAGCGGAAGTCAATACTCATTAGTGATAGTTGAGTTATAGGGCTGCCTTTAATTTATTAAATAAAACCAAACATTTAACCATAGAAACAGTTACTTCTTCACGTAGAACAGAGGTAAACGTAAAGTCAATCAATGTTGCGTTACTACATCCAAGATATAAAAGTGAGAAGAGAAGTATGCAACAGTGATTCTGATCAAAAAAAACAATGATTGTTATAGGTAAAAGAATAGGATCTATATAAATATGCAATATTACAGTACGAAGAGTTTTCTATAAGTACATTTAGCTAGTACTAATAATAATAAACTCCAATTTCCCCATCCTATCTGCGTGATCGATTCGCTCTTGCTCGTCCCTCGATTGCTCCCTGTAGAACCCATTTAAAAACTCTCCTTAATTTCCCGTTGCACAAAACCAGTTCCTATTCCAACTCCTTCACTGTTCATCCAGTCAGATTGTGGAATACGTTACCACCCAATATTCGCGACTCAAAGAGTTTATCTCTCTTTAAGAAAAGAGTGAAGTATCACTACCTGTCCTTGATAACATGAGTATCTGTCAAGTAATTATATATTTAAATTTAAATTGTTAAAGTATATGATTATTATTATTTTTGTATAGTATTCCATATTTATATATTATTATATTTATATATATCCTTATTCATGTTTGTGACTATTTTTATGAGTGTATATATGTATTTATTTGTCACAGTATAGTGCGCGCACTTCTTACCTTGTGTTAACCTAAATCCAGTCTCAGATCTGCTGGAAGAGATTTCATTAGAAATAAGCAGTACCTTTGCACTTAATGTTAATTTTAAGTTCTCGTTGTATTTGATTTCTATGTGTGTGCATAAACAAACAAATAAATAAATAAATAAATAAAATAATCATTTATTTCAGACGTAGTCAAGGATGTGTACTAACACTCATGTGGAAGTGTGCCGGCAACCGCACCTATCGAAACGCAAGAAATGCTTCACGCTAGAAATAGGTGAAATGTCAAATAATAACATTAGTTACATCACTATGTAGTATCAAAACTGAAATAAACAGAATCGCTGTTCATTAATAAGTCCGCAGCCTTACCCATCCCACCCGAGAGCCTCCCCATTGACAACAGATTATCTTTAGATCGACCACTTCATTATCCTCTCGTTTAATATTATCCGTTTTAGAAATAAACGCACGTTTGCTCGGAAAATCACGGGAACATTTCCTGGGATAAGTTCTACGGATGTGACATAATCTTTGAGATATGATATACGTTAGCAAGGGAGTGAAAATGTACATATACTATTTTCCACTTATCCCTTAGTTTTTTGTGAAGTACTGCTAGGGACGGGGCTTTTTTATCACATTAAACTAGCAAACGAGCATGCAGTGCAACTTTATATCGTCCCTGTAGTTCCGGGATCAGAATAAGGCTACGGCATGCCTGTCGGAAGAGGCGACTAAAAGGGGCTTCCGGGGTTGCAGGCGGCTAGGGTGGGAGCTAGAACCGTTCGGTCAAGCAATCCAGGGAAGGACGGCGGTATGTGTGGGCGCATACCGTCGTAAAGACTAGATGGAGCGGTGGGCCCAGCCGCTCATCTGGGAGGAGCCCGATGGGGCAACGCGCTCAGAGGATTCCGGTTGCGGTCGTTTCGAGATCCCGGAGTCCTCTTTATAACGCCGAGGACTCTATGGTGATCTCCCCACATAACATTTCATTTACAACTTATCAATATAGCTCTAAAAAAATAGTGAGATAACAAACATTTTTGGTGCATTCAATCAAGAAATTTTTTCATTAAGAACTTTTCATAATGTAATCAGAATCACTGAATTTTAATTTTATCCTTCAACGAACCAAATTCAGTGCAGAAGTTGGACAACTTCAATTTCCCTTTTTGAAGAAATTGCCAGGATTTCATTGTATAATATTGACGTAGCAAGCGAGCATGTAGTCTACCTGATGGTAAGTGGTCACTGATGCCCATAGACATCTGTAAGCAATTTCATATAGAACATGGGTTATATCTGAAGTCAATTACAGATGCGTTGCTACTCCCGAGGACTATGATGGTCGCCTCATATAAAAGTGTGCCGGCAACCACATCCTTCCATCGAAACGCAATGAAATGCTTCACGCTAGAAATAGGTGTTGCGGTGGTACTTCCCCGGTCGAACTACACTGGTTCTCGACCACCATTGACACACATAGACAAATACACCAGACTCAGAACAAAAATCCAAATTATTCAGATATTTTATTCCGAGAATCGAACCCGGAACTCATTGCGTGTCAGACTAGCACAGTGACCACGTCGCCAAGGGACCCGTCTCGTTACTTCAGTAGATTTTAATAGAATTGCAGGCTAATAAATAGGGCTTCAGATTCTCGCAAGTTGCGATCGAGAAATCTCTGTGCCTGACATTTATTGTATACGAATGCAAATCGAGATCGAAAAAAATATAATGTTAAGTTAAATACTAATTTAAAAGTGGGCTTGAAATTTAGAAATCGTGAAATGTCATACAGTTCTGGGTCTACTTATTATCACTCTCGACAACCCATTACTGTCCCACTGCTGGGCACGGGTCTTCTCTCTCGGAATGAGAGAGTTTAGGCCATAGTCCACCGCGCTGGCCAAGTGCGAATTGGTGGACTTCACACACCTCCGAGAACTTTTTTTTAAAGAACTTTCGGGTGTGTAGGTTTCCTCACGATGTTTTCCTTCGCCGAAAAGCAGTGATAATTTCTAATACGCACATGAATCAGTGGTGCGTGCCTGGGTTTGAACCTCGGACCTCCCGATCGAGAGGGCAAGTTTCAACCATTAGGCTATCACTGCTCTAGTGCACTTATTATCACTACATAGTATAAAACAAAGTCGCTTCGCGCTGTCTGTCCTTATGTATGCTTAGATCTTTAAAACTACGTTTCAGATTTTAATGCACTTTTTTTAATACATACAGTGATTCTCTTGAATCATATAATACATGCATAATATGGTGGAGAAATACTGATAATTTTAGATTTTTGACTTTTAAGCGGAACGAAGTTCGCCGGGTCAGCTAGTCAATAGTAAAAACAAAAAAATCGTACAATTTATTAAAAGAGAAATTGCTATCAGTGAAAACACCCGATTTGTTGAAGTATTGGAATTACAGTTTTGTGTTAATAAACATAAGAAATTATCAAATCAAGATTAAATCGAATAATGAGTTATTTAAAAACTATGCTGATTAAGGACGACAACGGTCAAATTTATTAATATCACGGTCAGAAGATTATTTATCCTCGTAATTATTCAACTAATTCATACAAATACGCTTCACTTTCATTGTTCTAAACTGTTATTTACTAATTACTTAGGAGACCAAAAAATAACTAAGATATATTTCTTACACATTTCTAACGTTATTATAAACGTAATTTTCTCTAACAGTAGATTTTTTACAATAACACAAGCCCTAATGTAAACTGCTGGGAATCTTAAAATATCACCAATTTCGCATAAAAAGCTTTCATCGTAAAAATCTCTACTTCGGTAATGGAATGAAAACATTTTTATATTGTCCCAAGTTAATTGGCCCGCGGTATACGCAAGCAGACGACAGTAAAATGGCATTTATTAGACGTTGCGATTTTAAACCTGAGTTTCGCAGAGATATTTGCATTTATTTGCCATTTAAAATGTTCTAAAATGTCGAGCATTAAAATGTTAACGATTAATTTAGGATAATATTGTCGCGGAATCGATACAAGTTCGGTGCGCAAGGATACAGTTGGTGTTTAGAATAGGACTACGATATCTGCTGCCTGTTTTAAGAGGCGACTAAACGGGGCTTCCGGCTTGCGGGCAGCTACAGTGGTTGCTCGAACCGTTCGGTCAGGCGACCCCGTGAAGGACGGCAGTATGTGTGGTCGCATGCCGTTGTAAAGACCAGACGAAGCGGTTCGGTGCGGTTTCCGTTACGGAGCCTATCTGTGAGGAACCCGATGGGGTAACGTGCTCAGAGGACTCCGGTTGCGTTCCTCTGGAGATCCCGGAGTCCTCTTTGTAGAGCCGAGGAAGGTCACCGGGGGGTTTAAGCGCGGTAAAATCCCACAAAACCCTGCGTCGCTCCCACGGCGTCGGGTATCTTTTGAAGGTTTTCCCTTCGAGAAAAAATAAAAAGAATACAGTTGGTGTAATGTGTCGCGATATGAAACGTAAAAAAAACAACGAACTAGACGTAGGGTACATAGATTAATCTATCCCTAATGCTTGTCAACGATTATTCCCCGCCACCGCAGTTTCGCCATAACGATCCACGCAGCAGGGTCGAAATATCAGCAAAAAATACCTCAAAAACCGCACATTGTGAGGCCCCGTTAAGTATTAAAATGTTAACGAGTGGCCACGAAACATTTGACGCTATGAACGTCCGCGTCAAGCAATATGCGGCGAATTTTGTGGCCTTATATAATGTGATAGTTAACCTTTAAACGTAGAACTTATGTGATTCGATTGGTGATTTACCACCGCCACACATATTTGTAGCATTAAGGGTATGGCTCACTTATCTATGAGGCCACCATCTAAGTCCTCGGGAGAAGTAATGTATATGTGATTGAATTAAATAAAACCCTAGCTCTGAATAAAATTGCTTACAGATGTCATTAGGTGAAATTCGTGTCCGTTTGTTAGTATAAAAATAATTTAAAAAATGTTAAATCACCTTCGGGGTTGCTAACGTATCTGTGTAAGCCTCAGGTAGAAATCAAATCTTTTATGGGTATACAGATGTCCATTGGCCGCAGTGACAACTTATCATCAAGGGTAATGGTTGTTTGCTAAAATCATGGAATAAAAATCTTGATACTACTACAATCACTAGGTACAAACAATGTATCGGTTTACACGCTGGTTTATGCCACGGACGTGCAAGTTGTGAAAAGAACTTCCTCCTGAGGTATCCCCGGAGCGCTATGACATGGGGTTCTTTAAGAAAGGTGCGAAAGGAGTTCTCCTTCAAAGCGGGCGATGCTTTGGCGACTCCTCTGGTGTTGCGAATGTCCATAGGCGACGGTGACTTCTTTCTATCAGGTAGCCCGTCTTCCTTATCGTTAGGTGTAGTAAAAAAGTGTAGTTAGAACGAGGTACTACCACCGCTGCACCTATTTCTAGCGTGAAGGCGATTTAGCGTTTGGTGGATGAGACTGATTGACGTTTAATTTTCATATGAGGCAACCATCGTAGTTCTCGGAAGTAGCAAAGCATTTAATATTAACTTCAGTTAGAACCTCTGTTCTATGTAAATTTGTTTACAAATGAATATAGGCGACAGTAATCACTTACCATCAGGTCGACTACATGCTCATTTGTTACTTCAATCAGGTAAACATTTACAAAAGACTGCTACTTTGGTCCTCTATTCTATCTTATAAGAAATCTTATTCAAGACACTACTAGCATCAGAAATTTCGTCCCTGTAGCCTCGGGGTCAGAATAGGGCTACGGTATCCCCTGCCTGTCGTAAGAGGCGACTAAAAGGGGCTTCCGGGGTTGTAGACGGCTAGAGTGGGAGCTCGAACCGTTCGGTCAGGCAATCCCGGGAAGGACGGCGGTATGTGTGGTCGCATACCGTCGTAAAGACTAGACGGAGCGGTGGGCCCAGCCGCCCATCTGGGAGGAGCCCGATGGGGCAGCGCGCTCGGAGGATTCCTGTTGAAGTCGTTTCGAGATCCCGGAGTCCTCCTTTTCAGCGCCGAGGACGGCCACCGGGGGGGTTTTAGTGCGGTAAAAATCCCACATAATCCTGCGTCGCTCCCACGGCGTCGGGTACCTTTGGAAGGTTTCCTCCTCGAAAACAAAAAAAAAAAAAAGCATCAGAAATTTAATGAAGGAAATTTTGTCTATATCTTCGAATCCTGTTCTTGGCATTTCCCAGGAGGAAGTTTGAACAGCAGATAAGCCGAGGTGATACAATGCATGTCAAGAACAAGCAAGCCACATTGTGTTTTCGAGCTATTGTCCTAAATGTCTTTTGAAATTGTCTTACCGTGTCAGGGAAACGAAGGGCGATAAAAAATTCTTGACAATATTTTTAAATAATATATTGAATAGTTGTGGCCTGCTCTTTCAACCACGCTTACGAAAAGGTAAAATTACTTTAAATCATAATAGTGTAAATACTGTATTTTTTAATAGTGTGATTCACTCACTAGTTAGTAGTAGTTTAATGAAATAATAAGTAAAAGTTAACTGAAATTGCGTGTTTTACCGGCTTTACAATGGTGAGTGTTCATGTGACTCCATCGCACCACTCGCCGAAGGATGAAGTTCCATCCGCATCAACTGGACCCGTGGCGGTCCTCCACGGTTCGGTTTGCACGGTCTTTCCTACCACGCACGCACGCACGAATGAGCTTCCTCCCGAGGTATTCCCGGAGCGCTATGACATGGGGCTCTTCAAGAAAGGTGCAAGAAGAGCACTCCTCTGGTGTTGCAAATGTCCATATGCGACGGTAACCACTTTCCATCAGGTGGCCCGTCTGCCTTATCGTTAGGTAAAAAAAAACACCGTGTAACAGGCAAACAAAAATCCTTAATACTTAATAATTACTAGTGACCCGTCGCAACGGTCGAAATTCGACCTTAATTTAAATTAAAAAACTAAACTTCATATTGTCCAAAGTAGCACCAATATTTCTCAAATTGAAATAAAATGTAAAAAAATTAAGTAATTTTGAACGCACCCGTTAAATATAAAAAAGAGGTTTAATTGTCTAAGCCGCATTTAAAAGCAATAGCGGTATTTTGACAAAGACATCTGACATTTTTGACGATATGTTTTTTCATATTTAAGACATTGAATGTTCTATTTCGTTTACTATGTATGTGTTTTTTCAAATGCAAGGCAGTGTGTGTAATGTGTTTTTAGTTGATTTTATGTATGAAAAATGCATTATTTGAAAAAAATATTAACATTCTGCACTCCTTCTCTATGTCAACTATAACCGTGCAAAATTTTATCCTCCTCCATCTGCGGTAAGTTACTTAAAAATGCTTCACAAGTTTTTGCTTCACGTATATATATATACAAATATAGATATAGATTTATTATCAGGTCTTAAAATATTTGTTTTGCTAATATGTGCGATGTACGGACTTAAGAAATTTTCATTTAAAATATCAAATGCCTGTCTTTGGCATAAATGACGCTTTAGACTTTTTTGTGCCCTTTTCTTCCATCTTCATCGCTTCCAACCTACAGTATAGTCAAACAGGTACCTAAGGAACCACTTCAAATATACGATATAAGCAATAATCTGAAGCGTTGATATAAAGATTAAAACTTCCGGATCCAACAGCATACTTATTTTTATTCTACCTTTTAAAATGGGTTGAGGAGCATGTAACTCTTGTGAGATCTATATTCTGATAAATAATAAAACACACTTTCTACACTCATACCCCACACTAGGATTTTCTCCTGTGTTTTGGGTACCATGGACACACACACGAATACACAAACACCCAGACCCGGAACATGAATCTAAACTCATCATTCAGATACCTTTAGTAAGTACACATTAATAATATTAAGTAGGAATAGGGATAATAAGGTTTGACATGATGCTTCCCTATTTTTAACCATATAAAACTACATTTTCCAGTTTGAAGACACATTTATTCAGAACTAGTTGATCCGGCGTTGACAAAAATCTAAAATTATTAGTGTTTCTCTACAATACTATACATGTATTATACCTAAGTTACCTAGTTGCAGGAATAAGTTAGTCCGTTATGATTGTAACGCTACCATGTAGAAACAGTTATAAAAATACTAGCTCATCCGGCAAATTTCGTTCCGCCTAAAAGTCTAAAATCTAAAATTATCAGTGTTCCTCCATTACATTATGCATATATCCTTTCTCTTGAATCACTCTATCTATTAAAGAAAACTGCATTAAAATCCGTAGCGTATTTAAAGATCTAAGCATACATAGGGACAGACAACGCAGCGACCTTGTTTTATTTTTATTTATTTTATTTATTTATTTATGTCAGGCTACAAATTCCCATAGAAACTAATACACAAATACAAGTAAACAATATAACAAATTAATACATAAAACTTAATAAAACTATGATACTATACGAAATAGAAACTAAGAATTCTATGTATACTATTTATACTATGTACAGATAATCGTGGTCGAGTAATAACTAACTGTGGACGGTGAACTATAAGTCTAAGTCTCTCCAGCGATATTTGTTCCAACTCCAGCGCAAACATTTGCAATCAAAATATTCATGGTTTACAAGTACGATATCGTGGAGTTCGCTCGGTTTTCTTTTCAATTTCCAACTGTCTCCCGCGAAACAAGCGGAAATAAAGGTCTGGTTAACGTAATGTGGATATGCTATTCAATATATTAAAGTATTCGTAGTAAAAGTCTCCATTATTCATCCAATTATTGTTCCACTGCTGGGCACGGGTCTTCTCTCAGAATGAGAGTTTTAGGCCATAGTCCACCGCGCTGGCCAGGTGCGAATTGGTAGACTTCACACACCTCCGAGAACTTTAAAAAAAAAAATCTCGGATGTATAGGTTTCCTCGCGATGTTTTCCATCACCGAAAAAAAGTGAAAATTTATTTATAATACGCACATAATTATTAGATAAATCTATGGTGCGTGCCTGGGTTTGAACCTCGGACCTCCCGATCGAGAGGGTAAGTATCAACCACTAGGCTATCACTGCTCAAAAGTCTGTTAGTAAAGTAATAAAGTGTGTAAAAAAAAAAAAAAACATTCGTATTAAACAGGTGGTAGAAGTTTTTTGGAAGGGTGTGGTTGCCGGCTCATTCATATATCAGGTGACAATCTTAGTCCTTAATCGCGTTAATACATCTGTGATCGAATTCAGGTAAACCTCTGTTCTATAAGCAGTTGCCTACAGATGTTCATAGGCGACAGTGATCATGTCCCTGTAGCCTCGGGGTCAGAATAGGGCTACGGTATCCCCGGCCTGTCGTAAGAGGCGACTAAAAGGGGCTTCCGGGGTTGCAGACGGCTAGAGTGGGAGCTCGAACCGTTCGGTCAGGCAATCCCGGGAAGGACGGCGGTATGTGTGGTCGCATACCGTCGTAAAGACTAGACGGAGCGGTGGGCCCAGCCGCCCATCTGGGAGGAGCCCGATGGGGCAGCGCGCTCGGAGGATTCCGGTTGAAGTCGTTTCGAGATCCCGGAGTCCTCCCTTTTTAGCGCCGAGGACGGCCACCGGGGGGTTTTAGTGCGGTAAAAATCCCACATAACCCTGCGTCGCTCCCACGGCGTCGGGTACCTTTGGAAAGTTTCCCCCTCGAAAACAAAAACAAAAAAAAAAAAGGCGACAGTGATCATACAGATAAATTACATGCGTGTTTCCAGCTTCAATCAGATAATAAAAAAAAACTAAAGTCCGATTACACAAAAACAACGCGTTTGACAATTTTTTACAGTCTCGATTCACTACTAGACAGGCGAAAAGATTGCATGCAAATGAACAAAAATTCAAAATCGACTTCTTAGTATAAAGCTACTTCTACTTCTTCTTCGACTACATAGTATAAAACAAAGTCGCTTCCCGCTGTCTGTCCCTATGTATGCTTCGATCTTTAAAACTACGCTACAGATTTTAATGCGTTTTTTTTTAATAGAGAGTGATTCAAAAAGGAGGTGTTTATGTATAATAAATTGATAATATAGTAAAGGAATACTGATTTATATTTTAGATTATTTGACTTTTAGGTGGAACTAAAGTTTAACGGATCAGCTAATAATTTTATACTAGCCACTCGTCGCATCGGTCTAAATTCGACCGTTATATTATATTACTAGCTGTGCCCGCGACTTCGTCCGCGTGGAATAGTTATTTTGGGCATAATTTATTTTTGCAAACAACCTCCTCAGCTTTATAAATTATAGCCGTTACCCACGACTTTGTCCGTTTCATTTTCTATTATTATTTTAGACAATTTAGTTTTGAAAAGAACATATTTATTTTAGAGTTCTTCTGCGTAAAATATATTTTTAGTTTTATTTTCACCCCTCTCTCCGCGTCCCTCGCAAGCAACGCCCCTCCTCCTTGCAGCGTCATGTTTTGCACATCATGCGGCGCGGCTGAATTTTATACCGGTGTTTTTAAAATTGTCACATTTTCTAAGATGTTCATTGAAAGTAAGTGATGTCAAAGACAATTTTGTTCACAATTAAATACTCTTAATCAACAACACATTTAGTTGGACAAAGATTAATATTATTACGTTGATACAACTCTTAACTAATTTCGACCGAATTTGATTATCATGAAAAGGGTTCTAGTGAGTTAATCTTAAAAGATAGACATATACTGTCGCGGACATTTTTTTAGTTCATTTCAAGAGAAATAATTCTTTCATACATATATTTTTGGTATCTTGTACCGTTTTCGCAGCGCACGCAACGGAAGCCCTCAAGGATGAATAATTTTCCCCGTTTTTTTCCCATTTTCCATTATTTCTTCGCTCCTAATAGTTGCAGCGTGATGTTATATAGCCTAAAACCTTCCTCGATAAATGGTCTATTCAATACAAAAAGAATTTTTAAATTCGAACCAGTAGTTCCCGAAATTAGCGCGTTCAAACAAACAAACAAACTCTTCAGCTTTATATATTAAAAAGTATAGATTCAACATCAACATTTAATTTATCGATATTACTTCGAAGTTGTATTGTAGATAACGCCATCTATCAAATGTTCATTCAACGTAATTCAACGGAACAGTGATAGATAGCGCAAGTATACCTAATATTTAACTCATCGGGAATTCCTCGTAATTATAATCGTATCTTTCGCATTATAAATACATTTTCATATTATAAACTTATATTATGGGTAAATTAAATCAAATTTATATCACATCTATTTGAATGATAATTAATTGTTACCAATTTATATGTATTATTTCTGAACGAACTCACGATGACCTCCAGGCGAAATGGCCAATATGGCGATTGTCATTTGTTTATGTTGTCGACTCAAAATCAATATTTTTTAATGTTTTATTATTCACATAAGTTTTTATTCAAATCTTTGATACCCCTTGACGGAATTATTACTACACCTCTTTGTCAAAAACGAACTACCATACAAACATTTATGCTCGATTTTAACATTTAACATTTTCAACCCAATTTTTGAAATAAAAAGTAGCCTATGCTGGATCCCAAGGTCACCACTATCTTTATACACAATTTCATAAAAATCGGTGCAGTAGTTTAGGCGTGAAAGAGCCACAGACAGACAGACAGACAGAGTTACTTTCGCATTTATAATATTAGTAGGGAAGGGATTGGTTGTATTAACAATATCGGAATATACTTTTTCAACCAACTCCTCCACATTTAAACGAAGACGTATCGATATAAAGATTGATTTTAACTTTTCCGGATAACAAAGCACTATTATCTACTTGAAGTAAATCATTAGAAAATTGGAATATCACTGAACAGCGACATATATTCTAAGTTCATATTTTGTTTCATGTGGTCAAAGATAAGATCTTTCAAGAGGTGCATCGGGCTATTTGTGTGCGTAAATTCCGCATTGTTCTTTGTAAAGCAGAAGACATAATCAAAACACTTTTACAATTCATACGAACAGGGCGCACCCGCTCGCAGGGCGCTGCCGCACCCTGCTCGCTTATTTTTTATGTTTTCTTTTATGTTCCAACCTAACCTAACCCATCCTGTTTAAAAAGCTACAGCTAAATCCAACTCTTAAGAATAACATGACAATACTTCTGCATTTTCAGGATTTAGGTATTCAAAGTGACACTTTTCATCATAATGTTCTCTCAACGGGTTGTAATGTATTGTAATCAATAAATACTAAACTCATACGGCTTAAGTAGGTTGTGTACTTAGATTATCAGGGTTGATGAATTGAAGTTTAATTTATTAATCACATTTCATTTTGATGAGCTGTCATTAAACTTATAATATATATACTAAAAACAACCATAAGAATTATGTGACTACCTTTTATAATTTAGGCTTGCACTATCCCGCATTATCAGGGAGGAGTTGAAGGTAAAAAAAAATAGCCCGTGTCTTTGCTCAGTTTTCTTATTACTTATACGTAGGCACTTGCGAGCCAACTTCTATAGCTTGGGCTTGCAGTACCCTGCATCATCGGGGCTGAGGAGCTTAAGGTCGAAATTGTCATCATGTGTCTTTGCTTAGTAATTATATTAAATACCCGAAAGCACCAAATGCCCATCTCGTATAGTTTAGGCTAGCAGTATCCTGCATCATCAGGGGTGAGGAGTTGAAGGTGAACATTTTTACCGTGTATCTTTGCTTGGTATTTTTATTACATAACCGTAAGTACCAAATAGCCAACTCTTACGGTTTAGTCTTGAAATACCCTTACATCATCAGGGTTAAGGAGTTGAAGATCAAATTTTTGTCTCATGAATTTGTTTAACAATCTTATTATATATCCATAAAAACAAATTGACTTACTTCTACGGTTCAGGCTAGGAGTACCCCTGCATCATCAGGATTGAAGAGTTGAAGGTCAATTTTTTAGGAAATATCTGCTTAGTAATCTCATTCTACATTCAACCCAATTTACATCCTACAATTTAAGTTTGGCCGAGTATCGCTAATTTCGTTAATTTGCTTCAAAGAAATGGATCCTATGATCAAAACCGTATCAAACTCATCACAGTACCCTTGAAGTACATTCTTTCAAATAAAAGAAAAATCATCAAAATCGGTTGGCGGGAAATTGAGTTATTCATCTATTTATCGCGCACATCGTTAATGCAAATATCAGACTTATGCGCTTTTCTTATGGATGCCACTGTCAAAAGTGAACTAAAAATAAATGGGACCCCATGACATGCACTACCTTTCAAATGAAAAAAAAATCATCCAAATCCGTTCACCCAGTGCGGAGAAATCGAGTAACAAATATAAAATTAAAAAAAATACAGACGAATTGATAACCTCCTCCTTTTTGGAAGCCGGTTTAAAATATGTTCTGTTATGTTTTAACATAAAAATCAAAGTGAAATACTAAATTTTATTGAGGTGGCCTCAAAATTGACTGACTTTTATACAAACTTACATCTCAGAATCAGATCAGAAAATTCATTCTTAACTGACGTCTACGTCATAAAAGGAACCCCTAGTAAAAATCATATTCTTAGCAGTTTAGGCTCTACGATGTTTATTCAATAGATGGGTGAGAGAGCATCCTTTCGTATTATATAAGTATTTAAAGATATAGAGATATAGATTTGTATAGTATCAAATAACATAGGTACACACATAACCAATAAAAAATACATAACAAAGGAATACATTTTACAGACCATAACATGTTTAGTTTCAACCAATTCAACTATGCAGTTACTTTTCTTATTAACACTTATCGAACACAGTATAAATACTGCGTAGTTTTAAATTGACATAACTTTTTGATTCGTAAACCGATTTACATAAAATAAACACTAAATGTTTCTCTAATTCAAATAAAATGTTTTCATTTTCAAGTAATTTTGAACGCACCCGTTAAATATAAAAGAAGTTTAATTAGCTAAAGCAATAGCGGGTATTTTGACAAAGACACTGACATTTCTGATGTTATGTGTTTTCAAAGTAAGACATTGAATATTCTATTTCGTTTGTTATTTATGTGTTTGTGACAAATGCACGGTAGTGTGTGTAATGTGTTTTAGTTGATTTTATGTATGTTTTAAGCACTATTTGAAAAAAATATTAACATTCTGTACTCCTTCTCTACGTCCACTATTTCCGTGCAAAGTTTCATACTAATCCGTCCGCGGCATATTACTCAAAAATGCTTCATAAGTTGCTTCACGTATTAAGATATTGATAACAAAGCATGTCCATACAATTCCAACCAACTACTACACGGCAGATTCGCTGTTATAGGACGACGCAAGAGGCGTTGTAAAAATGTCGGAGCTGATTCGGTTTGATACAATTTAAATTGTCCCGACGTATTCCATCTCCGGTTATGGCTGAAATAGTTTATTTATTCGTATGCTATAGGCTTATTTATAATGGTTATTTATTCGTAACCTTATCAGTATGAGTTGTATGTTATATTATAACGTGATATATATATTTATTACTTTCTATTTGCACACACCACTTGTCCTGACTACACGGAAAAAAAAGAGTAGGGGTTTCCTGAAAATCAGCAGTCGTGGGTTCCACGGCATAGGCTGAGTGCAACCCCTTTTTCGGTCCCCATCGATAATATTAATGTTATTTTGTTTTTTATTTTCTTTCTTTGTTAGTCTTTTAACGTTACATTTTATTTCTTTTTTATTGTTTTAGGTTTAGCGGATTTTTGTATCTCGAATATTGTTACTTTTAAACATAATAATTTCTAATTTAAATGTATGTGCTTATTCTGTCTTTGTGTCGATTGACCGAAATAAATGTTTTTCTTTCTTTCTTCTTTCTTTCTAATCTGTACTAATATTATATGGATAGATAAAGCAGTGATAGCCTAATGGTTGAAACTTGCCCTCTCAATCGGGAGGTCCGAGGTTCAAACCCAGGCACGCACCACTGATTTATGTGCGTATCATACATTAATTATTACTGCTTTTCGGTGAAGGAAAACATCGTGAGGAAACCTACACACCCGAGAGTTGGCCAGCGCGGTGGACTATGGCCTTAAAACTCTCTCATTCTGAGAGAAGACCCGTGCCCAGCTGTGGGACAGTAATGGGTTGACGACAATATTATATGGAGGAAAGCTCTGGATTTTTGTATTTTTCTATCCATCCATCCATCAGCCCTTTGATGTCCACTGCTGGACATAGGCCTCCCCTAAATGGCGCCACTCCAACCGGTCCTGTGCCCTCTGAATTCAACGGTTTCCCGCTGTCTTCTTCAGGTCATCGGTCCACCTGGTAGGGGGACCTGTACTCCTTTTGCCTAAACGTGGTCGCCACTCGAGGACCTTTCTTCCCCATGGTTATCGGTCCTTCGAGCGATGTGTATTTTTTGTATGTTTGTCATGAATTAACTTAAAAACTACTGAGCTACTAATGAGCCGATTTCAAAAATTCTTTTACCATTTGAATGCTACATTATCCCTGAGCAACATTTTTATTACTAGTATACATATATAAGGCTGATTGTTGATTCAAAGTATTAACAATTTTGCTCAAATTGTTTTTTCATTGCGTACACTGCGATATTTTTAAAATATATTGTATTCAAAATAAAAAAAAAAAACATTGTGATTAGTACAAAAAACAAGGTCAATAACATTAAGCTTATCAAGATTAGTGCGAGGATAACAGAAGTCTGAATTTATATTGTTATCTCTTTTTCACTAAATGAAATAGCAATATATTAGAATTAGTATCTATATATATATTATATATTAGTACGGTATAGTTAGAACAAAAGGGCCGAACTCAAAAGTTCGGATAGTTATGGTACTTGAAGCCATACTTAATACTTAGAATTAAATTTGATAATTTTGTGCTAGTAATGAACAAACATTAATGTTACGTCTCATCAATTACCCCGCGCTTTGAAAGTACTTTTTTATCTGACTGAAGTAGCAAACGAGCATGCAGTCCACATGATGGTAAGTGGTCACTGCCTCTCATGGACATTTGTAATCCACCTCATACAGAACATAGGTTCCATCTGAAGTCAATCACAGATGCGTTGCTGCTCCCGAGGACTATGATGGTCGCCTCATGCGAAAGTGTGCCGGAAACCACACCCTTCTATTGAAACGCAAGAAGTGCTTCACGGTAGAAATATTTGTGGCGGTAGTATTTCCCCGGTTGAACTTAAAAACTTAAAACGCTTTCTACACTCATAGCCCCACAGTAGGATTTTCTCCTGTGTCGTAGGTGCCATGGACACACACAAAGATGAGTACACAGACCCTGAATAAGAATCTAAACTCATCATTCAGATACCTGTCTAGCCGGGAATCGAACCCGGGACCCACTGCGTGTCAGACCGGTAAGGTAACCGCTGCGCCACGCGGGTCGTCAAACTACACTGATTCTACCACCTTGAAACTCCTAAAATCTCCTAAACTCCTAAAATTGCGATCATAATTTTGTTATTTCATAAAATACATTTGCGCATTATTTTTATTTTATTTCCATCGTGTGATATGCGTACAATAAAACTAATACATAGGTACTGAAGTTTGGTATTACATGGTATTACTTGGCACCAAGTATATTGCTATCTCGCTCGGTTTCAAGTCTGTTTATATATCTGTCCTTGTCTAACGCTATTTTAGTTCGCTCATAGAATCATAGCGTAAGGCCTTTAATAAGTTAATGTTATTTTAGTTTAACTGCGCCCCGCGGATTTACTTGCTAAATAAAAAAGTAACATTACAATTAGCATATATATATATATAACGGAAAAAATTAAATACCTACGACTGACGACCTACAAGGCAGTGCGGTTTCCATACCGGTCTGACACGCAGTGGGTCCGGGTTCGTTCCGGCCAGATACCTGAATAGATAATAATAATACGAGCTTAGATTATTGGTCTTGGTGTTTGTGTATGCGTCTCTGTGTGTGTTCATGGCACTCACGACACAAAAGTAAATCTTACCACAGTAGACATAATTATATTTGGACTATGATCCTACTGTGGGGCTGTGATTTTATACAGCGTTTTTTTTTTATGTTTTTAAGATTTTTAGCACATATTGTTTTTAAGATTTTTAGCACATATACCAGTGCAGTTCAACCGGGGGTGCAATCGTCCCACCTATTAAAAGGACACAATTCTGCATATCAGTGGAAGGGTTTGGTCACCGGGTCCTTTTTTTTACGAGGCGAACATCTAGAAGTAACAACGCATCTGAGATTTAATTAATGGATTCTATGATATTCATAATGTCCGTCTGCTACTCAATCGCATAAATAACAAAAAACTAGCCAATCAGTATTCATATATCACGTACCTAGAACAGTACTAAAAAAGTTTTTTAATTAGTAATTCTAATCCCTTAACTTATTTTTTGGAAAATACATTCGATGTTCAAACACGCAGAAAAACCATTATTTTTATATGCAGTCATTTGACGAAGTTTTTAAATATGATAATTATTTAAATACAATTTCATGCTTAATATTAGTAATACAGTAGTGTATATCGTAAGTCAATAATTTTAAACGATATAAAATAGATAATATTTTTTTAATCATTTGTAGATGAGTTTTGTTGAAATAAACACAAAATAAAATAAAATGTTCTTGAACGATTTGTGTTAATAATACCAGTCGCGTAATGTCGATTCTGTTATCTACATTTGCGCTTTACTGTCGTAAATTACTTCATAACGCTATCCATTGCGTGTTTCATCTGATAACCGATAATGTATGAGTTGAATTCCGAGAAATGTACAACGATCACAGCGTGCTCCGTTTACTAGTAGCTGATATTGCATCACATTCTGGCTTAGGTGTCTCGGTAAGTGCGTCTCTGTCTCGCATCGCACTGGTTTGCGACGTTGTCGTTTTGCTGCGCTCCGCACTCTCCATCGCCAGTTGCCCGCCGAATGTCTTGGTGGACGCGCCATTTTGTTTCGTCATTCAATCAACACAACTGCGGCGCAAAATGGTTGACAATTCTGTGGATATTTTAAGTCAAGGGGGCAAAGAGATCAATTACAAGTCCGTTCGTTCGAAATATTTCGAATTATGTTCGCAAGCTTTTGAAAAGCAGTCTCTTATTACCGGACCGTGGACGACAGATGCGCGGCAACATATTATCAGCTGCATAAAAAACAACACTGGGAGTTCGTTGTACGATTTAAGTGCTGAAACGCTCGCTAAATACCAAATAGTACTGGAAGATGGTGAAGAGAAACTTGTTCTAGCTGGGTCTGCTACTGAAGTGCTCCCGTATGAGGAGTGTTTTGATATACTCCTTGATGCCCACAATGTGACCAATCATGGTGATTTTTCTGCAGTAAAATCGATGCTGATGGGTAGATTCCTCATCTGTGATACTTGTATAAACATATTCGTACAAAATTGTAATGTTTGTGTGAGTGAGCAAATACGTGAAAAACCCACTACATTTAACGGAAGTGTCATCATTGAAATCGAAAAAATGCCTGTTGAAGACAATGCCTGCAAGTATCTACTATTTTATATGGACAAAGGAACAACATACAAGCTATTTAAACCTTTACTGAGCGAAGATGAAGATGACGTAGCTATAGAGTTGTTTAAGATATTTGTTGACTTTGGACCTCCATTAAACATAGAGACAAAGCATACAAAGTTAATACACAGAGTTTTATCAATCTTAGGAAAGGCTGGTATCCAATACAATATACCAATATATGAATTGAATCCACCTACAAATGAATGTTCCATTTTGATTGATTATATACTTAAACAGAACGAACCGACTGGCGATCATTGGTCGACTACAAGCCGATTCGTGCAACGAGATCACAATAGAAATGTAATTCCAGGTTATGTATTGCACAGATATATGCCAATCTTAAGCCCCATAAGTCAATTATTTTCAATTACTCACAAAGATTACAACAAATTGGCGCATACCGAATGTGTTGAGGAATGTGCAGCTAAGGAGAAAACAAATTCGGACTCAGACAATGAAGAAATTAATCAAACTATGGATACAGGCGAAGAATATTGTGCAGATTGTGAACCGGGAACGTCAAAAGTAAACGACCCCACAAGTTTTAATTACACGGACAAAGATGTAAAGCAGGAAATAACCGTTGAAGAAACTGTTATTATGAACAAAAATCACAAAACTGATAGTTCACAAATCGGATCTGTTCAGATACATGAAACGACTAAGATATCTAAAATAAAGTCAGATACAGCGAAACTCGAAACGGCTGAAGGAAAGAAGTTATGTTCTTATTGCAAAGAGAGAATGTTCACTGATTATTTCTGTTATGGTTGCAAAAAACCGACACATATTTTCTGCTTGACAAGAATTCAAAAGTTATTTGGTAGGGAGAATTGTGCAATTGAAACATTTTTGTACTGTCGTCCATGCAGCAAATAAATCCATTTAAAGTAATCTATGAATATTTTCTTTTCATTGTCACATTTTTAGAAATAAATATATTTTATTTATACTTACATGTCTCAATTTGAAAAGATTAAACGTTTATAAGTTATACTGCAATTTGGTATAATATCAAAATTATATGAGTAGTAGTGATACTCACGTGTAAAACGTAGTCGCTTCCCGCTCTCTGTCCCTATGTATGTATTAAAACTTTAAATTTAAAACGGATGCAGTTTAATGCAGTTTTTTTTTATTGGTAAACTGATGCAAGAGGAAGGTTTTTATGTATAACGAAGTTCATTACTGTCCATTCTTGAAGATTTCAAGTAAAACACCGGAGTAAACTTCTTCGATTTATTCACATTTTAGGAGGACCGATCGCTTCGGCGGTTATACAAGAATCTTTTTCTACCGGCGTTCGCTCGCTTTTTTATAACAATGTTTGGTGAGATGACAATAATAATAATTTATGGAGGTTAAACTAAATTACAATTCTAAAAATCACTAAATATTGCTAATTCAATAAACAAATAATTTTCGATCTTTAAACTAACTAAAATAATTATTTTCGGCGAAGTGTTTTTCATAAATACGCGGTGTCGCGCCGACATGGATAATAAATGCATAATATAGTGGAGGCGATCATCTCAGTCTTCAGATAGAACCAATGTGAAGTTACTTACAGATGTCCATGGGCGGAAGTAGCCACTTACCACCAGGTGGACTGCATGCTCGTTTGCTACTTCAATCAGAAAAAATAAGTGTCTTGCACTTCCATGATATGAGTTTATTTTAACAACTTTCTAAGAAAAATATGTAATATGATGTTAAATTTACGACACCTTAAAGCGTGGTTTTAATAATTTATTCTAAATAATTCAAAAAAATCTTTTCAATTATGAAGTAAACATTTTTAAAATAATAGGGACTTCTACTTAAGATTCCATTTAAATCTTAGCTTCCCATTTGCGATCTGGTAGAACGATGGTTCGACCGGGGAGGTACCACCGCCACAACAATTTCTAGCGTAATGTAATTATTACGTTTTGATATACTATGGTTTTGATGGAAGCGTATAGAGATGCTCACATTTATATGCGCCGACCATCTTCAGATAGAAACTCTGTTTTATATGAGGTTGCTTAGGGTCAATTTATACCAACGCAGAGCCGAAGCGCATCGAAGCGTTTATCCAAAACTGAATATAATTCAACCTTACCTCCACTTCGTAACGCTCACATTACTTCTGAGATTTTAAAAAGACGCGCGCATTCTTCGGATTTCGCGCGTCTTCCCCAGAACAACGCGGATTGGCGCGCGCGCATTCTCGCGTATTCATGCGCCCACTAGCGAACCTACGCGTCACCACTCAAAAATTAGCCTGCATCGGTGTTGATCACGATGGACTCGGACGAAAAATTCATTTAGCTGGTGCAAAATATGAATGCTTACTTAATCCAAAAGCTAAAAATTGTGAAGCGAATCACTTGCTTTATAATTTTTGGCTTAATAGCGCTGCTGTTGATGCTTGATGTAATAGAGTGCGCATGTATTGTGGCGAATATTCGGCTTCGCTTTAGTTGTACAGAATTAGTCGCTTCGATGCGCTTCGACTCTGCGCTAGTATAAATTCACCCTTACAGATCAATCATCGCGTTGACTACTTACCATCTGGTGGACTGCATACTTATTGGATTTAATGAGAACATAAGCAAACATAAGAAACACGATAATTTAACGACCCGCGTGAGCGGTCACCATACCGATCTGACACGCAGTGGAATCTGGGTTCAATTCTCGACCAGACAGGTATCTGAATGTTGAACTTAGATTTCTTTTCGGGGTCCGTGTTTGTGTGTTCGTCTTTGTATGTCCTTGGTACCTACGAGCTACGACACAGGAGAAAATCCTACTGTGCGGCTGTGAGTGTAGAAAGCGTATTTTTTTCACTATGCACATAATTTCTAAAATTAGCGCGTGCCGGGAATTTGAACTATGGACCCTAGAATCACTAGGATTTGTCTTAATATTTTGTGTAATGTAAATGAGCGAAATAGTTTAAGCTAAACTTCAAATTACAGACATGATCATAGAGCACGAATTAATTTCAACCGATTAAACATAATGCCTAAACAAGTTAAGCATCTAACGGCCATAAATTTAACCCATCAGTCTATACCCCCGGGCGATATGGAGTAGATATATCACCGTCGGTTATTTTATGATCCCTCAGAGACAGTCTTGTTTGCGAACTGTACGACTACGGTATAAAATATTATAGTAATACTCATAATAAGTCTACGTATAAATATATTTCTTGCGCTTAAAAGAATAAGGCAGTACTATCAGATATATTTCATAAGCCTTCCGTGAATAAAAAATAGGCCAAGTGGGAGTAGGTATCGCGCACGAAGGGTTCCGTACTATATTTGAATACGGCATAAGTTCCCGTTGTATGGGAGCTCTCCTTAAATAATGAAACTATTCTGTTTTTAGTGTTTGTTGTTATAGCGGCAGCAGAAATATATCATATGTGAAAATTTCAGTTGTCTAGCTATCACGGTTCGTGAGTTATAGCCTGGTGATAGACAGACGGACAGCAAAGCCTCAGTAATAGAGTTCGAAGTTTGTGTACGGATCTCTAAAAATAAAATGTGTGCGTGTACTAGCGTACACTCGTAAGAAGTGAAACTTCTTTATGACGTTATTTTTCAAAAAATAATTTACTTTATGCAACTTTACAGAAATTGGTTAAATAAAGTTAAATTAGATAAAGTTTAATAAAGGGCTTTTATTAAACTTTATCTAATAATCTAATCTATAATAATCTATCTAATATCACGCGTGGTAGGGATAAGAAAAAGATGGCGCGTAACGGAAAAAAAAGATGGCGCGTAACGAAAAATAAAAAAAGATGGCGCGTAACAGAAAAAGACGGCGCGTAACGAAAAAATGTTACACTAAATTTTTTTCCAACCCCGATAAAGAAGTTTCACTTCAATAACGCTGAGCAGACCCTCTCTAAATAAAATAACGTTTTCGAAACTCAATGCCCCACACCAGAATTTTCACCTGAGTCGTAGGTACCTTGGACACACATAGACGAATACACTAACACCCAGACCCAGAAGTGGAGTCTAAATTCATCATTGGGTTCTTTTTAACTTTAACCGGAAGTTATTGCGTCTCAGATCGGTATGATCATCGCTCCGTAACAGAGGTCGTTACATGTAACGTAACGTCACGTAACGTTAGATGTAACATAAATCTAAAGGAAAATGTAAACAAACATATCTTTTACTACCCGAGGAAGTACGAAATAGCTTACAGTAAAGGTTATTTCAGCAATTCGTATATAAAAATAAATTAGAAGAATTTCGTACGCTTCAGTATTTTCGTCCTAACACTTTAAATTTTTAATTTGAAGTGAAATTAAATTAAAAATGTCCGACAGAGGCAGACGTCCGCACGCGAAAATCCGTAAAAATAAAACCGGCTAAGTGTGAGTCGAACTTGCGCATCGAAGGGTTTCGTACGTACTACATAGTATAAAACAAAGTCGCATCCCGCTTTCTGTCCCTATGTATGCTTAGATCTTTAAAACTACGTTACGGATTTGAATGCAGAGTTTTTAATATATAAAGTGATTCAAAAGAAAGGTTTTTATGTATAATAGATGCAAAATATAGTGGATATAGTGGAACTGTGGATATAGTGGAATGGAATATAGTGGAAGGAAGTTCGCCGTGTCAGCTATTTATCTATAAAATAGGACGAAAGATTATGTTTGTTGTAAGGGACTCTTTTAAATATTTATGTTAGTCTGTTTTGAGTGTTTGTTTTTATAGCAGTAACAGAAATACATCGTTTGTAAAAATTTCAACTGTTTAACTATCACTAAATACAGCCTAGTGCTACACAGATGGACAGACGGCCGTGGAGTCTTAGTATTAGGTCCCGTGTATACGGATATCTAAAAACTTCGTTTAAACTTGATTTTCAATATTATCCCGTTCTTCTGACTCGCGAAAAACTTTATAATCTGTATCTTTAGTCGCAGTCTCATTTACCGGGCGATAGTGCATTATTATAGTGCATAGTTCGTGAAAATTATTGTTTAGCGATCACGAGATACAGCCTAGTGGCAGACAGATGGACTGACGGTCAGAGGGACCGTGTAGTTTTAGTCATAAGGTCCCGTGTATACGGATTTCTAAAAACTTTGTTACAACTTGATTTTCAATATTATCCTGTTCTTCTGACTCGCGAAAACCTTTATAATCTGTTTCTTTAGTCGCAGTCTCATTTACCGGGCGATAGCAAGCAACTTGCAGCCGAACTTCGCTTATTGCGAAAGTTATTATCTTAGCTCCAACCGCGACGCGAGGCTTGGTAGCTATTTATATTGGTATGTTTAATTTACTTTGTCCGTTGTGTGGACGGCTTTGTGTCTTCTGTAAGTTTAGGGGTGAAATTTCGCAGAAAATAGTAGTTTAGTAGAAAGTAGTAGAATGTTTTGTATAAGTAATTTTATTATTGTGCATATTTCGTATAGGTTATCATCTAGCTATCACAGGATACAGCCTGGTGACAGACAGACGGACAAAGGGACAAACGGCCAGACGGACAGACGGATAGCGAAGTCTTCGTAATAGCGTCTCGTTTTTACGCTTTGTGTACGGAACCCTAAAAACTTCGTTAAAACTTGATTTTCAATTTTATCTCTTTCTTCTGACTCGCGAAAAACTTTATAATCTGTTTCTTTATTCACAGTCTCGTTTACCGGGCAAAAGTGCATTATTATAGTGCATAGTTCGTGAAAATTATTGTTTAGCGATCACGAAATACAGCAAAACAGACAGACAGACGAACATGGGAGTCTTAGTAAGTAGGTCCCGTTTTTTCTTTGGTACAGAACCTGAAAAACTTCGTTTAAACTTGATTTTCAGTATTATCCAGTTCTTCAGACTCGCGAAAAACTTTAAAATCTGTTTCTTTAGTCGTAGTCTCATTTACCGGGCAATAGCAAGCAACTTGCAGCCGAACTTCGCTTATTGCGAAAGTTATTATCTTAGCTCCAACCGCGACGCGCTTGTTAGTAGTTTGTATTGATGTATTTAATTTACTTTGTTCGCTGTGTGTTATGATGTTCTGTGTCTAATGTAACCTTAAAGTATAACATGCGTAATATCTAATGGAAAGAAAAAACATTAATTTTGATAGACCAGTGATATTTATTTTAGTCTGATTTGACTCTTTTTTGTTACAGCGCCAACAGAAATACATCGTCTGTGAGAATTTCGACTGTTTAGCTATCACGAAATACAGCCTAGTAACAGAAATGCAAACAGACGGACACACGGACAGCGGAGTCTTAGTTACAGGGTCCCGTGTTTACGGAACCCCAATCAATATTATTTCGTTCTTCTGACGCCACGAAAGACTTTATAATCAGTTTCTTTATTCGCAGTATTATTTACCGGGCGATAGTGCGCTATTATAGTGCATAGTTCGTGAAAATTATTGTTTAGCGATCACGAGATACATCCTGGTGACAGACAGAAGGACAGCGGAGTCTTAGTAAGTAGGTCCGGTTTTTTCTTTGGGTACAGAACATGAAATACTTCGCTAAAACTTGATTTTCAATATTATCCCGTTCTTCTGACTCGTGAAAAACTTTATAATCTGTATCTTTAGTCGCAGTCTCATTTACCGGGCGATAGCAAGCAACTTGCAGCCGAACTTCGCTTATTGCGAAAGTTATTATCTTAGCTCCAACCGCGACGCGAGGCTTGTTAGTAGTTTGTATTGATGTATTTAATTTACTTTGTCTGTTGTGTGTTATGATGGTTTTAGTGTGTAATGTAACGTCCCGTGTTTACGGAACCCTAAAAACATTCTTAAACTTTTTGTCAATATTATCTCGTTTTTCTAACTCTGTGAGAAACTTTATAATCTGTTTCTTTATTCGCAGTCTCATTTACAGGGCGATAGTGCACTATTATAGTGCATAGTTCGTGAAAATTATTGTTTAGCGATCACGAGATACAGCATGGTGACAGACAGACGGACAGACCCGATAGGTCCCGTTTTTTCTTTGGATACCTGTAAAACTTCGCTAAAACTTGATTTTCAATATAATCCCGTTCTTCTGACTCGCGAAAAACTTTATAATCTGTTTCTTTAGTCGCAGTCTCATTTACTGGGTGATAGTGCATTATGATAGTGCACAGTTCGTGAAAATTATTGTTTAGTGATCACGAAATACAGCAAAACAGACAGACAAACGAACATGGGAGTCTTAGTAAGTAGGTCCCGTTTTTTCTTTGGGTACAGAACCTGAAAAACTTCGCTAAAACTTGATTTTCAATATTATCCCGTTCTTCTGACTCGCGAAAAACTTTATAATCTGTTTCTTTAGTCGCAGTCTCATTTACCGGGCGACAGCAAGCAACTTGCAGCCGAACTTCGCTTATTGCGAAAGTTATTATCTTAGCTCCAACCGCGACGCGAGGCTTGTTAGTTATTTATATTGGTGTATTTAATTTACTTTGTTCGTTATGTGTTATGACGGCTTTGTGTCTTCCGTAACTTTAAGAGTAAAATTTAATTCCCAAAACTTTCATAAAATGTGCATAGCATCTAATGGAAACAAAAAGCTTTTTTTTGCAGACCAGTAATATTTACGTTAATCTGTTTTGACTATTTGTTGCTTAGTGGCAATAGAAATACATCGTTTGGATTAAAATCAACTGGTTAGCTATCGTATAATACAGATTATTGGCAGACAGACAGACAGACGAGTCTTAGTAATAGGGTCCCGTGTTTACGGAACCCTAAAAACTTGGCTAAAACTTGATTTTCAATATTTTCTCGTTCTTCTGACTCGCGAAAAACTTTGTAATCTGTTTCTTTAAGAACAGTTCTTGAACGTTCTTAGTAAATGAGACTGCTATTCGCAGTCTCATTTACCGGGCGATAGTGCATTATTATAATGCGTAGTTCATGAAAATTATTGTTTAGCGAACACGAGATACAGCATGGTGACAGACAGACGAACAGAGCCGATAGGTCCCGTTTTTTCTTTGGGTACCTGAAAAACTTCGCTAAAACTTGATTTTCAATACTATCACATTCTCTGACTCGCGAAAAACTTTTTAATCTGTTTCTTTAGTCGCAGTCTCATTTACCGGGCGATAGCAAGCAACTTGCAGCCGAACTTCGCTTATTGCGAAAGTTATTATCTTAGCTCCAACCGCGACGCGCTTGTTAGTAGTTTGTATTGATGTATTTAATTTACTTTGTTCGTTATGTGTTATGACGGCTTTGTGTCTTCCGTAACTTTAAGAGTAAAATTTAATTCCCAAAACTTTCATAAAATGTGCATAGCATCTAAAGGAAACAAAAAGCTTTTTTTTGCAGACCAGTAATATTTATGTTAATCTGTTTTGACTATTTGTTGCTATAGTGGCAATAGAAATACATCGTTTGGAAAAATTCATCTGGTTAGCTATCGTATAATACAGGCTATTGGCAGACAGACAGACAGACGAGTCTTAGTAATAGGGTCCCGTGTTTACGGACCCCTAAAAACTGGGCTAAAACTTGATTTTCAATATTTACTCGTTCTTCTGACTCGCGAAAAACTTTGTAATCTGTTTCTTTAAAAACAGTTCTTGAACGTTCTTAGTAAATGAGACTGCTATTCGCAGTCTCATTTACCGGGCGATAGTGCATTATTATATTGCGTAGTTCATGAAAATTATTGTTTAGCGAACACGAGATACAGCATGGTGACAGACAGACGAACAGACCCGATAGGTCCCGTTTTTTCTTTGGGTACCTGAAAAACTTCGCTAAAACTTGATTTTCAATATTATCCCGTTCTTCTGACTTGCGAAAAACTTTATAATCTGTTTCTTTAGTCGCAGTCTCATTTACCGGGCGATAGCAAGCAACTTGCAGCCGAACTTCGCTTATTGCGAAAGTTATTATCTTAGCTCCGACCGCGACGCGGGGCTTGTTAGTAGTTTGTATTGATGTATTTAATTTACTTTGTTCGCTGGGTGACTTATGCTTTGTTTTCCATAACTTAGGCTTAAAATTTCGTGGAAAGTCTCGAGTCGACAATTGTACACAATATAATAAATTTCGACTGTTTAGCTATCGTGTAATACAGGTTAGTGGCAGACAGACAGACAGACGAGTCTTAGTAACAGGGTCCAGTGTTTACGGAATCCTAAAAACTTCGCTAAAACTTGTTTTTTAATATTATCTCTATAAAAGAGCTCTCCTTCAAAGCCGGTGATGTATTGGCGACTCTCCTGGTGTTGCAAATGTCTATAGGCGACGATGACTGCTTTCCATCAGGTGGCCCGTCTGCCTTATCGATAGGCCCAACTATAAAAAAAATCCCGTTCTTTTGACTCGTGACAAACTTTATAATCAGTTTCTTTAGTCGCAGTCTCATTTACCGGGCAGCAAGCAACTTGCAGCCGAACTTCGCTTATTGCGAAAGTTATTATCTTAGCTCCAACCGCGACGCGCTTGTTAGTAGTTTGTATTGATGTATTTAATTTACTTTGTTCGTTATGTGTTATGACGGCTTTGTGTCTTCCGTAACTTTAAGAGTAAAATTTAATTCCCAAAACTTTCATAAAACTAGCATAGAATCTAATGGAAACAAGAAGCTTTTTTTTGCAGACCAATAATATTTATGTTAATCTGTTTTGACTATTTGTTGCTATAGTGGCAATAGAAATACATCGTTTGGAAAAAAATCAACTGGTTAGCTATCGTATAATACAGGTTATTGGCAGACAGACAGACAGACGAGTCTTCGTAATAGGGTGCCGTGTTTACGGAACCCTAAAAACTTGGCTAAAACTCGATTTTCAATATTATCCCGTTCTTCTGACTCGCGAAAAGCTTTATAATCTGTTTCTTTAGTCGCAGTCTCATTTACCGGGCGATAGCAAGCAACTTGCAGCCGAACTTCGCTTATTGCGAAAGTTATTATCTTAGCTCCGACCGCGACGCGAGGCTTGTTAGTTATTTATATTGGTGTATTTAATTTACTTTGTTCGTTATGTGTTATGACGGCTTTGTGTCTTCCGTAACTTTAAGAGTAAAATTTAATTCCCAAAACTTTCATAAAATGTGCATAGCATCTAATGGAAACAAAAAGCTTTTTTTTGCAGACCAGTAATATTTACGTTAATCTGTTTTGACTATTTGTTGCTTAGTGGCAATAGAAATACATCGTTTGGATTAAAATCAACTGGTTAGCTATCGTATAATACAGATTATTGGCAGACAGACAGACAGACGAGTCTTAGTAATAGGGTCCCGTGTTTACGGAACCCTAAAAACTTGGCTAAAACTTGATTTTCAATATTTTCTCGTTCTTCTGACTCGCGAAAAACTTTGTAATCTGTTTCTTTAAGAACAGTTCTTGAACGTTCTTAGTAAATGAGACTGCTATTCGCAGTCTCATTTACCGGGCGATAGTGCATTATTATAATGCGTAGTTCATGAAAATTATTGTTTAGCGAACACGAGATACAGCATGGTGACAGACAGACGAACAGAGCCGATAGGTCCCGTTTTTTCTTTGGGTACCTGAAAAACTTCGCTAAAACTTGATTTTCAATACTATCACATTCTCTGACTCGCGAAAAACTTTTTAATCTGTTTCTTTAGTCGCAGTCTCATTTACCGGGCGATAGCAAGCAACTTGCAGCCGAACTTCGCTTATTGCGAAAGTTATTATCTTAGCTCCAACCGCGACGCGCTTGTTAGTAGTTTGTATTGATGTATTTAATTTACTTTGTTCGTTATGTGTTATGACGGCTTTGTGTCTTCCGTAACTTTAAGAGTAAAATTTAATTCCCAAAACTTTCATAAAATGTGCATAGCATCTAAAGGAAACAAAAAGCTTTTTTTTGCAGACCAGTAATATTTATGTTAATCTGTTTTGACTATTTGTTGCTATAGTGGCAATAGAAATACATCGTTTGGAAAAATTCATCTGGTTAGCTATCGTATAATACAGGCTATTGGCAGACAGACAGACAGACGAGTCTTAGTAATAGGGTCCCGTGTTTACGGACCCCTAAAAACTGGGCTAAAACTTGATTTTCAATATTTACTCGTTCTTCTGACTCGCGAAAAACTTTGTAATCTGTTTCTTTAAAAACAGTTCTTGAACGTTCTTAGTAAATGAGACTGCTATTCGCAGTCTCATTTACCGGGCGATAGTGCATTATTATATTGCGTAGTTCATGAAAATTATTGTTTAGCGAACACGAGATACAGCATGGTGACAGACAGACGAACAGACCCGATAGGTCCCGTTTTTTCTTTGGGTACCTGAAAAACTTCGCTAAAACTTGATTTTCAATATTATCCCGTTCTTCTGACTTGCGAAAAACTTTATAATCTGTTTCTTTAGTCGCAGTCTCATTTACCGGGCGATAGCAAGCAACTTGCAGCCGAACTTCGCTTATTGCGAAAGTTATTATCTTAGCTCCGACCGCGACGCGGGGCTTGTTAGTAGTTTGTATTGATGTATTTAATTTACTTTGTTCGCTGGGTGACTTATGCTTTGTTTTCCATAACTTAGGCTTAAAATTTCGTGGAAAGTCTCGAGTCGACAATTGTACACAATATAATAAATTTCGACTGTTTAGCTATCGTGTAATACAGGTTAGTGGCAGACAGACAGACAGACGAGTCTTAGTAACAGGGTCCAGTGTTTACGGAATCCTAAAAACTTCGCTAAAACTTGTTTTTTAATATTATCTCTATAAAAGAGCTCTCCTTCAAAGCCGGTGATGTATTGGCGACTCTCCTGGTGTTGCAAATGTCTATAGGCGACGATGACTGCTTTCCATCAGGTGGCCCGTCTGCCTTATCGATAGGCCCAACTATAAAAAAAATCCCGTTCTTTTGACTCGTGACAAACTTTATAATCAGTTTCTTTAGTCGCAGTCTCATTTACCGGGCAGCAAGCAACTTGCAGCCGAACTTCGCTTATTGCGAAAGTTATTATCTTAGCTCCAACCGCGACGCGCTTGTTAGTAGTTTGTATTGATGTATTTAATTTACTTTGTTCGTTATGTGTTATGACGGCTTTGTGTCTTCCGTAACTTTAAGAGTAAAATTTAATTCCCAAAACTTTCATAAAACTAGCATAGAATCTAATGGAAACAAGAAGCTTTTTTTTGCAGACCAATAATATTTATGTTAATCTGTTTTGACTATTTGTTGCTATAGTGGCAATAGAAATACATCGTTTGGAAAAAAATCAACTGGTTAGCTATCGTATAATACAGGTTATTGGCAGACAGACAGACAGACGAGTCTTCGTAATAGGGTGCCGTGTTTACGGAACCCTAAAAACTTGGCTAAAACTCGATTTTCAATATTATCCCGTTCTTCTGACTCGCGAAAAGCTTTATAATCTGTTTCTTTAGTCGCAGTCTCATTTACCGGGCGATAGCAAGCAACTTGCAGCCGAACTTCGCTTATTGCGAAAGTTATTATCTTAGCTCCGACCGCGACGCGCTTGTTAGTAGTTTGTATTGATGTATTTAATTTACTATGTATGTCGTGTGTTATCATGTTTTGTGTCTAATGTAACCTTAAAGTGAAATAGCGTAAAATCGAATGGAAAGAATAAACATTATTTTTTGCAGACCATATTTATTTTAATCTGTTTTGACTATTTGTTGTTATAGCGCCAACAGAAATACATCGTCTATGAGAAGTTCGACTGTTTAGCTATCGTATAGTCCCGTGTATACGGAACCCTAAAAACTTCGCAAAGTTTTGATTTTCAATATTACTCTTATGCTTTGACGACCCACGTGGCCGAGCGGTTACCTTACCGGTCTGACGCGCAATGGGTTACGGGTTCGATTCCCGGCCAGACAGGTATCTGAATGATGAGTTTAGATTCGTGTTCTGGGTCTGAGTGTTTGTGTATTCGTCTAGTGTGTGTCCCTGGTACCCACGACACAGGAGAAAATCCTAGTGTGGGGCTATGAGTGTAGAAAGCGTGTGAGCGTAAAGCGTTTTGCCATTTATTTAAACCTTTGACAAAAATGACCTTTGACAAGACTTTTTTGCCCATATGATCATTGCCACTCCATTTCGTTAGTATGTATATGCTTTTATCCAATGGGTGCGTAAAACGAGTTTATAAGCCGTAAAGTGCGGATAGGTGGCGTGCCTTACGCTCCATTTGCCTGACATTGTGCCGTGACAAGGTTATGTTATGGAAGGTTCAAATTCACACATTTTCACTTTTTACTTCACTTCATTGTACGGGAGGTGTTCCCTTTTCTTCTATACGATCGATTAATTTTTTACCAGACCTTGTTGAGGACGGTTGAGGACGAACGAAGACATAAGGCAGAGGCTACGTTGTAGAATTACTATATGTAAATTTAATTTTAAAAAAATATGCCACACACTTAAAAATACAGAGAAAATAAGTGGTGATTACCGTTCCATTTTGTTAGTATGTCATTGCCCGTATCCAATGGGTGCGTAAAACGAGTTTATAAGCCGTAAAGTGCGGATAGGCGGCGTGCCTTACGCTCCATTTGCCTGACATTGTGCCGTGACAAGGTTATGTTATGGAAGGTTCAAATTCACACATTTTCACTTTTTACATTGTCATTGAACGGAAATTGTTCCCTTTTCTTCTATACGATCGATTACAATCTTTACTTGACGTTGTTAGGAGAATAATCCGTCCGAGAAAGGTCCGTCGTCCGAGGAAGTACTACAACCTTTAGATACATTGTTCCAAATATTTTGGTATTGATATAATTATGTTTCAATCCGATACTATCTGCCGTGGACAAAACACTTAATATTCTTTAAAATATGCAAGACTGCTAGAAAAGCGCTCTAGTCCTCTAAAGTCATTAATTTGAGCCGTTGAATGTGATGATCGAATTTTTGCTCATATGGTGATTACCATTCCATTTTGTTAGTATGTCATTGAGAGGTACGAATGTTTTGAGTTTACTTTATTATTTCTTGTAAATACATTATAGTTGTAAATATATAATATAGGTATGAAATCAGAATAAACGTTTCCTTTGTCCCAATAGTACGTCAATGACCCTATCCATGGGTGCGTAAAACGAGTTTATAAGCCTTAAAGTGCGGATAGGTAGCACGCCTTACACTCCATTTGCCTGACATTGTGCCGTGACAAGGTTATGTTATGGAAGGTTCAAATTCACACATTTTCACTTTTTACTTCACTTAATTGTACTGCAAATGTTTGCCTTTCTTCTATATCTTTCACGAGTTTTGCCTTAGGAGAGTAATGTTTTCGAGCTTACGTATGTATATATGTGTGTTTGTATGGATGTACAATGTACATAGATTGTAAGTTTAGCCCCATTAGAAATATTGATAACAGTATGGAAACTACAAGTACACTACAAGCGTTCGAAAACGCCTTACTAACAGAAACATATGCATTGACGAAGCGGATAAGGGGTTTTCGCAGTGCGTCAGTAGCGAGTGTCGCGTCAAGACAATTGGTCAAGTTGCTATTTGTTTCCGCGATACCACTCGTGTATTACGTGGTATACGGCGGGTTGAATTTTTTACACTATAAAATTTTATTATAAAGAACTCCGGTCGTGTCGTCGCACAAGATTGTATTTTTCAGTAAATAATTTGTAATTTATGAAGGATAAAACATTTTTATGTAATGGTTTATTAATTACTAGATATCACACGCATTTCCAAACATCTACAAGTATCAATGCTAAACAGTTTTTCATATCGAAAAAGGTAAGTCATAACAATTATCGTCATGCTGGGATTAAAATGCGAAGCCTTGAGATTACCTACTTATATCATTTGTAAATTGCGTAGGTATTACAATTAGATTGATTGATGAATACATTAAAATAATGCTAAAATAAGTACCTATTGATAACATTATTACAAAAAAAAAATATAGAGACAACCCAATTGCTTCATAGAGTGTAGGTACTTATTTTATAAACAAGGCTTACTTTCCATACTGTTCCATATCTGTACTGTGCTATAGCCCAAACAGCTTGCGAGATTTTAATTACGTTGAAGTTGAAAGTTAAAGTAATTCAAAATTATTAACAAAATAATTTCAAAAATCCTATAATCAGTTAGATTCTTGGAAAATAAACTTTCACGTAACTCAGCCATTCGACGGAAACATTGTACGAGAGAGATGCATAAAAATAGTTTTAAATTAAATTTTCTTCGTAGCATAACTTTTCTTATTACGTTTCAATTTTTGCAAAATTTTTTATCAGCCCACGGAGGGAATGTTGGCAAATAAAATTGTTTATTAAGGAGTTTTTGAATTTTAGTTTCCGTCAGATAGAATTTAGAGTTTAAGGCCATAGCCTACCGCGCTAGCCATTTGTGGTTAGGTTAGGTTAAAGGTTAGGTTAAGCGCGCCCGTGTTCCCGCCAAACGGTGCGGAGGTGAAAACACAGTGGGGGTTTAGCCGGTAAGAGTCCGGCATAACCCAGCTGCTGCCCCGGGCGGCTGGGTATCCATGAGGATTACCCACTTAAAAAAAAAACGTTAGGTTAGGTTAGGTTAGTAGTCGGCAACATTATGGTCTTACATATGCCTATATGTCATATGGCTGAGCACATATGTCGCAGAACCGATGGCCGATGGGGCAGACGAGATCTCGAATGGAGACCACGATTCGGCAGGCGTAGTGTAGGACGTCCTCTGGCTCGTTGGACCGACGACCTTAAGAGTTGGAGGCAGTGGTTAGATGAGAGTAGCTGAGGACCGAGCATTGTGGCACAGCATGGGAGAGGCCTATGTCCAGCAGTGGAATGAAAAAGGCTGATGTGATGATGATGATGATATGATGATATGAATGGTGGCACAACAAGTATTACGCCTTCGAAAGGGTGGTAGAACCAGCGTAGTTCGACCGGTGAAGTACCACCGCCACACCTATTTCTAGCGTTAAGCATTTCTTGCGTTTTGACGGAAGGGTGTGGTTGCCGGCACACGTTTATATGAAGCGACCATCATAGTCCTCGGGAGTAGCAACGCATATGTGATTGACTTCATTTAGAACCCATATTCTGTATGAAAATGATTACAGATGTCCATCAGGCAGTGATCACTTACCATCAGGTGGACTGCATGCTCGTTTGCTACTTCAATCTAATGAAAAAAATGTTCCACCTTAGCCAATTAATAGCGCGAAATAGTTCCTACATTTCGGCCGAAGAATGTTTCCAGGTTAAAATACATAGAAGGCGACGAATTTAGTTCACAGAGGAGACAATGTATCTTTATTTATTTAATTGAAGTAGTATAAAGGGTTGAAGACAAATATTATAAGCAAAATTCTAATATTCCTAATAAACAACTTGTGAACAATGAAGAGCACACGCCTTAACATAACTTCCATTGTTAAAATAAAAAGTAACTTTACCAGCATTTTCCCTATTTTCCGTAAACCAACAGTTTAGTGTAGGCACGCGAAATATTTCGGGTTGACGCTAAATTTTTATAAGCCACGTCTCATGTTTTTTTCTTTTACTCCCAGTCAGCACTTTGCGAGTTGTGCCTCGCTTAAAATCTGAGCTTTAAAACGTTGTACACACTTTGTTAAAGCGAAGCAGTGTGTTCTATATGTACTTATAAACAAATTCGCCGGTTTATTTTATCAGCGCGAAAGCATGGTATTTTTTTTTATCTGAGTGAAGTAGCAAACGAACATGCAGTCCACCTGATGGCAAGTGGTCACTGCCCCCATGGACATCTGTAATCAACTACATACACATATGTTCCATCTGAAGTCAACCACAGATGCGTTTGCTATTCCTGAGGACTATGATGGTCGCATTATGTGAAAGTGTGCCGGCAACCACACCCTTGAATTGAAACACAAGAAATGCTTCATGCTAGAAATAGGTGCGGCGGTGGTACTTCCCCGGTCGAACTACACTGGTTCTACATTGGGTTGTTGTCGTCAACCCATTATTGTCTCACTGCTGGGCACGGGTCTTCTCACAGAATGAGAGAGTTTTAGGTCATAGTCCACCGCGCTGGCCAATTACGTATTGATAAACTTTATATTACTATTAACCATTATATTACTGAAATTGATTTCGACTAGAGTGTTCATGGATAGATTCACATGTAAGGTTTAGACTTTGTTTTAAAGATTTGAAAAGAGTAAAAAAGGCTAAAATGGGTTTTCCCTATTTGCGTTGCCTTAACACGAGGGGACGCAAACTGTGCATAATTAATATCCTCAGCGCATATTCATGAGGCGGTGCGGCAAAACTAGATTATTTGGCCGTTTCAAATGTTGCTCTTTTTGCGTTTTTTACTTTTCTATATTTGATGGACTTTACGCCGCGTCTCCGATTTGGTTCTTTACTCGTTAATTAAAAAATACATTTATTCAATTTTTTCTTATCCCTACCACGCGTGATATTAGATAGATTATTATAGATTAGATTATTAGATAAAGTTTAATAAAAGCCTTTTATTAAACTTTATATAATTTAACTTTATTTAACCAATTTCTGTAAAGTTGCATATAGTAAATTATTTTTTGAAAAATAACGTCATAAAGAAGTTTCACTTTTTACGAGTGTACGCTAGTACAAGCACACATTTTTTTTATCTGACTGAAGTAGCAAACGAGCATGCAGTTTACCTGATGGTAAGTTGTCACTGTCGCCCATGGACACAGATGTCCATCAATTATATCAATGAATTACACACAGAACATGGGTATTTTCTTTGTATTTGGTCTATGTCGGGCATAGTATTGACTATTAGTCTCTGGCCAATAGTCTAAACAATACTTGACACACCTTCTATAACTGTCTGCAGTTTTAGAAGACATTATGAATCAATGCTCTACTACAGCGAACAACGAGTACCTCGTTGTACACTGTAGTTGAGAATTGATTGATGAAAATGAAAAAAAAAAAATGAAAAATATTTTATTCATAAACAAGAGATAAATTCATACATAAGTTTTGTTGTTGGGACATCCTTTTAGGTAAACTTAAACCTGTGCTAGGATGCTCTTCCAAATAACATGGGATCTCTTTTTATAGCTACTAAAATACATATAATAATTTAAATTCTACAAATAGTTTTAAATAAATCAATACTTGTGTATAGATTGTGGGTATGTGGGTGTGCATTGTGTGAATGCGTGCGTGTGTATGTGTGTGTGTGTGTGTGCGTGTGTGTGTGTGTGTGTATGTGGCTGTGTTAGTGTGTGCCTGTGTGCGCGTGTTTGTGCGTGTGTGTATTAGTAATGTGTAGATGATTGTTGTAGTTATATTATGAGCAAATACCAACAGAAAGCTCAAAATAAATTCCATTAGGTGCAATGTTAGTAGTTACTATTGATGAAACTATACTATTGATAATATTGATCAAGCCAGTAAAAAAAATCATCATGATAATAAGGTACCGTATAGTGACGAATAAATACCTCTGTCCTCTTCGAAGTCGGTTAACAAAACACGTTTTTAATCTATTTATTTTATTTTTATTTACTAAAGTATAGATATTCTTTTGCTTAACCTTCTCTCATAAACAAGATATAGCTCTTATTACATACATAATTTTGCAATTTATTATCCATGCGTTTTAGTGACTTTTTAGGTAATATTTTTTGTATTTAAGTGAAGCAATAGGTAATATTGCTTCACAAAAAATAATATTACCTAAACAAAATATATCCATGTAGGTACTACAAGAAAATTAAAATCTGAATAATAATTGAAACTTTCTAAAAATCATATTTCAAACGAAATGGGTTTCGTTGAAACGAAAGTAAGTAGCATGAAAAACATAAAAACTAGATGTTTAAGCCAAAACTTTAGGCAAATGTTCAGAGAAATTATTTATCTTGTTTTCATGTGATTCAAAAGTATGTACGATTAGTTGAATGTTTACAACATTTAATTTATTTTGGAATATTATATACAGTTTCAAAACGCGAGCTGACAGTCCTCAAGAATAGCAATATATCTGTAATCAATATCAGGAGAATATTTAGTCTTATCTGAAGTTGAGTTCAAATTAGTGACTGCTCGAAAGTTAGGTTTCGATTAAGGCCAGTTTCATCCTCGTCCCTGTAGCCTCGGGGTCAGAATAGGGCTACGGTATCCCCTGCCTGTCGTAAGAGGCGACTAAAAGAGGCTTCCGGGGTTGCAGACGACTAGAGTGGGAGCTAGAACCGTTCGGTCAAGCAATCCCGGGAAGAAAGTTTTAGTGCAGTAAAAATCCCACCTAACCCTGCGTCGCTCCCACGGCGTCGGGTACCTTTTGAAGGTTTCCCCCTCGAAAACAAAAAAAAAGGCCAGTTTCATCCTATGCCTGGGATAAGTATTTCTTCCTTACTACAACCGTCAGACCTTTTTTGTTCGTTCTTTGCTTTGCTTTGTTCTTTGTTGTGGCGCCGTGGGAGCAACGCAGAGTTATGTGGGATCTTTACTGCACTAAAACTCCCCCGGTGGCCGTCCTCAGCGCTACAAAGAGGACTCTGGGATCTCCAAAGGAACGCAACTGGAGTCCTCTTAACGTTGCCGCATCGGGCTCCTTCCAGGTGAGCGGCTGGGCTCATCGCTCCGCCTGGTTATTACTCCGGTATGCGACCACACAAACCGCCGTCTCGCCCGAGGTTGCCTGACCGAACGGTTCGAGCTTCCACTCTAGTAGCCCGCAATCCCGGACGCCCTTTTAAGTTGCCTCTTAGGACAGTCAATAGATACCGTAGCCCAGAATAGGACTACGGTATCTATTGCCTGTAGTATCTCGGAACTAGAGAGACGACAACCATCAGACTAAACGTTATGCTGTCAAAGGTGTAGCGGTGATGCTTTTGAAGACGAGCAACAATAGGTTCTATATTTTCAAAACTTAAACTTAACTTAAAATGGACTATTATTACATATTTATTAAAAAGATGTTCAATAGCTGTGGCAATCGATATAGACCTATTTATGTTTTGTTGTAAGAATCTACGGCATATCAACCCTTCCAACTTTATCCTCGATGGTAAAATTTCAGGTGGTAACCATGAAGTTGGAATGGGTAGGTACTGATGCCACACGTAATTCTAGCGTGAAGCAATTCTTGCGTAACGGTGGTAGGGTGTGGTTGCCGACTCACTATAATTTGATGCGACCATCATAGTCCTCGGGAATAGCAACGCATTTGCATTGACTTCAGATGGAACCCATGTACTGTATGTAGTTGATTACAGATGTCCATGAGCGGCAGTGACCACTTACCATCAGGTAGATTGCACGCTCGTTTGCTTCGTCAATCAGATAAAAAAAAAAAACAATCTACTCCTGTAACGGACCTACGTTGAAAAAAAAAATGTTTTTTTGTTGTTCAAATCAAATCAAATCAAATCAAATCAAAATCTTTATTTGCTAAATAAGGTACAAATGTATGGTAGTAAGTCTTGAAAAGAAGATCCTCTTATTTTGCCATTTCGGCGTGCAAATTGTCATATAAATGACTATTTGTTTATTTTTATTGTAATTGTGTACTATTATATTTAATTTAAACAAATCAAAAGCAAGACACTATTACCTATATAAAAATATTCATGTCAATATACAATTAATTATAATAATGTCAACTTATTTCTAAATATTCATTAATAGAATAAAAACATTTATTTTGAAGCCACATTATAATTTCATTCTTAAATCTATTATACGGCAATTGTTTAAACAAGTCAGGAAGTCTATTATAAATTTTTATAGCCATTACATACACATTTTTATTGTGCATTTTTAAATTACACTGAGGCAGAACTAACTTATATTTATATCTAACAGGCCTGCATGACTCTTCTGCTTTAGTTTGAAAATACCATGGATATTTATATACGAACATACACATTTCTTTAATATACATGCATGGCAAACTTAAAATTTTATTTTTTGTAAATAATGGTTTACAGCTATCTATTTGGTGAACATCACATATGGCTCGTATACACTTTTTTTGTACTTTAAATGCACGTATTGCGTCTGTAGAGTTGCCCCAAATGATAAGTCCGTATGATAACACAGATGAGACATAGCCATGATATGCGCACCAAGCGGCTTCTTCTGATACAGTCTGTCTAATTTTTTTAAGAGCAAACACAAAACGGTCAAGCTTATTACAAATAGATTCGATATGTTCTTTCCAATTTAACTTTTTATCAATAATAATTCCTAAAAATGTCGTATATTCTACTTCGTCAATAATTTTATTGTCATATTTAATATTTAATTGTGGTACATGTCTTTGATTATTAAAATAAATAATTTTAGTCTTACAAATATTTAATTTTAAATTATTAAGGTTCTACCAGTCAGTAATATCGTTGAGAGAATCTGTTACTTTATGTTTTAATAAGTGTACATTTTTATCTTTGATTAGAACAGTAGTATCATCGGCGAAGAGTATACATTGGTTGTTTGTACAATTTGGTAGATCGTTTATATATATCAAGAAAAGTAATGGTCCCATAATACTACCTTGAGGTATTGCACAATTATTTTGTTGCCTGTATTTAGATTGATAAATTATTTTCGTAGCTCTTTTTTTAACAATGCTTATTTTATCGATTTGTGTACACTGTTGGCGATCTTGTAGATAACTTTTTATTAAATCAAGTGATTTTCCACGAATGCCATATTTTTCTAATTTTTGGATTAAATTACTATGAAGAACAAAATCATATGCTTTTGTCATATCGAGAAAGAGGCTGACGATCGGTATCCTATCGTTTAGACTCTCAGATATTACCTTAACTAGATTAAACGATGCAAGAGTAGTTGAGCAATTTCTTCTAAAACCAAATTGCTCATTCTTCAATATATTGTTCTCGTTCAAAAAATTTGTAAATCGCACATTTATCATTTTTATTGTTGTTTATATCATAAGTATTTTTAAATATTTTATTGCATAAAAAGTTGCAAATGTTGAAATTATTATAACCAACAATACTAACACCCACCCAGTTCAATCTAAACTTTAAAATCGTACCAAAAATACTCTATCGACAATTTAATACGAAACAAAAGCTGCGTCAAAAGCTCGCAAAAGTTTCGCTGGATACGCCGACTCAGCTTTTCACTGCGTGCTAGATAAAACTGGGATTTGCCACGCCTGTGATCTGGGGCATGTTTCGAAATCTCAAAAAAGTTAAAAAAATAAACTACAGAGTATACGGACTACATGGTCGCGGAGAGTCACTGTCACCTATGGATATTTGTAATCAATCTAGATAGATTAGTAGGTAATAGAACCAGTGTAGTTCGACCGGGGAAGTACCACCGCCACACCTATTTCTAGCCGTGTTAGCTAGCTAGGTGGGGTGGTTGCTGGCACACTTTTATATGAGGCGACCATCGTAGTAGTATCGTAGTGGGCGGCAGTCACCACTTACCATCAGATGGACGGCATGCTCGTTTGCTTTTTCAGTCAGACACAAAGGGGAAGTACAGCAGTGGAGCTAAAAAAGTCTGATGAAAGATTGGATAAATATTGCATATACGAGTATACTTAATATCTTTAAAAATTTGTGCCTATCCTTTTGAAAATTCGCCACAAGTATTTAGCCAATTTCTAAAGCCCCTTAAAATCTAGCAGTTCCATTATCCCGTCGAATTGCGAAGGACGCTGCAGAGTTTTATTTAGCGGACGATACCATTGCAAACAGTCGCTATCGAAACGCGACGAAGCGCTGAGATGCACTACAATTGTTTTGTTAACCCTCTCTTATAGTGAAAGCGATACAAGGCTACTGAGAATATCGTCTGTACCCCTTTTTTTGTTCTCGAGGGGGAAACCTTCAAAAGGTACCAGACGCCGTGGGAGCGACGCAGGGTTATGTGGGATTTTTACCGCACTAAAACCCCCCGGTGGCCGTCCTCGGCGCTATAAAGAGGGCTCCGGGATCCCGAAACGACTGCAACCGGAATCCTCTGAGCGCGTTGCCCCGTCGGGCCCCTCCCAGATGGGCGGCTGCGCCCACCGCTCCGTTCCGTATAGTCTTTACGACGGTATGCGACCACACATACCGCCATTCTTCCCGGGATCGCCTGACCGAACGGTTCGAGCTCCAACTCTAGTCGCCCGAAACCCCGGAAGCCCCTTTTAGTCGCCTCTTACGACAGGCAGGGAATGCTGTAGCCCTATTCTGATCCCAGAGCTACAGGGACGCCGTATTGAGGATACTGGCTAATAATACTTTTATTAAATTTTGCTATAAAATCTCGAGAAAACCGCGGTACCACGTTGTTAAAATGTAGTTCGACTGAGGAGGCACCATCGCTACACAAATTTCTAGCATGAAACAGTTCTTACGTATCAGTTGTAGAGTTAACTGCCAGATATTTGCATGAGGCGACCATCTTAGAGTTTGACAGCAGTAACGTATCTGTGATTGACTTCAGTTCAACCCTCCTTTTGTACGAAATTGCTTATAGATGATGCCCATTACCACTTATCATGTATCAGGTGCCAGTTACCACTTATCATGTATAGGTGGACTACATTTTCGATTGCTATTTAAACTTATTGTTTTTTTGAGGTGGTAGAACCAGTGTAGTTCGACCGGGGAAGTACCACCGCCACTTATATTTCTAGCGTGAAGCATTTCTTGCGTTTCGATAGAAGGGCACACTTTCACATGAGGCGACCATCATAGTCCTCGGGAGAAGCGACGCATCTGTGATTGACTTCAGATGGAACCCATGTTCTGTATGAAATTGATTACAGATGTCTATGGGCGGCAGTGACCATTTACCATCCGGAAGACTGCATGGTCGTTTGCTACTTCAGTCAGATAAAGAAAAACCTAAAAAAGTCGTCTTTTAACAATTTTTGAAAAGCTAGCGTATTTCCTCTCTTTCACTGTGAGATCAGCACAAACATCTCTGGCTAAGCGTGGGGAGAAGGGGGTCGGGTGCCGGGACAGGCTTCAGAAAAATACCGGTGCATTATATATTTTCCAGGTATCACGGAGCAATGATGAAGTGTTAGGTTAAACGACGGGCACATTTCAGCTTATTAATTCATGCATTCATCGTCCATTAATTGGTAGACTTCACACACCTCCAAGTTTTTTTTTTAAGACCTCTCGGGTGTGTAGGTTTTCTCACGATGTTTTCCTTTACCGAAAAGCAGTGATATTTGGCAAAGGGAGATCTCCCGCCAGGCTAGGGAGCGGCCGTGCTACGACAGTCGTTGTTCGGAACTTGTATATATGCAGGGTAGTTAGAATACTTCGATAGCGTGTTTCAGAATACTAGTAGCGCCATCTCTTGACGAATAGCGGGAGATCGCCAAAGATAATTAATTTCTAATATGCACATAATTTTAGAAAAATCAGTGGTGCGTGCCTGGGTGTGAACCTCGGACCCCCAAATCGAGAGGGCAAGATTACACCATTACGCTATCACTGCTCTCTGCTAATTCATGCTTACGGGAGGTTAAAAAAAAAAAATTTTTTTTCAAATAATGCATAAAACATACATAAAATCAACTAAAAACACATTACACACACTACGTTGCATTTGACACAAACACATACATAATAAACGAAATAGGACATTCAATGTCTTACTATGAAAACACATAACGTCAAAAATGACAGCTTAGTTAATAAACCTCTTTTTATCATTAACGAGTGCGTTAAATTATTTTAACTTGAAAATTATTACAATTTATTTAAATTAGACAAATATTGGTCTTTGGACAAAATGAAGTTTAGTTTTTTTTTATTTAAATTACTGCCAAATTTCGACCGTTGTGACGGGGGACTTGTGTCATTAATTGTTATAATATTTACCTATATTTTTAGTGTTCTATTAATAGCTTTTTATTGTATTCATATACACATTGATGTGGGTAGAAATGTACGTACATGTATATATAAATACTAACGCAGTCGGTTATAATCCCATTGTCCTCTATAGCTAAAATTGCTGATAATCTTCCTTTACCCGATTTTGCAAACTCAAAATTTGCAAGGATCTATCGAGCAACCTATTTACGTGCTTAAGATGAGATTCGCAGACAATGGACAATGTAGATATACTTAGGTATAGTCCTTTATACTGTATATTTTTAATCGCACTAATGTATAAAAGCGGAATTTTATGAGGATGTATGTTTGTTTGTCACTTTACACAAAACCTACCGGTCAGTTTTTTTAAAATTTGGCACACAGATTTTTGTTTGTTATCGACGGGGAAACCTTCAAAAAGTAGTCGATGCCGTGGGAGCTGGGTTATGTGGGATTTTTACCTCACTAAAACCCCCCGGCGGCCATTCTCAGCACTGCGTGGAGGACTCCTGTATCTCCAATGGAACACAACTGGAGTCCTCCGAGCGCGATGGCCCCTTTGGGATCTTCCCAGTGAGCATTGTACTCACTGTGCCTCTTGGTGTTCGGCAGTTTCCACTTACCATCAAGTGGACTGCATGGGGGCCGGAGTTTGTTCGGGAAACTGCGTAGTATCTTCTCGTCCACAATTCCTCAGTGCCTGAAGTCGAAATTGTTCGATCAATGTGTGTTGCAGTGAAGACCTATGGCGCCAAAACGTGGTCCTTCACTGTAGGCCTCATTCGAAAACTCAGGGTCGCTCAGCGTGCTATGAAGAGGGTTATGTTCCGAATTTCGCTACGAGTCATGATTTGCAACGATGTAATCCGTAGATGAACGAAACCTTCCGACATAGCTCTCAAAATTAGCAAGCTGAAGTGGCAATGATACCGATGGGGAAGAAAGGTCCTCGAGTGATGACCAGGTTTAGGCAAAAGGAGCACAGGCCGCCCTCCTACCAGGTGACCGATGACCTGAAGAATACTGCGCGAAACCCTTGGATTCAGAAGACACATGACCGGTTGGAGTGGCGCCATTTAGGGAAAGCCTATGTTCAGCAGTGGACATCCAAAAGCTGATGGATGGATGGTGCTGCATGATCGTTTACTACTTCATCCTTTAAAAAACGAGGATAAATCTTTATCATATATTTTGTTTTATGTAGTTTAATAAAAAATCTCATAACTCCTTAAACGATCGTATTAAACCGTGATATCGGAACGAGATCGGAGCAATATCGTTTTGTTTTATGTCGGAAGCGATGGCAATCCGCTAAGCAAGCAATTTTGTGATTAAATTCTTCGAATCCGGGTCACAAGCGTAAAGATATAAAAATTGAACTGCCGGAGAGACTTGTTCTCTACTATTGGTAATCCTTCTTTCATCATTTCTTTCGTTCGAGTTCTGACGGTTTTTTCGAGTTCTGGTGTGTAAGAACGGAAACACATATATTCAGATTATTTTTCTTATACACTTATATTATATAGCACCTTATATTCTTAGTTTGATGTTAAATTGTATTATCGAGTTACAGAAGGTACGGTCGTTGTTGTATCTTTGGGGAATATAATGCTGCTGAAAATGATTTATAGGGAAGGTCGTTGCAAGAACAGTTTATTATGAGGGAAAGGTGGTTAAATTGGACGGATTAATGTGAAATGAAGTAATGTTGCAGGTAAAATAAATTGTCAAAGATAAAAAAACTTGAGTCATTTCAGTGCCACGGATTATGAAACATACAAATTAAAATTCCACAAGAATTGCGGCGCATCATTTTTATTCCTATACACGCAGTCCTCGACATACATCGTTTTGAGCAACGTCGAACAATATAGTGACACTATTCCACAAACATACGTCAATTGTTTAGATTTACGGCATAGGAGAATATTCATGTGTCGCGAGGACTGCAGCAGCAGAAGGACAGCCCAGAACATCGGCGGTGAGCAGAGAGTACCCACCCCGCATGTAGAAATAGCATCTTCTTTTGGTAACATTGAAAGGATCTCACACTGAAATATGTCTTGACTTACGTCGCGTATTTCGAGAACCTAACATGCCGTAAGTACCTACTGAGGACTGAGGATTTCATATGTTACGTTACGTCATTAAATATCCAGTTACACATTGTAATATGAATGACAATGAAGCTTCTGCTTCTGCTAAGAAAAGGTTTTCTCTCCAGAATTCTATGAGACTTGGAGTGTTCACCACTCTATTCTTAATCCGACGTAATAAACTAAAAAAAAACTTTTAAAATAATAAAAAAACTTAAACTTAAACTAAACCTAAGATAAAACTTAAAAAAACAACTGTAAATTGTGTAAACTTCGAAAATTTTACAATTTGTAAAATATACATCCCAACACAAACTTCGAACAGTATATCTATATAAAACATAATTACTATATTAGCTTACAGACATACGTAATAGTAAACCGTAATTCGAGATATTTTCGAGAACACATGGTACGAAGAAACCCATCTGCCGAGTAATCTATTGTTCTTCTATCAAATTTAATAACCTTTATCCACTGTTTGTATAGTTCTTGTAATTCCCTATCTTTATGTGTCAAATAGTGCCTAGCTTTACATTATAAATGGGTTCCCATGGTCCCATTATTCCACTATTTTCGTATAATTTTACGTATTTTGCGCTCGCATATTAAGAAGCTGCGATATTAAATACCGTATTTATTCAGGTATGTTAAGGATTTGAAAAGTATTTATATGAAGCATACAATTATAATTACATTTGAAAAATAATTTGAATCCCGAAAGACCTCTATCACTTCTCATAGACAAACTTTTTTTGAAGGTGGTAGAACCAGTGTAGTTCGACCGGGGAAGTACCACCGCCACACCATTTCTAGCGTGAAGCATTTCTTGGGTTTCGATGGAAGGGTGTGGTTGGCGGCACACATTTATATGAGGCGACCATCATAGTCCTCGGGAGTATCAACGCATCTGTGATTGACTTCAGACAGAACTTACGTTCTGTATGAAGATACAGATGTCTATGAGCGGCAGTGACCACTTACTATCACTGCATGCTCGTTTGCTACTTCAGTCAGATAAAAAAAACTATTATTTCTCGTTACTTAGTTTTCACGGTCCTACGACGACTAAAGGATAAAATGTTCAAGAAAATCGTCAGAAGCGTCTTCCCATGCAGGATCAACACCCACTAGAGTCAATGACATGCATGCCAATCGACTATTAGCAAAAAACCCCATGAAAATAGGTCTATGTCCCCAAATGGCTGATATGGCTTTTATTGCTAACCAGCTACAGTAAAAGGGTTGCGTACCACTAAGTATCAATCCTGATCAATAGTACTTCATAGCTCACTTCTAGTTTATCGTTGCTAATCACTAGTCTGTACCTATGCAACAGTTAGCTTTTATAAACACGAAACAACAAAACAAAAGACTTAGACTTTTCCGGATCTTTTCTTAGCGTGTTAAAACACGCAAATTTTTGCCAGGTCTTTACAGTTAAGGTAACCCGGTGCTCGTCTAAAAAAAACATAGTAACAGACAATTTGTAAGTGCCCCGTTAGTCTATACAAAATAAATTAATTTCGTTTCTATTATAGGTCGTCAAAAGATTATTGTTCGCCATTAAACTATTACTGCTTATATCATCTATTACCAAAATTAAATACAGGCGAATTTAATAATACTGATTACAATTTAGCCATTATAACCGTTAATTCAATATCCCCGCAGTTTATCGTGTTACGTCGGTTCCACGGCTAAATTACCGGATTAGCGACGAATTAATGTCTGGCATACGAGTAATACAAGTGAGTTATAGTACGAGAGTCGGCTAGTAGATTGTTATATTCATAGGTTTTTTTCGGCACTTTGGCCATAAACATTAGAATGCTTGAGCGTAAGATTTTTTAAAATATGTTGGTTGTTATTTATTTTCAAAGCTTATCCCATTTAATTAATTACTTTAATCATTTTGAAATCAATGATATTGGGTTTGGGTTGGTTTGTAGGCATATTATTTTATCTTAGATACTCAATATTCGTGTCAAGTTTCATAAAATCGGATCAGTACAAGCTAAGTAATCCCAAATTAATCTAATTGAGTGTTTCAAAATTGAAACACTTAATTGAAAATTTACATCGATTATCTTGGGATCAGATCCTAATTTGGTGACAATGGTACCACACCGCAAATATACCCTATCCAATAAATTAAAAAAAATGAAATCAGTGTACATACTCTTACATAAAAATAGAACAACAGAATTTATAACCGACTCCTTTCTGAACTCGGTTAAAAATAAAGACAATTTATAGCAATTCTATCATAGCTCATCAGTCGATTATTATTGTAGATGATTAAATTATTACTGCCTCTCTGTATTAAAATATCTATAAGCAAAATTAAATACAGCGAATTTAGTAATACTGATTACAATTTAGCCATTATAACAGTTAATTCAATATCCCCGCAGTTTATCGTGTTACGTCGGATCCACGGTTAAATTACCGGATTAGCGACGAATTAATGTCTGGCATTCGAGTAATACAAGTGAATTATAGTACGAGAGTCGACTAACAATATGCTATGTTCATTTGTTTTTAATTTTGGCAATTTGGTTATTTAAATGGTGTAAGATGGTTAAACTTAACCTATTTAGACGTGCAATTGCCATTTACCATCTAGTGAACAGCTCTTTTGCTACTTCCCTATGATTAAAAAGGGGGGGGGGATAACTGTTAACAAAACCCCTATTAGTGGAAATTTATATCTGGCGGTGAACCTTAGATTATAAGGTGTTTTTCAAATGAACCTTAAAAAGATACATATGTATTTGAAACTTACATCTATTCCTAAGCGGTAAAAATTACCCTATGTGTTGATGTTGGTCATAAACTATCTGTGTGCCAAATTTCAGCGAAAATGGACCAGTAATTTTTACGTGAAAAAGTAACAAACGCACATACATCCTCACAAAATTTCGCATTCATAATAAGATAGAGATATATAAGTACCACTCGCCGAAGGATGAAGTTCCATCCGCATCAACTGGACCCGTGGCGGTCCTCCACGGTGCGCTTTGCACGGTCTTTTCTCCACGAACGTGCAAGATGTGGAATGAGCTTCCTCCTGAGGTATTCCCGGAGCGCTATGACATGGGGCTCTTCAAGAAAGGTGCAAAAAGAGCTCTCCTTCAAAGCCGGCGATGCATTGGCGACTGTGGTGTTGCAAATGTCCATAGGCGACGGTAACCACTTTCCAACAGGTGGCACGTCTGCCTTATTAGGTTTAAATATAAAAAAAAACGAGAGATATTCCGGTTTATGGATAAAAAACATTATTCTAAGTCTATCAAATGAAAAAAGTTCCATTGAACGTGACAAAATGGAAAGCCTTTATCATAAGCGTTCGCCATTAGAGCTTATTTCGCAGGCAAAATATTAAAACTGAATAACTCTCATAAAGTAGACTTTGGTTAAGGGGGGTTTTCATAAGGGATTTAATTTTAGACGTGAATTTAAGTTGTTTATAAATATTTTAGTCTAACGTGGGTAATGTATTTTTATAAGAATTTAAGTAGGAACTATTTGCTTGTTAGAGTATGTAAAAGCAAAAAGGCATTTAAAAACTTGCATTCTAATTAATATCTGGTGGGTAGCATTAGATAGCATTTGTATAACCAGACGGAGCTTTTTGAATCCATCAGACACTGGGTGTTCACCAAAATTATAATTCCTTTATTATTTATTTATTCCATAATTTCCTTTCAAACCACGTAAAACAGCATGGAGAATTATAATTCAAGCATTTCGAATGTTTGTGAGCAGAAAGAGTGGGCAGTTTTACGCTACTGTAAACAGATTTGAAGGGACACCCAAGAGTCTTCAACAATTTCTTGCGGCGAAGGTAATTCCGCAAATCAAACAGAATAAAAATCATTGTATAATACCATTGAAATCACTTTGATTTTTAACAATCGCAAATAAAAAATATTCAAAGTCGTAAAATCGCAAAACAAACGCAAAGTCGCCGAAACGAAAACAACCCTTAAACAATTTCAATTTCCAAGCTGCGCGAGTTCCCGGATACATTAAGTACTTGACTATCACTGGAGCTTACTTTCTACTTGCCGTTACGATATTAACATCTAGTACCTATTTATTGGTTATTTTATGAACACCATTACCACATTTATTTTAGATTGAAGTAGCAAAAGAACCTTTTTTTTTGTTCTCGAGGGGAACACCTTCAAAAGGTACCCGACGCCGTGTTCCTTTTGAAGGTGTTACCGCCATTTTTACCGCACTACCCCCCCCCCCCCCCCGGTGGCTGTCTTTGGCGCTAAAAAAGAGGACTCCGAGATCTCGAAACGACTTCAACCGGTTAGGTTAGTAATTATTTTTTCGTTAATGTAGATCGGCAAGCGTTTACAGTAAGTAGCATTTATTAATAAGAATTTTTGCAAGTACTATGTTTATGATCCATATGTGTAATAAAATATTCATCGTGTCTGAACATCCCTCAAATATGTTGTTCTGGGGACTTTGAATAAGTAAAATCAATATATTCACATTTTCTAAAAAAAAATCTCTTTCCCACCCAAACCCAAACTCGTGAAATCCATTTCAAGGATTATTCATCCATCCATCCATCAGCCTTTTGATCTCCACTACTGAACATAGACTTCTCCTAAATGGCGCCACTCCAACCGGGCCTGTGCCCTCTGAATCCAACGGTTTCCCGCAAGGATTATTACATACACCTACATAATATATTTATAGTCCATATCTCGAGGCAAATAGAATCTATATATCATTTCTATCAAAATATCTAGGTTATATTTTTATGTTATCTTTTTCAACGCAGGTAACATTGCAGGGCACAGCTAGTTTTTTAATAAAAAAGTAAACTCTATGTTAGACATTTTTTATTAAAGTAAAACTTACAATCTATAACTCTAGAAATACAAAATATAAGTAATTAACACGAGAAATCGTTATTGTTGTAAATAGTAATAACATTATTGCATGTTACATATTTATAATTTATTAAAAATAAGTCTTGTAATTAAATTGGTTTCGATTCAGGAATGAATACTTTTATTACATGCGCATTGATTCACGTACAGTTTTTTTTATTATAACATTTTGATCAAAAGACTAGAAGTAATCTAATTAGTAGTGAGAACTTTAAAGGAGTTATAATACTTTCAATATTAACAACTCAAGTCTGATAAATATCGTAAAAGATAGTCATTAATATTTGTGTACTTCGTTGACTTTCATATGAAGCGACAATCTTAGTTTTCGGGAGTAGCAACACATCTTTCATTGAGTTTACATCTCTACTTAACCCATTATTGTCCAACTGCTGGACACGGGTTTTCTCTCATTATGAGAGAGTTAAAGCCATAGTCCACCGCGCTGGCCAAGTGCGAATCGGTGGACGTCATACATCTCCGAGAACTTTTTTTATAGAACTCTCGTGTATGTAGGTTTCCTCGCGATGTTTTCCTTCGCCGAAAAGCAGTGATAATTAAATAATACGCACATAATTTCAGATAAATCAGTGCCTGCCTGGGTTTGAACCTCAGACCTCCCGATCGAGAGGGCAAGTTTCAACCATTAGGCTATCACTGCTCTTCTTACATAGGACCGCTATTCTATATGAAGTTGCTTGTCCACGGGTGACAGTGACCACTTACTATCGTGCAGACTGCAAGATAGTTTGCTATTTAAATTTGATAATAAAATATGCTAACTATCTGTTGTATAATTTATACTTCCACAAATATGAAACTAGAAGTATATAAACATTAGAACTAACGCAATTCAAACGATGATTCGCTACAAAATAACTTTGTATCTACAAAGTTACGTGGAGTACAAAAATAGAAATTCTGTTTTAAGGGCGTGGTAATTGGTAAGGAGGAGAGCTCACAACAGACATTTTTTCACATCTTGTTTATAAAAATTTATGTTTGTCTGTATGTCCTCTATAGAATCCTCTATAGAAACTATTCATTTGATCATGTGATGATCTTTAGCATAGTTGTTATTCATGAGCTCGCGAAGGTTTCTGGTGTATTTTTTTTGTGATAGCGTTACAACGCGCGGAGAATACAGATAGTTTTTTTATAAAAGATAAGTAGCAAAAGATCATACAGTCTACTTGATGGTTAGTGGTCACTATGACCCACAGACAGGAACCTACGATTTCAAGCATTTGACTTCTTCTCGAGGAAAGCATAGATGCGTTGCTAAATTCTTCTTCGTTTGATATTTCAAATTCTAAACACATATTTAAAAACAAATTGTGACCAACTCGTCAACGCTTCTAGAAGACTTTGGAATAACTAGAAGAATCTAACTAGAAGAATCTGGAATAGGAGAACAAAGCGTTGGGCTGCCAGGAGCTCCTTGGGATGAAAGGCGAGAAGGACCTGGTGGCGCCAGCGCTGAAGTCCAAGGACGAGGATCGGTCCCTGAAGAGGTTCAAGTTACCCATGGCTGATACGTCTGTCTTCTGGAAAAGAGGCGTGCGGGATACTCCAAGCGAAGCGCCAACTTTGTTGCTGAAACAAATTATATAATTTGTTAATATTTTAGATTATGTTCATGATATTATGTGGCGATTTGACAATACATGGCAATAAACGGCGCTAATTACACTATCAAAGTTTTTGAAAAATCTTGCATTTTAAAAGAAAGTGATGTACTTCAGTGGAAAACTATTTTTATAATGACTCTTTGTTGTGTTATGGATTAGACTCTAAATCCTACCGTCTTCAGTTTTGATTTGAAGATTGTGATTTATTCATAAGCAGTGATAACCTAATGGTTAAAACTTACCTCTCGATCGGCAGGTCCGAAGTTCAAACCCAGGCACGCACCACTGATTTATGTGCGTATTATACATTAATTATCACTGCTTTTCGGTGAAGGAAAACATCGTGAGGAAACCTACACACCCGAGAGTTCTTTAAAAAAAAATGTTCTCGGAGGTGTGTGAAGTCAACCAATTCGCACTTGGCCAGCGCAGTGGACTATGGCCTAAACTCTCTCATTCCGAGAGAAGACTCGTGCCCAGCGGTGGGACTGTAATGGGTTGACGACGATTTATTTATTTATTTATACAGACTTACGTCTATCTTTACAGGTAACAACCAATACGATAGCGTAAGTAATTTTACATTTTTTAAAAACTCAACATTCTTTTCTATTATTATAATAGATAAACACATATTATTGTAAGACAATATTTCAAAAATAATTTTTGCGAATTCACTCAAGTGACATGAAATGACATCAAGTTTTTCATGTGCCTGATTGAGTGTACAGAGAGCTTGGGTGAAAGGTGTTTTGGTGATGGTATGAACCGCATCTGTCCTATTAAAGAAGGAACTAGCAAATTGATAGGCATCACACATTAAGTACATTAAGTAAATATATTTTAAGGAACAACAGGTCGCATTTGTGCAGGTATCCTTACAACATTTTCCAACACCGTACAGCAGCGATAAATTATTTTCTAATACGCAAATCATTTTAGAAAAATCAGTGATGCGTCTGGGAAAGCACAGACCCTTGATTGAGGAGCCGAGTTTCAACCATTAGCCTATCACTGAATTGAATAGTTAGCTAATAAAATCTGCATATCCTTGCATCTAACATATGTGAGTGAAGAGCTTGCATTTAGTTTTGTTTAAGTTTTAATGAGTTAACTAATTAACAAGCCATAATTAACTCAGAGAAGACTTCAAAAGCCCTTATGTCGATAACTCCTGCATACAGATAAATGCATTTTGAGATAGAAATCCACAATTATAGTAGGTGTTGTTTGTTTTAATCTTTCTATACTAATATAATAAAGAGGAAAACGTTGTAATTTTGTATGTTTGTTATGAATTAACTTAAAAACTACTGAATCGATTTCAAAAATTCTTTCACCATTAGAATGCTACATTATTCCGAATTAGTATAGGCTATATTTTTTACTAGAAAAACTAAGGGATCTTTACTAAAACTTCAGTAACGTGAGCCAAGGTGTACAAAAATTTGTTTAACACGTTAAACGCTTTGCGGCCCACCGATGAGCCTAGTCTACTATTAGTTTGGGGCCAAGGTAAAATCATGAAATTGGAAATTTATATCAATTTGTGATTTTGATCCCAAAGTTTATTAAATGTGGTAGTTTGTACAGAAAATAAAAATAAGCATTTTTTACCGTCTACTTTTAGAGATATAGCAAAAGGCTCACGGGTGGGTCGCATGGCCTCCTACGCAGGAATGAAGAATATCCGTTGGCGCGGGCCGCGGGGTCACGTTACCGCTCACCCCGCGCGCTCGCAACTCAACCGTGATTTGGTCTTGCGATCCGGTCATATCGCGGAATGCGCTGAAGAAGGGGCAATTTATTGCCCGAGAAAACAAAGATGGAATCACGGTGATGAAATGGAAGGACAAAAGGGATGTTTTGGTTTTGTCCACAAAGCACTCCGATCAATTCGTAAAAATAAAAAATCGCCAGGGAAAGATGATTATGAAACCAAAGATCATAAGGGATTATAACACAGCCAAAGGCGCTGTCGATTTGGCCGACCAGATGGCAGCATACTCATCACCATTACGAAAGTCAGTAAAATGGTACAAGAAGCTGGCTATAGATTTGTTGTTAAATACTGCAATGGTAAATGCTCTGACATTGTATAAATCAGTGACAAAAAAAACATACAAATCGTCGATTTCCGACGATTTGTATTAAAGAAACTTTGCGGTGACTTGCCCAAGACTGTACCAACGGAAAGACCGAAAAGAGTGAAACACGTCTTGGAAAAGAAAGAAGGTTTGGCCAGAATCGTGAGAAGAACGTGTCGTCAATGTTACGCAGAAAAAGTGCCAATCATGGGTAGCAAACAGGCTAAAACAAAAACCAAAAAAGTATCTACCTATTGCGCAAACTGTCCAAGTAATCCTTACCTTTGCTATGCAATGTTAATTCATGGAATAAAATTAAAAAGTGCCGTAAAATGTAATTGTTATAAAGACTTCATAAAATATTTCGTAAGTGTTTGTGATAATTTTCATAAGCGTTGTTATTGCTTATTATTATTTAGTGCAAAAAAGTTAATTATATGTATTTTAAATAATAACTATTTTAACACATTTTTTGGTTTTATTAAAAGTGATCATATTAATTGAATTGCTTAGAATAACCCCAGTGACGTTATTTTACAATAACCCTGAAGAATCCTTAAACATACTACGTGATTTAAAAACCACGCCGTTTGGATAGGGTGCAGGGCCACGCGGCTCACTTAAATATGAGTTTAGTTCGATAACTGCCATTCTTGGCTTGTGGGAAACGTTTTCGTTGAAGCTAACACATGGCCCCCGGGTGACCCCCGTGGCTTGAACGGACCAGCAAGGGAAGGCTCACCGGTGAGTCTCGTGGCCTGTGTGAAAATACCCAATTTTTTTCGTGGCGCTTAACGTGTTAAAAATTTCTTTCGTCGGATACGCTGCCGTAACTATTGATAATAGAACCAAAAAAAAATTTGCAATATTAAAGAACACGTCGATATCTACGAAAACTTTCGCGACACTCTATGTCCAACTATTGTAATTTAGACACTATGACCACTTTTTACATTTTAAAAGTTAGTACAAAAGCTGATCAAATTCAGACCATGATAATCATACCTTCGTTTTTATCTCTAACCAAATAAAATATTTCACATTCAAAACCATTTTAATATCTACAAATAATTTCTTGACTCAAATGACTTGACTCACTTGATTACTCAAATCGAACACTCCATTCAGAAGATATTACGAATTTAGGAAAATAAACACTGTCGCCTCCGCCGCACATTGACTATCGTGTTTCGTGTATTCGTTTGCCATACCGGTCTGACACCCAATGGGTCCCGGGTTCGAATCCCGGCCAGACAGGTATCTGAATGATGAGTTTAGATTCCTGTTCTGAGTCTGGGTGTTTGTGTGCTCGTGTTGTGTGTGTCCATGGTACCCACGACACAGGAGAAAATCCTATTGTGGGCTATGAGTGTAGAAAGCGTGTGTAGTGATAATTATAGAAACTCTGTCTAAATCCTAGTGCAAAGGTTGATACTTACTTGTACATATAATCTACACTGCCACCAAGGGTGTTGAAACTGGGTACGTTAGGTATGGTTGGCATGTTCCTGGTAGCGAAGGCGTTAGCGTCCAAGTTGTGGTGGTCAGTGTTCAGCAGGTTGACTTTGCCAGCAGCAGTGAGCTGGTTTCCGAAGCCGGGGATGTGTTTTCCCATAACACTGAGGCCGTGGCCGTTGCTGCAAAAGACGATTAGGCAACTGAAGAAGTTTCTGTAAGTTGGTCTAATGAATCTAGATCAATCTTCTGATATGAGCTTATCAGACCGTCAAGGTAACTCTCATAAGAGGTTTTGAAAAGATAGATGAAATAGATACAATAGAAAAATAGATGAGTCTTAATGATAATTGCTACCGGCAAAGATTTCGGATATCAAATTACTTAAGCAGACTCTCCTAAATTATTTGATAAAAACAAAATCATAAACAAAAGGAAAATGCTTTATAATTTTCCAGGCAAACAAGTAGCTCATTAAGTTAAAAGTACAACAAATATAAGTGGTATGTGTGTTCCTGAAGCTGATACTTCAGATTTTTTGCTCATTAGATCAATTGCCACTTACATAAAAATGAAAGGGCATTATTATAACTCAAATCCAATGATAGTACTTGGTACATCAATTGGGTGCGGTTTAAGTCAAAAATGTCCAGAAAATGATGTACTTACGCATTATCAAGCGCCAATCCAGCTCCAGCAGCCCCAAAAGATCCACCAGGCTTTGCTCCATTGACGGAACCAATCGCACTCAATACATTTTGATCATTACCAGCTAACGGCAGCTTTCCAAAAACATTCGCGCTTCCATCAGGATTAGTATTAATCGACCCATGTACTTGACGTTTGATTCTCAGATTGCCTAGATCGTCCAACACCAAGGACCCTGAGGGTCCTTCTAAGATGTTACTTTGATGTATTTGGTTTATACCAGCGCCTTGTTCGACTTGGTTTATATCGCTGTTTATCGTTCTACTGTTCGCGATAGCTAGTACTGCAGCAATTATAACGGTCTTCATTACAACCATTTTGGATTCTATTTCTCTATTTATTGTCAGTTCACGAAGTATGTAGCTGTATTGAGACTTCAGCGACGAATGATTTGCTAAAGTTGATTTGGTCTTTATATATTTCGCGCCGAGGAATGGAATTCCCCGGCCGGGATGCTTTTGATATGTGCATATGATTGATAAGACCATATGTCTAATGAAACTGGATATGACTTTGGTTTATTATTATGGTCTTTATGTCATTGTTTGAACTATTTTTGAATGTGTGATTTTTTTGTCAGTATTATATATGTATAACGAAGTGGATGAGTGATAACAGGATGTTCGAGGAGTCGTCATTAGTGTCCGTTCTTGAAGATTTCAAGTGAAACACAAGAATAAACTTCTTCGATTTATTCACATTTGAGGAGATGCGATCGCTTCGACGGTTAAAACAAGAATCTTTTTCTACCGACAGGCGCTCGCCTTTTTATAACAATGTTTGGTGAGGTGACAATAACAAATTGATGGAGGGTAAAATAAATTATAATTCTAAAAATCACTAACTATTGCTAATTTAATTAACAAACAATTTTCGATCTTTAAACTAACTAAAATAATTAATTTCGGCGACGTGTTTTTCATAAATACGCGGTGTCCCGCCGACATATATGTGACAGTTTCGAGAGAAGGGTGTGATTGGCGGGGGACACTTTTATATGAGGCGACCATCTTAGTCCTCGGGAGTAGCGACGCATCTGTGATTGACTTCAGATAGAACCCCATGTTTTGTATGAAGTTGCTTACATGTCCATGGGCGACATTGACCACTGGTATTAAGTGGTCAATGTCGCCCATGGACATCTGTGAACTGCATGTTCATATACTACTTCAATCTTATAAAAATAAATCAAAATTGCGTGAGGTGACAATAACACATTTGTGTTATTGTCACATTGAACTGTATTAAACTGTTGCTATTGATAATGCAACAACCTTGAATTGTTTTTTTTTAATTATATGATTTCATTTATAATTAACTAGCTGAAACCCGTAGCTTCGCCCGCGTTAAAAAAAATCGATGTATCGATTGTCCCGTGGGAGTAAGATATTTTCCCACATTAAAAAGTAGCCAATATGTTAATCCAAAGTGTCAGCTAACTCCCTACCAAATTTAATGAAAATCGCTCCAGGCGTTTAGTCGTGAAGAAGTAACAAACATACACACTCACAAACTTTCGCCTTTATAATATTAGTAGGAATATGAATAAGTATAAGTATGATTATCAGAAAATTGGTACTATTGAATTGTTTTCTTTAAGCACTGTCTTTACAATTATTTGAGTGAAAGGTTCAAAACACAGGAAAAAGGTTCTATATAAAGTCAATTATAGAGGCGTTGCTACTCTTGAGGACTAAGGATGGTTCCCTCATATAAATGAGAGCCGGCAACCGCACCCTGCCACCGAAACTCAGGAACTTCACGCTAGGAATAGGTACGGTGGTACCTCCCCGGTCGAAATATATATGTCGGCGGGTCACCGCATATTTATGAAAACACGATGCTGAAAATATTAAGTTTAATGATCCAAAATTGTTTTTTATTAAATTATCAATATTAAGTGATTTTTAGAGATGATAATTTAGTCTACCCTCCATAAATGTGTTATTGTCACCTCACGCAATTTTGATTTATTTTTATAAGATTGAAGTAGTATATGAACATGCAGTTCACAGATGTCCATGGGCGACATTGACCACTTAATACCAGTGGTCATAAATATGCGGTGACCCGCCGACATATATATTTCGACCGGGGAGGTACCACCGTACCTATTCCTAGCGTGAAGTTCCTGAGTTTCGGTGGCAGGGTGCGGTTGCCGGCTCTCATTTATATGAGGGAACCATCCTTAGTCCTCAAGAGTAGCAACGCCTCTATAATTGACTTTATATAGAACCTTTTTCCTGTGTTTTGAACCTTTCACTCAAATAATTGTAAAGACAGTGCTTAAAGAAAACAATTCAATAGTACCAATTTTCTGATAATCATACTTATACTTATTCATATTCCTACTAATATTATAAAGGCGAAAGTTTGTGAGTGTGTATGTTTGTTACTTCTTCACGACTAAACGCCTGGAGCGATTTTCATTAAATTTGGTAGGGAGTTAGCTGACACTTTGGATTAACATATTGGCTACTTTTTAATGTGGGAAAATATCTTACTCCCACGGGACAATCGATACATCGATTTTTTTTAACGCGGGCGAAGCTACGGGTTTCAGCTAGTTAATTATAAATGAAATCATATAATTAAAAAAAAACAATTCAAGGTTGTTGCATTATCAATAGCAACAGTTTAATACAGTTCAAATTATGAAAAAAACCTTTCTTCCGTATGAAACAACTCACAGATATCCATGACACGGGTTGCCACTTACCATCAGGTGGATGGCATGCTCGTTTGCTATCATCTTATAAAAAAAGAACAAAGGATTCTGCAATCTGCAAAATGTCTCTTCCAGACTTATTATCTGTGTCTTTCAGAGGATTCCCCTTTAATAAGGCGTAATAAGAAGTATCTCGTAACCTTTGACACAACTGATAAGCGACTAGTGCAACATAATTTTAATTGAGTGATTCCCTGTTATCAGACACTTGGTTATAAGTAGGGTTGCCCATACTTTATTAAAAGTATTGTACCTTATTTGGGGTAATTGTGCTTTATACTTTATAAGAAAAGTGAAGTACGGGATACTTTACAGTAGAATTTTTAGACGTGTCTTTTTTTGGTCGTCAAATTGTAGGGACACAGATTATCTGGATTTCTGCCCTTTTTGCTGACTACCACCACCTTTTTTTATATCGGGGGGGGGGGGGACCTTTGAAAGGTACCCGACGCCGTGGGAGCAACGCCGAGTTATGTGGGCTTTCTCCTTCCTTCTTCTCCTCACTAAAACCTCTCCGGCGGCCATCCTCGGCACTAAGTGGAGGACACCGTGAACTCCAACGGACCGCCGCCGAGCGCAAAGCAGCCTAAAATTTGCCTGGAACCAAAAAAAATAAGGAGGAAAAAAAAAGAAATCGCATTTTATTTTGAAACTACGTACTTTTTTCTATCTTTTATAGTATTTTATAGTATATAGTATAATCTACTTTAATCACTAAACTAGTTAGAACAGTGACTTTGTTTATGTTGTTTTATGGCAAAGTAATAATCATTAGTCTATGGTAAATTGCAATTGTTTTTTGTATGACACTTCTACTGTGTGGACATAAAAATCTTCATATGTCCTAGTACTTGTACGTTTCAAATAAATAGTAAAACTCTACTTTCGCTGTCTACGTTTTACAGTTTCTATTTTAATTGACAACCCGCGTGGCGGAGCGGTTACCATACCGGTCTGACGAACAATGGGTCCCGAGTTCGATTCTTGGGCAGACAGACAGACCTGAATGATGAGTTTATATTCATGTTCTGGATCTGGGTGTTTGTGTATTCGTCTTGTGTGTGTCCATAGTACCCACGAGGAAATCCTAGTGTGGGGGCTATGAGTGTAGAAAGCGTGTGTATGTGTGTTTTATAATATTTAGAAGGTACATAAAAGTTGTTTTATAAAAAAAATTGAACGATATTTGTAAATTTATATAATATATTATGTTAACGTTACTTTTGTTAATTTGACTGACGGATATGTGTATGTTATATTTTTTGTATGTAATCCAATATAGCTTTATTATTATTATCAATATGTGAAAGATTCTTTTTCCACTCGGTTTTTAAACCGGTAATTTAGAGACCAAGTACGGGCACGAGCCTTGTTACTCATATGTATATACATATGACGGAGGGGGTGGTTCTTTTTCGCTCATCGTATCAGTATACCCTACTGTGGGCTCTGATAGGGAATGTTAGCACGAGAATAAATTGCAGACTTGATTTTAACACACAGTATATTGCCGAATTAAACTTGTTACAATCACTGAATTAATCAAACTAAATTAAGTAGGCAAGTAATCTTAGCACTAAGAGCGCGGGATGATTTTAGAGTTGTCTGCTTCGGCCGACCGTCGCGTCAACGATAGACTGAGGTGTCGGCCATTAAACTGGTACAACCCTAACTTCATCGAACGCCACTAGATGGCGCTGGCGTTCCGGTGTTGCCACAATACCGCCATTTCCGACACATATATTATGAATGGCGGTAGTTATTTTAATCGCTTAATAATGTTGAGATGTTTAAAAATCCTCGAACGATGGATGTGGTATCTAGGACTTAATTTTTGTAACTGGACAAAGATGGACTTTCGTAAATCTAATTCTCGTATGGAAGTATGGAGATTTTTGGAATAACACCTGTAGATGATAAAATTGTAGGGACAATTGTAACTATATTTTGATGCCACATTTGTTTAATCTTATCTGCGAGCCGTTTTATCATTGTGTCAAAATGTTTTTGTTTTAAATTTTCTGTATTAGGTATTGATATGTCTCACCCTGTAGTCGGGGAGTAGAATACGGCTACGGTATCCCCTGCCTGTCGTAAGAGGCGACTAACGGGGCTTCTAGGGTTGCGGACGGCTAGAGCGGGAGCTCGAACCGTCCAACAAGCAACCTCGAGAAGGACGGCGAGTTGTGTGTCTGCATCTCGCCGTAAGCACCGGATGGTGAAGGGGGATGGTACACGTCCGCCAAGAGATGAGCCCGTGAGGGGCGCTGGGCGAACACCGGTTCGTTCTGTTGGAGTTTCCGAGTCCCCTACTACAAGCGTTTAGGAAGGCCACCGAGGAAGTTTTAGTGGGTAAAAATCCCACATAACCCGGAGTCTCTCCCAAGACTTCGGTGTACCTTTTGAAGGTTTCCTCCCCGTAACAAAATAAAAAAGGTATTGATATGTCAATGAGGTAAGTTGTTTTAGTATTTTTCAATGCCAGAGTAAGATCTGGTCTATACATATAATGGTCCTGTCTGTGAAAATATCTCGATCCCAGTATTATTATTATTATTATTATAGATACCAATTCGCACTTGGCTAGTGCAATGACCTATGGCCTAAAACTCTCATCTGTGATAAGACCCGTCCCTAGAAGTAGGGCAATAAATTGTTGACGATGAATTTATATGATTGCTTTGACATAAATTTAAGTTATAATTAAATTTATATATAAATTAATGAGGTAATGAGTGTTATCATATGAACATTCGCAAAATTTACGAACGCGAATGCAAATATAATTTTAAGCTATTGCATAGCTTTTATTGCGGGCTTTGAGCGCGGCGACCGAATCAAGAAATTTCATAACGAAAAACCTAACACCCCCCACTCCGCCTACCATGTAGCGCGGCCGAGCGTTCGCTTAACGCGTATGTTGTATATGGTACGGCACTACGAAGCTCGCACGAGACGAGCTGCTTCGAAATCGGACGAATATGTAAGCAGTTGTGTGTGAGAAAGTATATAGTATCAAAGAAGAAAACTTGAATTACCTAATATCAAAGAAAAAAAAACTGCATTAACAAATAAATAATTATAATTGCATAAGTTGATAAAAAATGCCATGCAATAGCTTTACCGTGGCAGTTCCAGAGTGCTGCAGGTTTTTTTTTAATTTGACACCAACATGGGTGCCGCTAGTTTAATTTTCAGGGAGGTACGTCTGCATCTACACATACTATTAACTAGTATAAAATGGTATCAAGGTGGTAGAACCAGTGTGATTCGACCGGGAAAGTACCACTACTACACCTATTTCTAGTGTGAACCATTTCTTGCGTTTCGATAGAAGGGTGTGCTTGCCGGCACACTTTCATATGAGGCGATCATCATAGTCCTCGGGAGTAGCAACGCATCTTTGATTGACTCCAGATGGAACCCATGTTCTGTATGAAGTTGATTACAGATGTCAATGGGCAGCAGTGGCCACTTACCATCAGATGGATTGCACGTTCGTTTGCTACTTCAGTCAGATAAATAAATAGAAGTAATGTATGGGCGGCAGAATGTAGATTTGACGACCTTATTCGTCTTTAAACTGCAGTTCGATTTGTATAGAGTTGGAGGATTTTTTGTTTGATCGTAAAGCTGTAGTTCTATGTTCGCAAAAAAATCGCACATGCTTGCGAATACATACTAATTAACCTCATTATACTACCTGCTGTGACGCACACACAGTAACACACATACACACAAATAAACACACAATCGATAAACTACATACAATAAACACAAATACAAACACGTAAACATTCATACACGCACACAATATACATACAATATAACACACAAACACGCACCCACACTCAATAACATATCAAACAGATACATAAAAAACACTCCAAATACATATTTACCAACAAATTCATACGTGATGTATAAATAGATGTATTCCAAATATTAAATTAAATTTTGTGTACGCTGCTATTAACTAGACTAGGTACTTACTATACAATTACAAACTGTCCGTGGAAGGGCAATGTTGACTTGTATCACAGGCTTGTAAAAGCCTACAACCTGCACCAGGCTCACTGAGGAAGGTTACTGTATTGTCCTAAAATATAAGCCTAGTTGTAGCCTAGTACATAAGACCTTCTGTGAGAGCAAATAAACGTTATTATATATGTAAGAACATGTAAATTTTTGCAAATGCGAATGCAAATATTACATCACTAATATGAATATTATAAAGTAGTTCCCTGTTATCTAATTGTTTACATTAGCTTTGCATAATAGTGACTCACGAGTCAAGGCGTATTTGTGCTTAGATTATATGAACGTAAAATTTGTGCTCTTTTGATAACGTAGTCTGATTTTTACTAATTGATTTTCTTTACCAAATTGTGCGATAAATTAAGATTTCTTGAAAGATGACCGTTTCAATACCGATACAATAGTTTTTTTTTCATCGGATTGAAGTAGCAAACGAGTATGCAGTCCACCAGAAGGTAAGTGGCGCTGCCGCTCATGGACATCTGTAATCAACTTCATACAGAACATGGTTCTATCTGATGTCAATCACAGATGCGTTGCTACTCCCGACTATGACGATCGCCTCATATATAAGTGTGCCGGCAACCATACTCTTCCATCGAAACGCAAGAAATGATTTTCGTTAGAAAAAGGTGCGGCGATGGTACTTCCCCGGGAGAACTACACTGGTTCTAACACCTTCGGTTAAGTGTGAAAAATTCCGCGCGCTAATGGTTCCGTATCTTTAAAAAACTACAAAAAATCCCGTTTGTTGTATGGTACCACTCCATTAAATAAAATTTATTCCGTCTTGAGTATTTTTTTTATTATAGCGGCAACAGAAATATATCATTTGTGAAAATTTCAAACTGTCTAACTATCACGGTTCATTAGATAGTCAAATACAGCTAGACGGATAGACGGACGGATTTTTAGTAATAGGGTCCAGTTTTTACTCTTTGGATACGTAACTCTAAACCGTTAAGAGCTATGATGGTTATGTCATTGTTATAAATGAGCTTTATGAAAATAAATTTATTCATAATCAAAGTTCCATATATTCAACAGCATGTATGACTGTGTGCATACTGTAACTGTTTGCTGTGCAAAGTACACAGTGACATGCGGGGAGCGCGATTCCCACAGCTGTGTCTTCGTGTTTGCTGAGTATGGTTCGCAAAAAAATATAACAATTAAATTAATCTATGTTCATATATAAAAATGAGATGATGTACGTCTGTTTGGTACTTAATAACGCGATAACTACTGCTCCGTTTTAAATGAAATTTTGCATGTATATAGCTTTTTTAACTAGTCAGTCCATAGGCTAATTTTGATTTAGATATTTTGCACTATTTAAAGATGGTGATTATTTTTCTGACATTTATGTCCCTTAGCAAAGTATGAGTAATTCAGATAGTAAATGAGTATCAGTAATTTGTGCACTCAAAGTTCCATATATACAACAGCATGTATGACTGTGTGCATACTGTAACTGATTGCTGTGCAAAGTACACAGTGATATGCGGGGAGCGCGATTCCCGCAGCTGTGTCTTCGTATTTGTCGAGTGCTGTTCGCAAAAAAATCTATCCAATTTAAATTAATTTGTAGGTATTTATTTATGACGGAGGGGGTGGTTCTTTTTCGCTCATCGTATCAGAATAACCTACTGTGGGCTCTGATAGGGAATGTTAGCACGAGAATAAATTGCAGACTTGATTTTAACACACAGTATATTGCCGAATTAAACTTGTTACAATCACTGAATTAATCAAACTAAATTAAGTAGGAAAGTAATCGTAGCACTAAGAACGCGGGATGATTTTAGAGTCGTCTGCTTTGGCCGACCGTCAACGATAGACTGAGGTGTCGGCCATTAAACTGGTACAACCCTAACTTCATCGAACGCCACTAGATGGCGCTGTCGTTCCGGTGTTGCCACGATACCGCCATTTCCAACATATATATAAAAATTGAAATGGAGTGTGTCTGTTTGGTACTCAATCACGCAAGTACCACTCCTTCGATTTAAATGAAATTTTGCATGGACGTAGCTTTTTTAACTGGTCAGTTATAGGTTACTTTTGATGGTGGCTCTTTCTGTGACATTCATGTACCATAGCGAAGCATTTATATTCGCATTTGCATTGGCAAATACTCATATGTTTTTAGATATTCGCACTCGCAAGAATTGTGCGAATGTTTTCGAATATTGAATTGCATTGCTTAATCTATACAAAATTTAATTCTAACAGTAGTTTTGCCACCCAAAAAAAAAATGGTTGCCAAATTTAAACCCCCCGGTGGCCTATACCAAAAACTGAAACAAGTCCGACATTCTCATGCGCAAATGTGTTTAACCTATGTTCTAATTCCCTAAATATGGTTTCAAAAGTAAATCAAATTTTCCAGTATATTTGCCGACCGTACAAATGCATTAGTGAGCGTTCATCCGAGATATGACATCTTTTTTACTCGTCATGTTCAGGCATGCTCCAGATCCCAGGATTCGATTCCCTTGCAATTTTGATAATGGTCTTAATGAAAGCTACTTTAAGTACCATCCTGTAATTACTTGTACATATTCCATTGACGTTTTTATTATGTTTGGTTTACTATCTACCCTACTGTACCCTACATTCGTTTAAAAATATTGTGAAGTCCTATTACTTAAAGCTCTAATTTTCCAATCCTCTCCTTACGCTTTTGCTATCTTTAAACTTATTCTTTTTACGATTATTGTTATGTATTTTTTTTTTAAACTAGTTTCCCTAGTAACTTATTTTCTTAATTTTTATGTTGCACTAATTTTTTTAACTTATTTTTTGCACCCTAGATTCTCTTTATTTTCCCCTAAATCTTAACTCCGCACCGTGAGGTTGCCTGAAAGAAATCGCTATTGAGAGATAAGGTCGCCTTTTATATTTTATTATTGTGATTTACTGTATTAATTTCTCTTTTCTGGGTACAATAAAGTATATTATTATTATTATTATTGTTACTGTCGTCACCGCTGGGCACGGGTCCTCCCTACAATAGGGAATATTATTATGCATGATTTTTTTTATGTCTTAAATTAATGAAGTGCCGAGGCTGTGTCAGCTGTCGTCACATTTCGTTTGACCAATCGTAGCGCGTTTTGAAAATTTGAATTTCGCTCCCTTATTTTTATAAGAATTTCCACTTTTCATATATTTTTTTAGGGGTGTAAATAACAATTAAATAAAAAAAAACTTTTTCATCATAATTTGACGATAATAAAGATTCGAGAAAAATATATTAGAGACGAATTTAAATTTTATGAATAATTACTATTGAGGAAACTAATGTATCTTGGAGCAAACTGTAGTGTAGATCGTAACTTAGTCGGGTTAGGCAATGGGTGACCGCCAGTGGCTAATTATGCTATTTGATTAGCAAATGTGCTGCATGTTCAGTTGAAGTAAGTCACTGCCACCCAGGGACTATAAGTAACTTCAAATAAAACAAAGGTTTTATTCTCAGTCAATCACAGATGCGTTACTGCTTATGAACACTGAGATGGTCGCCTCATATAAAATTGTGCTCTCCACACCTTTACACCGAAATGCAGGAACTTCTTCACGCTAAAAATAAGTGTGAAGTTGTGTGTGTTGCGCTGCCCGGAGCGTATTTCCCGAGGCACAATTTGGACCTCTTCAAGGCCATGAATAGGCTGTTTCTAGGCAGGCATGCTACATCTTCGACCGCATCATCACTTACCATCAGGTGAGATGGCGATCTGCCTATAAATTAAAATAGTACCTCCCCTGTCGAACTACACCACCAACACTCTACCACCTAATACGGAGGATACGGGACAAGATGGTAAAAGAAGGCTCCAAGCCAATACTTGTGGACTAACCATGCCCAGCAGTTGGACGAAAGAGCCTACTATTTCGCGTTAGAATTTATCTAACAGTAAGCCGAATCCCAGCATTCCAGCTAAAGCAAACAACGAAATCGCTCGGAAAGCTCCGCCTGCAATCACCGATGCAAATATTTGCATACGTATGTATGTCTCAGCATTCCCGCGGCTCCGAATGCGATTCAACGGTTTTTACGACATAGACTTCACTGCACTGTACTTACTTTTGCCGAATATATGTATCTGAAAAAGAAGCGCTTATAACCTAACGGTATATATTAATTTTACACAATAAAAAAATAAGCAACGTCAGAAGCTGTTAGAAGTTAGATGGGTTGACAGCTAGTTAAGCTATGTTTACATGTTATTATCATTTAATCCTAGTTGGACGTCCATACTCAGGCAGTATCCATATATCTGACCCTGTCTTATACCTTCCGCTCAAGATCAGTGTGAAGCGCACCAAGAATTTTCTAGTAAAATAGAAACAGTGCCCAGCAGTGAGACAATAGAGCCTACTATTTCGCGTTAGAATTTATCTAACAGTAAGCCGAATCCCAGCATTCCAGCTAAAACAAACAACGAAATCGCTCGGAAAGCTCCGCCTGCAATCACCGATGCAAATATTTGCATACGTATGTATGTCTAAGCATTCCCGCGGCTCTAAATGCGATTCAACGGTTTTTACGGTTCACTTGGGACTATAAGCACATTTGCGGTATAGTGTTAGGCATGGTTACTACTAATTTCAAATAGGTACTTTATTATAGATGTAGCAAATGAGCATGCAGTTAACCCGATGTTAAGCGATCATTAATACCCGTGGATATCTGTAACAAATTTTATATATGCAAAACAAAGATTATATCTAAAATTATTTACAGATACTCCTTATGAGGACTAAGATGGTTGCCTCATATGGAAATAAGCCTGCAACCACATCCTGCCACCGAAACGCAGGGACTCCTCTTCACGCTGGAGATAAGTGTGGTTGAGGTACTTCCCCGGCTTGACTTTACTGGTTCTCCCCCCTAGAAAACCCTTTCGCGTATCTTCCGCATTAGAATAAGGTGGTAAAATATGCTCTAAGGCTCTACCTGTGGACTAGTTTTGTTCAGCAATGAGAAAACAGCCCACAATTCGCGTTAGAATTTATCTAACAATAAGCCGAATCCCAGCATCCCAGCTAAAGCAAACAACGAAATCGCTCGGAAAGCTCCGCCTGCAATCACCGATGCAAATATTTGCATACGTATGTATGTCTAAGCATTCCCGCGGCTCCGAATGCGATTCAACGGTTTTTACGATTTAAACTACACTTACACTGCACTACACTTACTTCTGCCGAATATATCTGAAAAAGAAGCGCTTATAACCTAACGGTATATATTAATTTTACACAATAAAAAAATAAGCAACATCAGAAGCTGTTAGAAGTTAGATGGGTAAGCGTTAGGGGCTAAACATGTTCCTTTTAGTACCTTGAAGAACGTCAGCTGGATAAGCTATGTTATCATCATTTAATCCTAGTTGGACGTCCAAACGCAGGCAGTATCCATATATCTGACCCTGTCTTATACCTTCCGCTCAAGATCAGTGTGAAGCGCACCAAGAATTTTCTAGTAAAATACAAACAGTGCCCAGCAGTGGGACAAAAGAGCCTACTATTTCGCGTCAGAATTTATCTAACAGTAAGCCGAATCCCAGCATTCCAGCTAAAACAAACAAAATTATTTACAGATGCGTTTCTACTTATGAGGACTAAGATGGTTGAATCATATAGAAATTAGCCTGCAACCACATCTTGCCACCGAGACGCAGGGACTCATCTTCACGCTGGAGATAAGTGTGGTTGAGGTACTTTTCCGACCTGACTATACTGGTTCTCCCCCTAGAAAACCCTGTCGCGTATCTTCCGCATTAGAATAAGGTGGTAAAATATGCTCTAAGGCTCTAGCTGTGGACTAGTTTTGCCTAGCAGTGAGAAAAAAGCTCAGTATTTAGCATTACAGTATAACCAACAGTAAGCCGAATCCCTGCATTCCAGCTAAAGCAAACAACGAAATCGCTCGGTAAGCTCCGCCTGCAATCACCGATGCAAATATTTGCATACGTATGTATGTCTAAGCATTCCCGCGGCTCCGAATGCGATTCAACGGTTTTTATGGTTCACTTGAGACTTTAAGTAAGTGCCTATTGCAGTAAAATGTTAGGCCCGGCTGCTATTAATTTCAAATAAGACGCTACCTTTTTCATCGACCATATCAGCAGGAGGGTGATGTTTCTAGAGCGTATGTTTTTTTCTGATTGAAGTAGGAAAGAAGCTGGCGTTTCATCTGATAGTACGTGATCACTGATACACATGGACTGTTGATTTTGTGGCGGTTAAGTGCGTACAATCAGTTGCACATTTAACTGGAAAAGCTGCTAGGCGCGCGGTTTGCCGCACCTGCGGTAAACCGCTTGTGCGTAAGAGGGCTAAGCCACTTTATAAAGAATAGACGTTCTATCTGAAGTCAATCACAGATGCGTTACTCCTTCCGAAGACCAAGTCGGTCACCTCATATAAAAGTGAGCCTACAACCATGCTCTTCCACTTCGAAACGCAAGAACTATTTCACGCTAGAAATAAGTGTAGCGGTGTCACCTTCCAGGTCGAACTACACTGGTTCTACCACCTGGTAAACTCTATTCCGTATCTTCTGCATTAGAATAGGGTGGTAAAAGGCTCCAAGCCTATATTTGTGAACTAACTATGCCCAGGGCTGGGACAAAGAAGCCCACTATTTCGCGTTAGAATTTATCTAACAGTAAGCCGAACCCCAGCATTCCAGCTAAAGCAAACAACGAAATCGCTCGGAAAGCTCCGCCTGCAATCACCGATGCAAGTATTTGCATACGTATGTATGTCTCAGCATTCCCGCGGCTCCGAATGCGATTCAACGATTTTTACGATATAAACTTCACTGCACTGTACTTACTTTTGCCGAATATATCTGAAAAAGAAGCACTTATAACCTAACGGTATATATTAATTTTACACTATAAAAAAATAAGCAACGTCAGAAGCTGTTAGAAGTTAGATGGGTAAGCGTTAGGGGCTAAACATGTTCCTTTTAGTACCTTGAAGAACGTCAGCTAGTAAAGCTATGTCTACATGATATTATCATTTAATCTTAGTTGGACGTCCAAACTCAGGCAGTATCCATATATCTGAATCTGTCTTATACCTTCCGCTCAAGATCAGTGTGAAGCGCACCAAGAATTGTCTAGTAAAATACAAACAGTGCCCAGCAGTGGGACAAAAGAGCCTACTATTTTGCGTTAGAATTTATCTAACAGTAAGCCGAATCCCAGCATCCCAGCTAAAGCAAACAACGAAATCGCTCGGAAAGCTCCGCCTGCAATCACCGATGCAAATATTTGCATACGTATGTCTAAGCATTCCCGCGGCTCCGAATGCGATTCAACGATTTTTACGGTTCACTTGGGACTCTAAGTACCTATTGCGGTAACTAGTAGTAACAGTTAATAAAAAAAACAAAATAAAATTTTCAGTCTGGACATCTGTAAGACACTTCATATAGAACATGGGTTCTATCTGAAATCAAACACATATGCGTTGCCACTCCAGAGGGCTGTGATGGTCGCCTCATATAAAAGTGTGCAACCACATCCTTCTATCGAAATGCAAGAAATGTTTCACGCTAGAAATAGGCGTGGCGGTGATACTTCCGTGGTCGTACTTTTCTATTTACTAATTTAACGACATTTAGAAGTTTGAGTCACAACCTGTAACTGACGACGGCGACAGATTTACTACCCCTGAAGATCAAGTTGGCACGCCTCAAAAAGTCACAAAGAGTATCTGGAAGACATGTCAGACACAGCAGTGCTTAATACTTTTTTTTTTGTTTTCGAGGGGGAAACCTTCCAAAGGTACCCGACGCCGTGGGAGCGACGCAGGGTTATGTGGGATTTTTACCGCACTAAAACCCCCCGGTGGCCGTCCTCGGCGCTGAAAAGGAGGACTCCTGGATCTCGAAACGAATTCAACCGGAATCCTCCGAGCGCGCTGCCCCATCGGGTTCCTCGCAGATGGGCGGCTGGGCTCACCGCTCCGTCTAGTCTTTACGACGGTATGCGACCACACATACCGCCGTCCTTCCCGGGATTGCCTGACCGAACGGTTCGAGCTCCCACTCTAGCCGTCTGCAATCCTGGAAGCCCCTTTTAGTCGCCTCTTACGACAGGCAGGGGATACCGTAGCCCTATTCTGACCCCATTTACCATATTAATTGGAGTAGCAATATAACTTTGTAGGTCATTGCACACAGGTCAGAAAATAAACAATACGCTTACGCAAACACGAGTGAAATACTTCTACACCCAGAATAGGAATCAAACTGTTCCGATTTTATGCCTGAACGATAATCGAACTTGAAACTGCGTGTTTGATATGACTGATGCCATTTTATTTCGTGTCAGGTCAGGCATTATATTATTTTTTATTTACGAGAGAGAAACCTAAAGGTACCCGTGGGATCGACGCGGGTTATGTGGGATTCTTATCGCACTACCCAAATGTAGCCGACCTTAGCGCTGCGTGGGGACTCCGGTGTCTTCAACGGAACACAACCGGAGTTCCCCGAGCGCGATGCCTATTTCAGGGTCTTGCATTGAATCCTGGACCACCTATCTGTTTTACAGGCTTGATAACCACTGTGCCATCTCTTTCGTATATAAATTATACAGCTTCATGCTTGACCCGGAAACGAATCCAAAACATGTAAAACCGATATGAAGATCTCTGCTACGGGATATTGAGAATAATATCCTAAGTGTATATGTATAAGCTTTCCTGTATATAATTTCTAGGAAACCGGCCGAAGACTAAGCCATATACCTACGTAGCATATACCAGTTGTTAGATGCATGTAACCCAAATCCATGCATTTAGGGAACGGCCCGGAGCGGACGCAACATGCTTCAATCACGGACCACACTCCAGAGAGCTGTATGTGAGAGCACTGTGCCCATTGTTGCATATGTAACGATCTCACGGCACGTCATCAGTTTAACGTGGTTTAATTTTGTATGTAACTAATTGAGAAATAACTCTCATTAAAAGTAAGTATCATTAAAAGTAACTATCATTAAAATAACTATCATGAGAATAACTATCGTCAAATATAGAAGGTCAAATATAGAAGTTCAAAAGGTAGGTTAGTTAGTTAGTTCATTCAATCATACGTATTTCTTATTTTTTTTACATTAGTACATTTCAGTACATTGAAATAAAAGCTTGTTTTAATATTTAATTAAAAATAAATATTTTTTAAAAATAAATATTTTTTAATATTATTCTTATTTTTAACCGACTTCCCAAAGGAAAGAGGTTATCTATTCGTCACGTATATTTTTTTTTTTTTTTTTTTTTTTTTTTTTTTTTTTTTTTATGTATGTTCGGGCGAAATGGCTAGAAATCGTCGACCTACCGACACGATTCATACGACATTGTATGCGACTAGTTTCACAGGCAGTCCCATATTGAGGAAAATGAAAACCTTCCGGCGGTTTTCCCGGAAAATTGGAAAATGTCGGTTTCTTAAAATCTTGAATAACTTGGGTGTTTATAAACCGATTTCCATTTTCTTTCTTTCATTTAATAGGAAATTTCGTCACGCAACTTTTTTCCTTGGACATGGGTATGCTGTGATGCTTAACTCTTTGAGTTATGGGGTGGAAACCACCACCACTCCTCAAGTTTTTTAGATAATTTGAGATAACTCGGCTTCTGCCGAATCGATTCTTATGAAACTTGGAATATGTATTATATATCTATGCTTATATAGGTTGACAAAAAATTTGACCTTCAACTCTTCGATCCTGATGATGCAGGGTTACAGCTATCCTAAACTATAACATTAGCTATTTGGTGCTTACATATATGTAACAAGACTACTAAGCAGAGACATGTAATGAAAATTTGACCTTCAACTCTTCAATCCTGATGATGCAGGGGTGCCTCAAGCCTAAACCATAGGGGTTGACCATTTGGTGCTTATGGGTATGTAATAACAATACTAAGCAAAGACATATTATAAAAAAAATGACCTTCAACTCCTCAACCCTGATGATGCAGGGTGCTGTAAGCCCAAGCCGTAGGTGATGGCCATTTAGTGCTTACGGATATATAATAAGATAGCAAGGCAAGATGTACGATGACAAATTTGACCTTCAACTCCTCAACCCTGATGATGCAGGGGTACTGCAGGCTTAAACCATAAACGTTAGACACTTGTTGCTCACGGATTTGTAATAACATTGCTAAGCAAAGATATACGACGAAAAATTGGACCTTCAACTCCTCAATCCTGATGATGCAGGGGTGCCTCAAGCCTAAACCATAGGGGTTGACCATTTGGTGCTTATGGGTATGTAATAACAATATTAAGCAAAGACATATTATAAAAAAAATGACCTTCAACTCCTCAACCCTGATGATGCAGGGTGCTGTAAGCCCAAGCCGTAGGTGATGGCCATTTAGTGCTTACGGATATAATAAGATAGCAAGGCAAAGATGTACGATGACAAATTTGACCTTCAATTCCTCAACCCTGATGATGCAGGGGTACTGCAGGCTTAAACCATAAACGTTAGACATTTGTTGCTCACGGATTTGTAATAACATTGCTAAGCAAAGGTATACGACGAAAAATTGGACCTTCAACTCCTCGATCCTGATGATGCAGGGGTATTGAATGCCTAAGCCATAAAACTTAGCTATTTCAATCTTACGCATTCAAAATGATATTTAAAAAAATGTAAGGTAAAACATTAGAAAAATGGTTGTATACGGTGGAAAATTGGACCTTCAACTCCTCAATCCTGATGATGCTGGGGTGCTTCAAGCTTAAACTATAGGCGTTAGCTACATGATCGCTACGTATATCTGATAAGATTACTAAGCAAAGATATAAGATGAAAAATTTGACCTTCAACTCCTCAACTCTGATGATGCAGGGGTACTTCAGGCTTAAACTATAGGCGTTGGCCATTTGATGCTTATGGGTATGTAATATATTTACAAAGCGAAGACGTATGATAAAAAAGTTGACCTTCAACTCCTCAACCCTGATGATGCAGGGTACTGTAAGCCCAAGCCATAGAAGTTGGGGATCTGTTGCTTACGTGCATGCGATGAGATTACATAGAAAAGATATGACATGATAATTTTGACCTTCAACTCTTCGGCCCTGATGATGCAGGGGTACTTCAGGCTTAAACCATAGGCGTTGGCCATTTGATACTTATGGATATGTAATATATTTACAAAGCAAAGACGTATGATAAGAAAATTAACCTTCAACTCCTCAACCCTGATGATGCAGGGTACTGCAAGTTTAAACCATAAGCATCGGCCATATGGTGCTTACGTATATGTAATGAGATTACTAAGCAAAGATATGACATGATAATTTTGACTTTCAACTCCTCAACCCTGATAATGCTGGGGTCCTTCAAGTTTAAACCGTAGGCATCGGCCATATTGTGCTTACGTATACATAATGTTGTTGTTCACAATACCAACAATGAGTTTCGGAGAGGATATAATTATGATCAAAAATTCCACTTTGAATACAATTACCTGAAAGATGCAAGAGTACTACCAACCTTTTTAAATTGGATGGGTTATTTTTATCAGTATCAGTTGAATTATATAAGGTTAGTTATAAGGTTTATATTAGTTATAAGGTTTATATTACTTTTTCTACTTTAAATATTGATAATTATAGGTCTATTCTTTAAATAAATGTTTACTCAGGAAAAGTTGTTTTATTCGGTTAGGTTAGGTTCGAACAGATTTTTCCAATTCAGAATCTAAGGGAGGGGGCGCGGTAGCGCCCCCGACCGGTTGTGTCAAAGAAGTCTATTTTTATATGATGACGTCAGCACATAATTTTATTCATCCGAAAATCGGATGAATAATTAATTTTATTCATCCGGTTAGCGGACGACTAGCAACAGCCATAACTGATTTTATCGTGACTGAAAAGCGTGAAAAAAAAAATTTTAAACAAAAAATACAACCGACTTCCATGCCACATAAAAGTAAAAAATAATTTAAATACATGTTGGTTTAGAGCAAACACAGTTCTTAGTACATAGTCCCGAAGTCGGCGCTCATATAAGATACATGTAGTTTCGTCATGATCCAGCAAAATATGGTAAGCGCCGACTTCGGGACTATGTACTAAGAACTGTGTTTGCTCTAAACCAACATGTATTTAAATTATTTTTTACTTTTATGTGGCATGGAAGTCGGTTGTATTTTTTGTTTAAAATTTTTTTTTTTCTTATTTTTACTTGTCCAAGAACCCAATGCTCTTTGATTTATGCATACATTAAATTGTTTGGGTTGTATTAAAATCTGTAATCTTTCATTTTTAAGGCGACCATCTAGGAATTAATTTATTTTTCGTAGTGAATTGAATTCTTTAAACTAAGCCCTTTCATTTGATGCCCAAATTGGATAGGTTGTACAATAGTTTATAACCTTGCTTCTTTACGGAGGCCATTTTGATTTTGAATATGTTTCATAGTTTATGTGTTCTACAACTTAAGCTCTTTCATTTAATACCCTTATATGGTGGGTGGTACAAAAATATGTAGTCCGTCATTTTGTTGCGTCGGCCATTTTGGATTAATAACAATATTGATTATATATAATTGCATTGTCATCAGTATTCCAAATTTCAGCTCAATGGGACACTGAGAAGTGGGTTAAATTAAAAAAAATACCTACCTACAAACATTGTAAGTAAAATAAAAGCTTTTAAAAACACTCAAACTCAGAGCAAACATCTCAATTTATCATTTAGTTATCTCCGGTTCGGCATTGAACCCGAAATCCTGCTGTGAAATCGATATGGTGACCAATTCACTACGATATTCCTCAAATGAACGTATGTATAGTATTATACATTTATTGGACGTGGTTGCCGCCTTATTTTATACTAGTAGAACGCAGTTTCGCCCGCGTTAAATCGATGTATCGATTGTCCCGTAGGAAAATAATGTTTTCCCACAGTAAAACGTAGCCTATATGTTGATCCAGAGTGTCAGCAAATTCCCTACCAAATTTTATGAAAATCGCTCCAGCCGTTTAAATATGAAGAAGTAACAAACATACACACTCACTAACTTTCGCCTTTATACTATTAGATGAAATGATCTTAGTAGTCTGAAGTAGCAGCGCATCTTGGATTGACTTCAGATAGAACCATTGTTCTGTATGAAGTTGCTTACTGTCCTGTTGCTTAATATGCACGGGCGACAGTTACCACTGACCATCATGTGACCTGCATGTTCTTTTTAACCGAATTCCCAAAGGAAAGAGGTTATCTATTCGTCACGTATATTTTTTTTTTTTTTTTTTTTTTTTTCTATTGTATAAAAATACTAATCCACATCTGGAGGTAACATTTATTTCATTGAAATCCTCACACTGTCTAAAGTTATTACAACTTAAAGTTAATAAGTTCATGATCATAATGACATCGTACCACGTCAGCCTATGGAAACGCACAGCTCTCGCAGCGAGTCAACATAATGGATGAGCATTGCATTTGGCGAGCGGCCAAATTTACTGCGCGATGTGTTGCTGCCGATAGATACAGCTGCACTACACTGCAGATACTGTCGACCTGGTTTGAGGGTGCCATGTCTCGTCAACCCTGTGTAGAAAACAGGTAACCCTTAGCACAAGTTTATCGCACCCTTGAAACGAACACTTTTCTTGTTTTTGATCATGATACGTATATGTCGAAGAACAGCTGTCGATCCCGTACATCAGAATAAATACAAAGGGAGTTTGAGATAGGCGACTTAGAATATCAAAGTAAATTAGATTGACTAGAAAATTGCAAGTTATCCGAAATCATGAATCAATGAATATTGAATATAGTTACAAACACATTATAAACGAAATAAAACATTCAATGTCTTACTATGAAAACACATAACGTCAAAAATGACAGATGGCTTTCTCAAAATACCCGCTATTGCTTTTAAATGCAGATTAGTTAAATAAACCGTCTTTCACCTTTAACGGGTGCGTTAAAAATATCTTGAAAATTATTACAATTTATTTAAATTACAGAAATATTAGTGCTACTTTGGACAATACGAAGTTTAGTTTTTTATTTTAAATTACGGTCAAATTTCGACCGTTGTGACGGGTGACTAGTACATATGGAGGTATGTACATACTACATAGCACGTTTACGCTTTCGTTTTCGGTCGTGTATGGATTTTGCAATGAGCGAAAATGTGCTTACATTGCATAATGATTGTATTTATTCTATAGAACTTTTAATCTTAAACTTTGGTTTGTTCTACCCTTAATGTCATTACTTAGCAGAAAATAAGATAATAGCTTGAAATTAACAAATAATAATAATAATTTATTTTTTATAAAAATTAGGTACATACACAGCTTTGTGAAACAGTATTGTGAATGCATTTCAAACATGTGTTTTATTAAACTCTGGTGCCCATTGTAAGATTCAACTTGTGTTATGGGCACCAGCATCCATTATTTGGGATGGATTACATAGATTTGCATTCGGACGGCTACAGAAGTAAATGAAAATACAACCATATTCATTTGTATTTGTTATAAAATGATTTGTACGAGTATAAATTGCGTTGTGTAATTTGTTATTTATATTTTCATTGTTTGTTTATATTGCTTGTCTTTAAATATTATTCCGTACTTTGTTTATTCCTTTCATTTACAATGCCGCTACTTATCTTTCTTTCATTAATTAACTCATTTCTTCGTTTTTCTGTTCTTTGTTCTTATATCTCTTTAGTAAACGTTTTTCGCCTACTCACTGATAAATTATTATTGTACTATTATTACCCCGCGGCTTTACCTGTTTTGATCAAGTCTACCACTACAATGAATATCCTATGTGTTAAACTATGTCATATGTCATAAACTTCCCTGTAGTTCCTGGATTAGCATAGTGCTACGGTATCTCCTGCCTGTCGTAAGAGGCGACTAAAAGGAGCTTCCAGGGTTGTGATCGGCTCGAGCGGGAGCTTGAACCATTCGGTCAGGCGACCGCGCGAAGGACGGCAGTATGTGTGCACGGATACCGTCGTAAAGACCAGACGGAGCGGTGAGCCTAGCCGCCCATCTGTGAGGAGCCCGATGGGGCAACGTGCTCATGGGACTCGGGTGCGTTCCTTTGGAGATCCCGGAGTCCTCTTTGTAGAACCGAGGACGACCACCGGGGGGGGTTTTAGTGCGGTAAAAATCCCACATAACCCTGCGTCGCTCCCGCGGCGTCGGGTACCTTTGGAAGGTTTCCTCCTCGAAAACAAAAAAAAAAAAAGTTCCGGGATTAGATTCGGGCAACGGTATCCCCTGCCTGTCGTAAGAGGCGACTAAAAGGGGCTTCCGGGGTTGCGAGCGGCTAGAGCGGGAGCTTGAACCGTTCGGTCGGGCGACCCCGCGAAGGACGGCAGTATGTGTGCTCGGATACCGTCGTAAAGACCAGACGGAGCGGTGAGCCTAGCCGCCCATCTGTGAGGAGCCCGATAGGGCAACGTGCTCATAGGACTCGGGTGCGTTCCTTTGGAGATCCCGGAGTCCTCTTTGTAGCGCCGAGGACGACCACCGGGGGAGTTTTAGTGCGGTAAAAATTATATATAACCCAGCGTTGCTCCCACGGCGTCGGGTACCTTTTGAAGATTTCCCCCTCGAGAAAAGAAAAAAAAAGTCATAAACTATGTGTGTTTCAGCGAAATGTAATTAGTAGATCTTTGCGTAAGAGTATTCAACACACATAATTCCTCACTGTGATTCACGTTTACAATATTAATAAGAAATTATTTCTAGCACGAAGCATTTCTTGCGTGTCGATAGAAGGATGTCGATACCGGCACACATTTATATGAGGTGACCATCTTATTCCTCGGAGTAGCAACGCATCTGTGATGGATTTCGGATCGAGTCTAGGTTCTATATGAAGTTGTTTCCAGATATTCATGAGCGGCAGTGACCACTTACAAAAATGTAAATGTTCGTTTATTAATACTTCTTTGTATTTATTTATTTTATTTACAAGGTAACAATTTATCGTCCATATTATTCCTTCCCTTATCTCTTCCTTATGTACTTTATCTCTATAATAAACTTCCCTTGTCTACTCACCGATAAAGTATTTATACTTACAACCTTCAAGTACCCAATATGAAGACACAGATGTGTCTCGCATAAGCCTATTAAATTTCAAGCCTCTTAGTCAAGTGGGATCTTTGTAAATTTTGGAAGACGGTATGAAATTTTATATGTTTATGTTGTCTTATGGACTTATTTCGTTAAGTAACGGGATGTGTACGAAAGTAACATTGAACAAGCCTTCCGGTGTTTTGAATTGATGTTATCTTATCAAATATTTACTTGTATTTTATCCCGACTGGGTCAGAGATAGTGTTACATTTTTAGAATTTATGTAAATTTAGGTTATGTAGTAATAGACATGCATACAGTATGTCTATTTTTTGCCACGCGCTGCAGGCCAAATGGCTTGACGGACTGTAACACATAGCAAAGCATTTCATTCGACTTATTTGTCAGAGTGTCACAAGCGATATAATTTTTAAACATAGCTTCTGCGACCTTAGAAAAAGAGGGGATAGTGATGATTTTTTAGCTATTGCATAGGTTTTTCAAATCAAGATTTTCTGTAACGAAAAAACCTAACATCCCCGACTCCGCCTATCATGTAGCGCGACCGAGCGTTCGCTTAACGTGTATGTATATGGTACGACAGTACAAAGCTCGCACGGATCGAAACAAGCTGATCAGAAATCAAACTAATATGTAAGCAGCTGCTTGTGAGAAAGTATCGAAGAAAAAAATCATGAATTAATATATAAGAAAAAAATACTGCATAAATAAATAATTATAACTGCATAAGTTGATAAAAATTCTATACAATAGCTTTACCGCGCCAGTCCCCGAGTGCCGCAATTTTTTTGTTATCATAATAATTTCTAATCTTTGTTTGTACATAGAAAGAGAGTTTTGACAACTGACAAATCCACTGCAATATATATTTATTATATTGACAGTAATGTTAGGTGAACATAAAATTGACCATATGCTTCATTACTTCTTACTCCTATTATGAACTGAACGAGTCATTGTACTCAATTATAACTGTATCGCCTATCCAGCCAATGATGCTAAAAAGTACACAAAAACAAGTCAGACAACTGGTATAAGGATAAATAATAATGTATGAGTAAACTTTGAAAAAATCCCCTTCCTAACAGGTGAATAAATGTATGTAACTTAGGGACTTTACCGGCGCTTAATATAAATGCTGTGGAGTAGAAAGTTTACGTATCAGTAGTGGATAATAGTTTGGAGAGACCTCTAGTAAGAAAAAACAGGTACGAGCTTTGGTTTAAAGTAATCACGTTGTTAAATTGTTAAACAAAAAACCCGATACAAAAAATGAAACATTCGAAATTAATAATTGGTCAAAGTGGTAGAACTAGTGTAGTTCGACCGGAGAAGTACCACCGCCACACTTATTTCTAGCGTGAAGCATTTCTTGCATTTCGATAGAAGGATGTGGTGCCGGCACACTTTCACATGAGGCGATCATCATAATCCTCGGGAGTAGTAAAGCATCTGTGATTGACTTCAGATGGAACTCATGTTCTGTATGAAGTTGATTATAGATGTCGCAGGGCGGCAGTGACCACTTACCATCAGGTGGACTGCATGCTCGTTTGCTACTTGAGTCAGATAAAAAAGTTGTAACTAAAAACGGGGACTCTACTTAAAGCCAATTACAGATGCGTTGCTACTAACCAATTTTGGGGACTAACTTGGTGTAATTTAATTTAGTATTCTTTTATCCGACTGAAGTAGCAAACGAGCATGCAGTCCACCTGATGGTAAGTGGTCACTGCCGCCCATAAATATTTAGCAACTTAGCATAGCAACTTCAAATAGAACATGGGTTCTATATGAAGTCAATTACAGATGCGTTGCTACTCCCGAGGACTATGATTTTCGCCTCATACAAAAGTGTACCGGCAACCACACCCTTTTATCAAAACGCAAGAACTGCTTCACGCTAGAAATAGGTGCAATTTGAGGAGTTCCATGTCATAAAAACTGTGGAGAAACACCATGGGTCTAGTTGATATGGGTGGACTCTTATTCTCCGGCTTGTGATGCGATAATGGGCAGAAGGATGATGACATAGGGACCAGGTCATATAGTCTTCGTAACTTAACATTGCAAGTCCTATAAAACACGCAAAGGGATCTTATGTCTCTTCGTTGCTATGTAAAAAAACTTTCTTCCTAATTTTCTGTTAATTTTAACTTTCAGACATGTCTTTAACACAAGTTATCCTTGGATTTGCCGTTATCATGTGTGCATATGCACAGGTGTCAATGCCGCCTGGATATAAGGAAAAGTAAGTCACTTCTTCTTCTTTATAAAAATGAATGTTTGTCTGTATGTCCTCTATAGAATCGTAAACTATTCACTTGATCATGTTATCTTTAGCAAAGTTGTTATTCATGAGCTCGCGAAGGTTTCTGGTGTATTTTTTTTGAAGGCGTAGCAACGCGCGTGGTACAGTTAATTACTTAATAATTGTTCACATATTATATTATTTAAGTGTTCACATTATATTTCCAAATTCAGAATTTTTTATTTTGGGGCGTCACCCAATGGAGGAACTTAGGCAGTAAAAGCGTGAGGCCGTTATATTTTTAAATTAATTTTGTCTTCCTAATAGTTCTAATAGGTCACGAATGCGTAGGTTAGGTTAGATTTTAGATTTATGAAAGCTTGAATCTTTTAGTCTTCCTCCCTGGATTCTCCATGTAAGTATAGTACAGTATGGGATTATTTTCTTATTGCATAAAAAATGTTTTATTGCCATACAATCCAATGTATATATCATCAAAATCTTTGGGTACTCCAAAGAAAACGAAGTCATTATAATTGCATGAAAAAGTATACCTGCTTAGAAAAAATCCATTTGTTATTGGTTTCTCTATCTCCCTCATTCTATGTTCCCGAATTATTTGGCCTTTTTAATTCCAAACGATATACTTGTAGCCAGAAATAGCGACTGAAACAAACAACTCCGCGCGTGGATCCTTAAATGGGACATCAATAAGCTTTCAGCTGATTGACGTCCCCATTGTATCCCAGTTTGTCCTAGTTTTTGTGACGTTTTTGTACCCTGTTTAGACGCTCCGTTTGATGAGGGTAGGCGGGATTCCCCTGATATACAACTGTGACGTCATTGTTTAATGTTTAGTCATTTATCTGTGTACAAATTTAGTTTTTGTTTCTTTGTGCCTGCAAAATTCGAAAATTTTGAAATTTTTGCATTACTTTATACAATTTTACTATGTTAATATACATACAATGGAATTATACATTTTATTAGGTAACGGGTACTCACGATATGCGATGACGAGTTGCATGGACGACCAAACTTTTTGACCACGATCCATGCAACTGGTTCGAAATATCGGCAGAAAGAAGTTACAAATCGCATATCGTGAGTCGCATCAACCCATTATCGGCCCACTGCTGGGCACGGGTCTTCTCCCAGAATGAGAGAGTTTAGGCCATAGCCCACCGCGTTGGCCAAGTGCGAATTGGTGGACTTCACACACCTCCGAGAACTTTTTTTTTTAAGAACTCTCGGGTGTGTATGTTTCCTCACGATGTTTTCCTTCACCGAAAAGCAGTGATAATTAATTTCTAATACGCACATAAATCATTGCCTGGGTTATCTGGGTCATATTCATTGCCTGGGTAAATCATTGCCTAATCGTGCCTGGGTTTGAACCTCGGACCTCCCGATCGAGAGGGCAAGTTTCAACCATTAGGCTATGACTGCTCTATATCGCGATAACATTAGTTTAAAATCATACTATATACAAGTTTAGTACTTTTTACTTTTGATAAAAAAAATCATGAGTACGAGAATTCCCCTTATAATTAACAGCAGAATGAGCTACAAAACTGCATTTAACTGATTAAAAAAAAATGATACAAATTTAATAAACGCTTCTTCAAAATCACCTGTATCCACAATATGTGATTGACGACCCGCGAGGCGGAGTGGTTACCATACCGATCTGACGCTCAATGGGTCCTGGGTTCGATTCCCGGCCAGACAGGTTTCTGAATGATGAGTTTAGATTCATTTACGGGGTCAGGGTTTTTGTGTATTCGTCTTGTGTGTGTCTATGGTACCCACGACACAGGAGAAAGTCCTATTGTGGGGCTATGAGTGTAGAAAGCGTTTTATAGGTTACAAAGGTTTATATTACAGAAGCATCTGCGTGTTGTGCAATAAACTAATAATGATTATCTACACTTACAGGTACCCAAAAATCTACCAGTTCTCGAAACGAGCTCGACTTGCCCGTGACGTCACGTGGGACAAACAAGTGGGACATGGGAAGGTGTTCGGGACGCTTGGGAACGATGAAAGCAGTCTTTATGTAAGTGTATTTGTTAAGTTAAGGTGGTAGAAGTAGGTTAAGTCTCAAAGTTTTGAACCAGTGTAGTTCGACCGGGGAAGTACCACCGCCACACCTATTTCTAGCGTGAGGCATTTCTTGCGTTTCGATCCGGTGTTGTTACCGGCACACTTTCACATGAGACGACCATCGTAGTCCTCGGGAGTAAACGCATCTGTGATTGACTTCAGATGGAACCCATGTTGTATGAAGTTGATTACAGATGTCCATGGGCGGCAGTGGCCACTTACCAGGTGGACTGCATGTTCGACTGCACTTCAGTCAGATATAAAAAAAAATAAGTTGGTGGGCCAACTTGCCGCAACTCATCAAGAGATGGCACCACTAATATTCTGAATCACGCTACCGATATTTTGTTAACATCTTCCACATTTTCAATAATGAAGCGTCGAATTGAATGTCAGAGCGGGTTCGCTCTTAACACATAATTATATAGCCTGACGTGATATCAACATTTGCTAAGAGGTTCTCTCGTCTCTCGTCAGCCCATTATTGTCCCACTGCTGGGCACGGGTCTTCTCTCAGAATGAGAGTTTAGGTTCTAGTCCACCGCGCTGGCCAAGTGGCTGGTGGACTTCACACACCTTTGAGTTGTTTTTTTAAGATCTCTCGGGAGTGTAGGTTTCCTCACGATGTTTTTCCTTCACCGAAAAGCAGTGATAATTAATTTCTGATACGCACATGAATCAGTGGTGCGTGCCTGGGTTTGAACCTCGGACCTCCCGATCGAGAGGGCATGTTTCAACCATATCACTGCTCGCCTATAGTTGCCCAGCTGCAGAACACAAAAAGGTAATCGTCCTGAAGTGTGCCAGCTTCTTATATTCGGTTCTTGGCAACGTTGTCGGCGGTCGTTAAGTAAGTTTCTTAAGTAGACGGCTGTTTCGTACAAGCTGAGTGCTTTTTAATAGCGTTGAAAAGCTATACGGGGTAGCCTGTGCCTATGACATTATGGGTTATATTAAATGAATTTTTGCGATGAGTATTTCTTACGTTACAGATAAATTAAAATTTAATAAGCCAACTTGAACCAAGTAATATTAAATAATCAAAATAAAAATTATAATTATTTATTATGCAGTATTTTTTTACTTTGATATATATTTTTTCTTTTAATACAAGTTTTTTTCTATACTTTCTCACAAACAGCTACTTACATATTCGTCCGATTTCCGAGCAGCTCGTCTCCATCCGTGCGAGCTTCGTTCTGTCGTACCATATACATACACGTTAAGCGAACGCTCGGCCGCGGCACATGGTAGGCGGAGTGGGCGGTGTTAGGCTATACCATGCGTAAAATTATTTATTTTTAAATTTTGTATTGATTTGAACTTTTTTTGACATGACAACGTCTTATAATTCGATGGAGCCGGCTGCACGCACCAAAAATAATGACACATGCGACGTTACCTCGCTCTGAAGCGTTCTATTTAAGGGCTGAAATGCAAGCGAGAGCTCTTAACGAGCGACAAAGAGGCACAATCGGTTAATACGCATATATGCAATTACGTCAAAAAAACTACATAATTGTATTGATGCGTACAAATAAATGTAACTTGATAAATTTCATCGAGATTTCCATTTACCTCATTCTCTATGTATATCGATAAAAAATATCTATCAAACAAATAAAATTAAAATTTTCTTTTGAAAAATACAACCATTTCATCAGTATTTTCTTATGACGTTGTTACGTTCAACTATCGTCAGTAAACCGACTTTACAGCCAACCGATTTTTCAGGGTAAAGCTGGCTACAAAGGCGACATATTCAACGACCATAGGGGCGTCCTGAAGGGAGAAGCTTACGGGTCCAGGGTGTTAGGAGCTTCTGGAGACACCAGCCACCTGGGTGGCAAGCTGGATTGGACTAATGCTGCTAAAACGGCCGATGCTGCTCTGGAAGTCAACAAGCAATTTGGTGGTGCGACTAGTGTAAGTTGTTGGTCTCGCTGAAATCACTCTGAAATTTTGGACATAAATTCCCTATCGTAACGTCTGTGAGGACGTATGTGTGTATGTTACTCTTGCACGCAAAAACTACTTAACAATCGGGTTTCGCTGGAATTAAATTTATAACTTTTTAACAGAATGAGAGAGTTTTAGGCTTTAGCCCACGGCGCTGGCCAAGTGCGAATTGGTGGACTTCACTCACCTTTGAAAACTTTTTTTTTGTTTAAAGAGCTCTCGGGTGTGTAAGTTACTTCACGATGTTTTCCTTCACCGAAAAGCAGTGATAATTATCTTTTAATTCGCATGTAAATCAGTAATGCGTGCCTGGGTTTTGAACCTCGAACCTCCCGATCGAGAGGGCAAGTTTCAACCATTAGGCTATCACTGCTCTATTTATTAATACTGAACAATTATATGCATATACTACATATATACATAATTAATGAATACGCAGAAATATCTGAGTAAAAAGGTCAAATAACCCAACCTAACCTTTTTTTTTGTTCTCGAGGGGGAAACCTTCAAATCCTCGTCACCATCCTCGGCGCTAAAAATGAGGACTCCGGGATCTCGAAACGACTTCAACCGGAATCCTCCGAGCGCATTGCCCCATCGGGCTCCTCCCAGATGGGCGGCTGGGCCCACCGCTCCGTCTAGTCTTTACGACGGTATGCGACCACACATACCGCCGTCCTTCCCGGTTCATCCCGGTTCCCAGTCATCTAACCGAACGGTTCGAGCTCCCACTCTAGCTGCACTCCCGGAAGCCCCTTTTAGTCGCCTCTTACGACAGGCAGGGGATGCCGTAGCCCTGTTCTGATCCCGGAACTACAGGGACGAACTAAGCTATACCACGCGCCCTTATTTAAATCGGTTTTGTTTTCAGGTGTCCGGATCGGCGTCTAAGGTATGGAATTTCGACAAAAATACCCGTTTGTCGGCAGGGGGCGCTATCAGTCAAGACAATATTTCACGCGGCAAACCTGACTACTCCGTAGGCGCTAAGTTCCAACATGATTGGTGATTCTACACATATAAGTAAAGGTGGGCGTTCACGTTACAACGGTCGCACGGACCGTCGCACGAACAGTCGTATGCGACAAGTTCGATCGTGAATGGCGTGGTTCTAAGGCGGATTGTACGACCAATGTCATGTGGCAGGTCCGTTGAAGTATTCATTGACCGTAGGTCGTGCGACCGGTGTAGCGTGAATGCCCACCTTTATGTAATGTTACAAAAACAAAAAAATACTAATCGTCTCAACTGAAAAGAGAGAAATAAATGCTTTAGTAATGAAAAAATATAAAATGGTGCAGAGGGTGATAACCAAATATTACTTATAGGAAAAACCTATTGTCTGTATGTTTGTATAATTTAACGCTATCTGAAGTTTTTGTCATAATAGTACCTACCGTAAAAGTATTATAATATAAGTATATTTATGTAATGGTCTGTTTATTAGCCTTCATTTGAAAACCCATACACATCCAGCGTCTCAAAACTATCCGGATAAAAGAACGCTCAATTACAAAATTGAGTCAATTGAACGTTGCACGTTGTTGTTGTAAAGAGGCGATTTGTTAATTTTACAAAAAATATACGATGTCTATTTATTCAGCACGTAATAGAAGTTGTTTAACAAAACTTATAAAATCATAAATAGTGCCTTAAATAAAATTGCACGCTCAGCGAAACACGCGCTAAAATTTTATTCAAAACAATCCTTAAGTTTTTATGAATAGCCACTTTAACTAGAACTCAAATAATTAAGAGCAATTCGCTAAACCGCGGGCGAAGATATCTCGCGAAGTTATTTCATTATGCAGAGAACATTGTTCTTAACAAGAACAATAGAGTCGTATGTTCTTTCCAAAGTACGTAAAACAAACTTAAGTCCATTCAAATAAAGTCCCTTTCACACCGTAACTTGATACTTATAGAACAACAATGTAAAATGTACTTTAAATTTAGGTATTAAGGTTTAAAATGCATATTTTTTTTGTTATGTTTAAGTCGTTTTTGTACTTGATAGACAGTCCATGAACTTAGGACTATACAGTCATGTAATTGCTAAACTTTACAACTATGCATTGGTGCAACAGTAAACGAGAATATGCGTTATTGTTAGTTATAAAAGTTTTTAATTTTGTCTGGCATAACATGTGCCTTTGTGAAAACGGCTTAAGTCTGATTTTGTCAAAGGACCTCTAACAAAATTGTTGAATCTAAATGAAATGCCTATACTTTGCAAAGGTCTACAGGGGCACTTACAAATTGACAGTTACATTTTTGAAGTGAAACTTCTTTAGGCGCATGAGGGTAAAATTTTTACAGATGAAACGTCACGCCGGTATGCAATGGAAGTGCCGGAAAAGAGAGAGAGAGTGATCGAGACCGATTGAGAGAGAGTAAGACAGGGCGAACGTAGCATGAGCAACTAGCCGTGGAGTGAGAGTAGGGAGCAAGCGAGTGAGAAAGATTGAGAGAAAAAGTGAGACAGAGCGAACGTCGTATCACGCCTTTTTCCCTTCCTCTTAATCTTGGAAATTTAAAGTTTTAGATTTGTATAAATATAAACAAGATTTATAAATTAGTTCGCCAAAGAAGTTTCACTTCTGACATGTGTACTTTGTACGCACGCATGTTTTTTTTTTACATTTACGCCACTGTCCTTTATTATCATTAATACGAGAAGCGAAATCCTTTCTTACGAATACTGCGAACACGGAGAAGTTGTGCATAGTTAATGTAGGTAATAAGTGTTTTTTTTATCTGACTGAAATAGCAAACGAGCATGCAGTCCACCTGATGGTAAGTGGACACTGCCACCCATAGACATGGGTTCCATCTGAAGTCAATCACAGGTTGAATCTGAAGTTTGTTGCTACTCCCGAGGACTATGATGGTCGCCGCATGTGAAAGTGTGCCGGCAACCACATACTTCTATCGAAACGAAAGGAATGCTTCACGCTAGAAACAGGTGTGGAGGTGGTACTTCCCCGGTCGATCTACACTGGTTCTACCCTAAAATACATGAAGTAAAGAAAATAATCGATTACGTGTTTTGTAAAACATGTAATGTAAACACTACCACATGTTTATGATGAAAACGCACTATTGCTTTTAAATATAATCATAATTTTCCCCAACAGGTGTCATTGAAATAACTTGAATATAGATGCTTATTAATATGCGATAAGTCCTTTGAAATTAAGAGCTCTTCATCTTACACTTCCGTGAAAGATATTTTAGTAGGTACCTAGTGATTTATATTTAAGATTGATCGAATTTTAACAGTTGCAGAGAGTAAGAAGTTTTTTTACAATGTGCCAATTGGTCGTAATATCCAATTAATTACAATGATTATATTTTATCACAACGACCTTCAATAACTGTAATAAGCGCCATCTATCGAAAAACATTAATTGTGTTCCAAACAAGAAACTTTCAGTGGATCATTTAGTACTAGCAACGTATACCTAGATGGCGCTTATTTGTATAATTTCGTCATTGATATTTACTTTTAAATATATTAATGGAAGAAAATTTATCAACTAAACTGCCGTATAATATAATGATCACAGTTTATTTTAACACATAGAGGCCGTTTAAATGCAAATTAATGTGCGAAGTAACTCATGTATTACGTACGTACGTATAAGCTCTACCCTTAGTGAGATTCTGTTTCGTTTCTGCAAACCAATATTTGTATACATTTTGCTGATACGTTGCAATATACTTAGTATCAGATAGATTTAAGAAACATAATAAATTCGTAAAAAGGGCACCATAGCGATTATTAAAAATATAATTGATATACGCGCTATCTCTGAAGAAAATGTGTTTTCATTACGTTATCTAGCTCTAAGTCGTGTCAGAGTCCAAATAGTTTGACATTGTGCCACTAGGTGGCGCTTATCTTTGTCGTAAAGAGCCATTCTAATTGGATTTTGGTAATTTGCCAACTAAGCAATTAACAGATACATTTTTATAAGATTCAAGTTGCATACGAACACACAATCCACGTGATGCTAAGTGGTCACTGCCGCCCATGGACGCCTGTAATCAACTTCATACAGAAAATGGGTTCCATCTGAAGTCAATCACAGATGCGTTGCTACTCCGAGGATTATGATGGTCACCTCATGAATTTGTGCCCTTTTTTTTTGTTCTCGAAAGGGAAACTTTCAAAAGGTACGTGACGGCGTGGGCGCGACGCAGGGTTATGTGAGATTTTTACCGCACTAAAACACTTCAACCGGAATCGTCCGAGCGCGTTGCCCCATCGGGCTCCTCCCAGATGAGCGGGTGCTCCGTCTAGTCTTTACGACGGTATGCGACCACACATACCGCCGTCCCTCCCGGGATTGCCTGACCGACTGGTTCGAGCTCCCACTCTAGCCGTCTGCAATCCCGGAAGCCCCTTTTAATCGCCTCTTACGACAGGCAGGGGATGCCGTAGCCCTATTCTGATCCCGGAACTACAGGGACGAGAATCTGTGCCCTAAGTACGAGAGTACTATTTATTCTAAAATCAATCACTGTTTATGTTTTCGCCCATCATTTAAGCGTGCAATGTACATTGCAATGTACGAGTGAAAATATTTCTTCGATATAAAAACGATGTTTTTTTTTTAAAAACGAAGAAACTAGTAAGTAGGTACTTATTAGTGATATAACGAATATTCGCATTTGCGATTGATTTTAGTTAATCGCATTCGAAAGAATTGTGCGAACGTTTTTATGAATATTGCAGTGCTTTGCAAAAAAGGTCGCCAAATCTATTCTAATTAAAATCTAACTGAAATTTGTCAACCAAAAAAAAGGTCGTATAATCTAAATCCTCAGATTCCCTAGACAAAAAAACTGAAAACATTTGCATTGACATTCACATTCGCGAATGTCGGTAAGAGGTATTCGCATTCGCATTTGCGATTGTTCAAATAATATCATTCGTTCTAGTACCAACTAAGTGATTTATAAACAACAGTGGATATGCTGCTATATACTATCCTCAGTAGGTAGGAGCCCGATGGGGCAGCGCGCTCGGAGGATTCCGGTTGAAGTCGTTTCGAGATCCCGGAGTCCTCCTTTTCAGCGCCGAGGACGGCCACCGGGGGATTTTAGTGCGGTGAAAATCCCACATAACCCTGCGTCGCTCCCACGGCGTCGGGTATCTTTGGAAGGTTTCCCCCTCGAAAACAAAACAAAAAAAAAAAAGGTATAGATGTTATACCTAAAGTCAAAGATGAGTTGCCAGTGGCGTAGCGCGGAATAAAGAAGACATGGGCAAACTCTTATCAACGAGGCCCCTTTGCATGATTCCATTGGATGATATCTCTGCCTCATCCCCCATAGAGGCCTCGCGAGGCCCCTTAAGTGCAAGGCCGTAGGCGATGGCCCACTGCGCCCATAGCTACGCCACTATGCGTTGCTATTCCTAAGGACTACGACAGTCGTCTTGTGACTCGGCATCGACATCCGTTTCGAAGCGTCATGCGTTTCGTTAGAAGAATTTCGTCACGTTGGAAATGGGTGTGACGGTGATCCTTCAGGTCAAACTACACTGGTTGTACTACCTGCAGTTATTTATCGTTTATTACATGTATGTGTTTGTGTCAAATGCAAGGTAGTGTGTGTAATGTGTTTCAGTTGATTTTATGTATGTTTCTCTACATGAACTCAATACAATAACCGTGCATAATTTCATACTCCTCCGTCCGCGGCAAATATCTTAAAAAGGTTTTGCTTCACGTATTAATATATAGATTAAAAAACATTCCATTATTATTTAAATAGACTGCACCACAAATTAATATTCAAAAACTTGTTGTTTGTTTCGTCTTTATACTCTCTTCGAAAATCATTTAAAAACAACTATCACCTGACATGATTACGTCACTATGAAGACGCAAATATCTGTGTACCAAATGAAAACGAATGTAAGACTGATTTTGCCAAATTGAATTTTTATACAAAAATTATATAGCTTTTAAGAAAAACATCAGGCACATTTTAACATCAGGCGACCATCGTAGACCTCGCGAGTAGCAACGCATCTGTGATTGACTTCAGATGGAACCCATGTTCTGTATGTAGTTGGTTACAGATGTCCATGGGCGGCAGTGACCACTTGCACGGTAGGGACTGCTTGCTTGTTTGCTACTTCAGTCAGATATAAATAAATAAAATGATCTTGCGATAGATGTCTTTTATTTTTAAACGTTTTTCCAAAACGATATCAATCGATAGATCTCTATTTAAACGGAAATCTTTTGATAAATATCTTCATGTACCATTTTTGACGGTATTTTTTGACGGTAAAAGATCAGCCTTTACCGTCAAATGGATTGTATACTTGTTTGATACTTTCATATTATAAACAGATAAGATGTTGTTTAGACTGTTAATTATAGTCATTTCAGTGGCCTTAATAAACGTGGACTGTATGCTCGCTTGTTACATCCATTTTATAAAACCAGATCAATTTTGGTAGAATTTTGATAAAGTCAATTTTACAAAAAGCAGACTTACACTCGTTTACACTGATCCACAGATTATGTCATTCCGACAGCGTTGCATCTTACATCGAGTGCACTTCCGTTCATTTAAAAACATTATTCATGTTACAATTATTTGATACATTCTGTTATTTTATGTGTTTTTTACGATAATTAGGATAAGTGGTAGAATCAGTATGGTTCGCATATCGTCGCTTAAGTTCTAATACCGCGGATCTCAAAATTAGCAACTTTTCAGGAGAACAAATAAACTGTCACAAATAGTTATTTTCAATTCTACAACTACCACATAAATAAATTGCGTTTAAAATATTAATATACTATATTAAAATAATATTTTTTTTGAAAATGTAACATGTTCCTATATTATTTTGAGACACCTTTATTTCACTAACTCAAAATGGGCATTTTTTGAGTTACGCGGTGTTAGAACTTAAGCCACGATATGGAGGTTTTTTATACTACTGAAGCAAACGAGCATGCAGTCCACCTGATGGTAAGTGGTCATGCGCCCATGGACATCTGCAAGCAACTTCACATAGAACAGGGCTTTTATCTGAAGTCTAAAATACTTTAGTATAGCAAATAATTTTTTCGTGATTATAGCTGGACCAACTCCCCTTTTTTTTAAGGGGGAAGCCTTCAAAAGGTACCCGACGCCGTAGGAGCGACGAAGGGTTATGTGGGATTTTTACCGCACTTAAACTCCTCCGGTGGCCGTCCTCAGCGCTACAAAAAGGACTCTGAGATCTCTAAAGGAAAGCAAACGGAGTCCTCTGAACACGTTACCCCAGGCTCCTCTAATGTGAGTGGCTGGGCCCAACATTCCACACACATACCGCCGTCTTTCCCGGGGTCGTCTAACTGAACGGTTCGAGCTCCCACACTAGCCGCCCGCGAACCCGGAAGCCCCTTTTAGTCACCTTTTACGACAGGCAGGGGATACCGTGTCCTATTCTTATCCCGGAACTACAGGGACGGGACCAACAATCCTAGAACCACAGTATTATTATCTAGAACCTTCGTCAATTTTAATACTCTGCTTTAAAACTTCCTAAATTGCGTATTGTCATAATTAGTTTTATAAATGTGTCCTTATTTCTCTTCAATGTAAATTTGTTGTATTGTTAAAAGTTGTCTTAATTAATATAAATAAAAAATACATTTTCTTAAATTTATGTTTTATAAAGTCATAACCCTGATCTGCTAGAAGTAACGGTAATCACTAAACATAAGTATATAACTGCTTTGTTACTGCAGATTAGTAATTAACTGCGTTACGGCTAGCAGCAAACAGCAGATGTTCTGCTCTTAGTCATTAACTATCTGGGCTAGGATTAGTTGTTACCTAGTAAATGAAAGAAAATAACTGCTAGAGCGTTTGCACACTGTCCGGTTCGGTTATCGGTCAGGTATCAGTCCGGTATCAAAGGTCGGTCAGCAAAGTGCGAATTGGTTGACTTCACACATCTTTGAGAAGATTTTTTTTTAAATCTCTTTTTTTATTTGTACCTAACGATAAGGCAGACGGGCTACCTGATGGAAAGTAGTCACCGTCGCCTATGGACATTCGCAACACCAGAGGAGTTGGCAATGCATCGCCGGCTTTGAACTTGCCATCTCGATCGGAAGGTTTAAATCCTAGACCACTAGTTTTTCTAAAATTTTGCTCGTATTAGAAATTAATTATCACTGGTTCACAGCGAAGGATAACATCGTGAGTATACCTACACACCAAAAGTTTTTAAAGGTGTGTGTGAAGTCTAAAAATTCGCACTTGTCCTACGCTTTGGACTATTGGATAAAAAAATTCTGAGAGAAAACTCATACGCAGAAGTGAGACAATTATGAGTTGTCCACAGACCGTCTACGGCCCCAGGAGTGGCAACGTATTTGACGATCCGCGTGGAGCGGTTACCAAATCGATCTGACATGCAGTGTGTCCTGGGTTAGATTCCGGCCAGACTAAGCTGAATCACGAAATCAGATTATTTTTCTGGGCTTGGGTGTTTGTGTATTCGTTTTTGTGTGTGTTCATGGCAACCACAACACAGGAGAAAATCCCATTGTGGGGCTAAAGTGTTAAAAGCATCTGTGATCGCCTTTAGCACCAGTCGTGTATGAAATCGGTGGTACATGTCCTTGTATATTTCGAGGGGGAAACCTTCAACCTGACATCTGCGACGCCGGTTTATGTTTATCGCCATAAACCTATCCCCAGTGGCCATCCTCAGCGCTTCGAAGAGGACGCCGTGATCTCCAACGGAACGCAACCGGAGACCTCTGAGCGCGTTGCCCCTTCGGGCTCCGCCCAGATGGACGCCTGGACACAGGCAGGCGATACTGAAGCCTTATTCTACTCCAGGAACTACAGGGAAGAGGTGGTAGATGTCCTAGGGTAGCAATGATTACTTAACATCAGGTTGACTGCGCGCTCATTTTTTATTTTAATTTTGTAAAACAAAAACTAAGTAACACGTTAAGCGAACGCTCGGCCGCGCGACATGGTAGGTGGAGAGGGAGGTGTTAGATTTTTCGTTACGGAATTTCTTAATTCGTTCGCCGCGCTGAAAGCCCGCGATAAAAGCCATGCAATAGCTTAAACTAAAAATATCTAGAACCCATTTATCCACTTTAATTTACGTTTCCAGCCTCACTTCACGTCAAATAGTATTTGTAGTCAAATACTTAAATAGTAATTTTTTAACAGTATCTAATATCGGATATTTATCAGAATCTAATGACGAACGGGTCATGCTTGTAAAATACCTAAGTGGAAAAATCCTTAACCTGAATGAATCCGGAGTATCGCAAAGAAAACAGTCCAGCGATATCTGATAGAATCGGAAAGTCGGATAGACTGTTACAACGGAAATAAAAGTAATTGTCTTGGCATTTTCTTAGCTTTTTCCACAGATCTGCTCTGGTAAGCAAGTGTCGTTAATTGCGCCATTCATTATGTGTTTATATTTACTGTTTCTTACATTTTAATAGATTGTTTTTCTTTGTATTCTTTTTAATTTTATACACAATTAGTGCAGTATTAATGTAATGAGAATTTCAGCTGTATTTAAGCTATTGCATAACTTTAATCGCGGGCTTTGAGCGCAGCAACTGATTCAAGAAATTTCGTAACGAAAAAAACCTAACACCCCCACTCCGCCTACCATGTAGTGCGGCCGAGCGTTCGCTTAACGTGTGTGTATATGATACGACAGTACCTACGAAGGTCGCACGGATCGAGGCAAGCTGCTCGGATATCGGACGAATATGTAAGCAGCTGTTTGTGAGAAAGTATATAGTATCAAAGAAAAAAACTTAAATAAATATCAAAAAAAATACTTTACAAATAAATAACTCTCTCGTCACTGCTGGGCACGGGTCATTCTCTCTGAATAGAGAGTTTTGGCCAAAGTCCACCGCGCTGGCCCAGTGCGAATTGGTGGACTTCACACACCTCCGATAACTTTTTTTTAAAGAACTCTCGGGTGTATAGGTTGCCTCGTGATATTTTCCTTTACCGAAAAGAAGTGATAAAAAAAATATATACGTGACGAATAGATAACCTCTTTCCTTTAGGAAGTCGGTTAAAAATTTCTAATACGCACATAAATCAGTGTTGCGAGCCAGAGTTTGATTTGAATCCTCAAGATCAAATCCTCCCGATCGAGAGGGCAAGTTTCAACCAATAGGCTATCACTGGGACTAAACTAGTTTACAATAATTGTATGGAAGAGGTGCGGTGAGGCGAGGGAGTGAGGTGAGGAGAGGAGAGGTACAATGATTGACGTGGCAGAGCTGTCACTATTGAAAAAGAATTGAGAATAAAATGTTGGTTAAAAGTATTTTTCAGGTGTCTTATTTTACAGCGTTATACTACAATCTTTAGTTACTAGTCGTCAGGTCTTTACTTTTCTCTTCCAAAGTTTAAACAGTGTTTCTTGATTTCCTGATTACACTTTATTCACGAATGCCATATAATTACATCTCTTGGCTTTAAATATACGGCGTTGTCTGTTATTAGATCTTGAGGCGAGACGAACAGTTAGATCATTGGGTAGTAGTCATCTACACCACAGTACTAGTATCTACAGTATTCTAACTTCTTAAAAACGCACGAAACGCAAGTTGTACCTACGCGCCACGATTTCGGTATGCACTCTGTACCCAACAGCTAGCGAATGTGCCGTAGTGGCGAGCGGGCGATGTGACGCTTTTTAAACAGTGGATCTTTTTATTTAAATTATAATGTAGCGAAGAGTAGTTGTAAACTATATAGGCTGTTTTTGATTGCTTTAATGGTGCACAAACACGTCCAGTGTTAATAATTTTTATTTTGGTTGGTAAAATATTATTCAGTGTTAAAATTTATAACTGTTATTTGTGTACGATTTATTATAAAGTCTCTTAAATATTAAAAGAATGCGTTGTTTTTTACCTTAATCTACTGAATAAAATACATAATAAGTAAGAAAGAAAGTCAAGTATACAGATGTATTAAAATTCTTTAGGCGGGTAGCCCTAACGCGAACTCTCGTCCAGCGCGTCTGTAGGTATACAATTCAAGGACACGGCAGAGTTAGACTACTGTATGATATTAATACTGTGTCTATACTATGTATTTCAATTCAATTAGTCGTTAGTGACTAGTATTTGCATAAAAAGTACCTATTTAAAATATGAGATTCCGCGTCTTCATATGTTTTTATGTTCTATGCAGGAATACTATGTTACCCGCGTGGTGGAGCGGTTGCCATACCGCTCTGACGCGCAATGGGTTCCGGGTTTGATTCCCGGCCAGACAAGTATCTATGATGAATTTAGATTCATGTTCTAGGTCTGGGTGTTTGTGTATCCGTCTTGTGTGTGTCCACGGTACTCACGACACAGGAGTAAATCCTAATTTGGGGCTATAAGTTTAGAAAGCATGTGTACTATGTTACTCTTTCATCGTCATGACAATGTTATTAGATCTTGTGGCGAGGTGAACAGTTAGATCATTTTGTAGTAGTCATCTAAGTATACTATGTATTTCAATTTAATTAGTCGGTAGTGACGGGCTTTGTTATGTTTACTTTCTTAGTTTTTCTAATATGATGGGGCTTATAAGAAGACTCGTTGTAATAATTGTTATTATCCGTTTTTATCCGTGAAGTAGTAAACGAGCATGTAATCCACCTGATGCTAGGTGGTCCCTGCCGTCCACCAATTCGCAATTTGCCAGCGCGGTGGACTAAGGCCTATAACTCTCATTTCGAGATAAGACGCGTGCCCAGCAGTGGGACAATAATGGGTAGACGACGAATTGCATGCTCGTTTGCTACTTCAATCAGATAAAAAAATACCACAGCTTTACGACGAAGAAAAACGTCGTGAGGAAAAACGTGTACATTAAATTAAACTCTTTCATACTGAGAGAAGACCAGTGCAAAGCAGTGGGGCAATAATAAGTCAAAAATCAAAATCAAAATATTCTTAATTAACTAGATCGATTTAAATTACAGGTGAAGTACACCCCTGTTACGTTCGCAGAACTTGTGTTAGGGTTGAACGCTCCTGATTACATAGAACCAAGTGAACAATATAATAAAGAAGTAGGTTGACGAAAAAGTAACGTATTCCTGTGTAAGAACATAAAAGCATATGAAGACGCGGAATCTCATGATTTATACAATAGTTACTTTTTATGCAAATATGAAACGTCTTTCGCTTCTTAAATAACAAACACCTTTCACTAAAATTGTAATTGTTATAACTTGTTAAAATGCTAAACTGTTTTGTTTGAAACTAGTTTGAATGCCCCGGCGTGGTACGCGTTGGTATCAAGGTCGAACCGCTAGCGACTCCAGGTGCAGCCTAACCAGGCTTTGCGAGCAATCGTGGGGGCTGGTCGCTACGTCAGGAACGACGTGCTGCGGCGCGACCTCAAGATCGAGACGGTCGAGGAGTTTGTGGTCCGCCTAGCTCGTTCAATGTATGAGCGGGCGGAAGCTGGACCACATACACACCTAAAGGGGTTCGCGCCTCTACACGATCGACCACCTGGGGGCGGCCGCTCCCGCGGGAGCTCCCTGGCTTGGCGACTTCCGACCACCAGGAGGACGACCGTCGGCTCGTAAACGCCACAGTACACCGAACCACCCACTAAACAGTGGGGATGGTATATATCTTTTACACTTGTATATAAAATTATAATGTTTTTATTAACATTTTAATATTATATATAAATGTTAAAGATCCGGAAGGTATTCTACTTCCTAGAGAATTGCCCGGGTACCCCTCGAGGCCCGAAATTCCCTACCCACCGCCCTTATGTTGACATTGCCTTAGCATATGAGAGTCCCGGAGAGTAAGGCGTCCCCTATACGTACATACGTGGTTTGAATGCATTTTTTTGATTGGATTTGAGTGTGGATTATCAGACGTTCTTATTAGTTCAAATTACTTTCTAGATTTCACTAAAACATTCTATTACAGCAAATTCTAGTGCTGTTCAAAAGTCCGATGCGAAGATATTATCGGCAAAAAGTTTAGAGAATTTTAATGATAGGTTACGTACAAGTTTTATCGGAGATCGTCATCTGATGTATGTGATGATTTGATTGAAGGATAGTGTGAATCAAACTATCAATAAGGTCACGAATTTATACAATGTATGTTGCGTGGCGTTGTACGCAAAGATATAAAACTACTTTTTTATATGAGCTAGTAAAGCTCGTTTCGGCGTGCAATTCACCTGATGGTAAGTGATCACTGCCGCCCATGGACATCTGTAAGCAACTGCATATTGAACATGGATTCTATCTGAAGTCCATCAGATGCGCTGTTACTGTCGGGGACTATGATGGTCGCCTCATATAAAAGTATGCCGGCAACCACACCCTTCCATCGAAACGCAAGAAATGTTTCACGCTAGAAATAGGTGTGGCGGTGGTACCTCCACGGTCTAACTACGCTGGTTCTAACTTCTAATTAATTTATAGTAAGTACATCATTTTATGAAAATCAGTGGTTAGATTTCAAAGTTCGTACCTTCGATTGAGAGGCAAAAATTTGATCTTTATACAAAAAAGTTTGAATATCGCGCTATCTCTGCTCTCTTAAAAAAAAATTGCGTATATAGTTACATCGTATTTAATTTTTTGTTTCGTAAAATCGACTGACCCCGACAAAGCAGATGACAGATTGATAGACAGAGGGGCAACCGAATGGACGGACCGTTGAAAGGCCAGACCGTTGGACGGACAGACAAACGGAAGCACAGTTGGACGAACAAACGGATGACGTTCGTCCATTCCTGGATAAAAGAACGATGAATGGACACACGGATGAATAGAAAAGAAATATGAGAATGAACAAATAGAAGAATGAAATATGAACTATTGGAAAAACTATTGGACGAACGTGACAAATGGGGATATAGACGAACAAAAGAAATGAAAGACGGACGAAAGGCAGACAAAAGTTTCGGCAAAAAGACAAATGGACGAACGTACAAGCGGTTAGATAGACTGATGTGGAAATATCCTCATAGACTTCTCAAACAGTTGTATAAGCATTTTTATTTATTTGCAGTTGTATTTGTAGAACGAGAGCAGTAATAGCCTAATGGTTGAAACTTGCCCTGTCAGTCGGGAGGTTTGTGGTTCAAACCCAGGCACGCACCACTGATTTATGTGCGTATAAGAAATTTATTATCACTGCTTTTCGTTGAAGGAAAACATCGTAAAGAAACCCACACACCCGAGAGTTCATAAATAAAAAAAAAGGTTTCGGAGGTGTGTGAAGTCCACCAATTCTCACTTGGGCAGCGCGGTGGATTATGGCCTAAACTCTCTCATTCTGAGAGAAGATAATGGGTTGTACCCCAAGTTGTAGAATACTTTACATATACGCTGAGACTTCCAAATGAACCTAAGCGTTACGGGAGGTCGCCACACAGGTATAAAGAAATTATTCACAATTGAACGTTTGCTTTGCACTACCAAAGGACAAACTGCATATCTAACGGTGAGATCCGAGTCTGGAAAGACAAAAGCTCCTCAAAGCTCGCTCAACCGGTTACATACGAAAGCTCGATTTCCTCCATTCGGAACGTGAAGTTCAATTTTCTGGCAAATACGGTTGCAGTGTACAATTATCTGGTAATGTAACGCGTTGTGAAGTAACGGGTAAAAGGACTTTCTCCGAAGCTTGCTTATAATGCGCTCGTAATTACAGACGTTAGATGTTTCTTAGATAAACTGATTTGGTGTTATACAATTACAGTGGACGACCTAGAATGGCATTTTAGTCCAAACAAGTCAATAATTTGTAACTATCGCAATCGGGAAGAATCTCAGACACTAACCTAACATTCTTCAAAGTTATAGACAGGACTTTACAAGTGGTAGAAGCAGTGTAGTTCGACCGTAGAAGTACCACCACCGCACCTATTTCTAGCGTGAAGCATTTCTTGCGTTTCGATAGAGGGGTGTGGTTACCGGCACACTTTCAAATGGGGCGATCATCGTAGTCCTCGGGAATAGCAACGCATCTGTGATTGACTTCAGATGAAATTCATGTTCTGTATGTAGTTGCTTTGAGTTCAAGTGGCTCCCAATTCGTCTTCGCCGGATCTGCATCCTGTTTAACTCAAATAGTCCTAACTATCTGAGGGAAAGATTTTATTACTTACACCTCTCTCACAACACACACTTGCTTCGTTCTAACGAAAATCTTTCTCTTTTAACTCCCTCTTCTTCTTCTTCCTTCTACGGTAAATCTTTCACTTCAGTGGCTATGGAATTCTTTACCGATTGCTATCCGTCGTGCACAGTCACTGGATTCCTTTAAAAAGCAGGTGAAATAATTCTACTTAACTTAATAATCTGTTATTTATACACATTTGTACAAATTCCTTCTTAACTATATCCTACTGTATTTCCGTTATCTCTGTCTTTTCTATGTTACCTCTATCCTTTCACTATTCTGTATTGTGTTATTTTCTACTACCTATTATATAATATTAGTTGCTGACATACGAAAATTGTTATTCTTTTAGTTTGTACACCCTACCCTGTTTTGCGTCTGAGATATTTCCTTCAACCGCACTAAGGTTGTCTGGAAGAGATCGCCATTTTAGTGATAAGACCGCCTCTTGTACCTTTCTTTATGTGTCCTATACTATTTGTTGTTTTTATATCTGATTTTGGTATACAATAAAGCTGTTTGTATTTGTATTTGTAGTTGATTACAGATGTCCATGGGCGGTAGTGACCACTTACCATCAGGTGGACTACATGCGTTTGCTACTCCAATCGTATAAAAAAGTGCAGATATATTTTTGTGACGAAAAACATCATAAAAGTATACTATAGGTAGGAAATATGATGTTAGTGACAGGAAAAAATAGATTTGACTAGATCCGCAGTACGAGGGTGAAATCAGGTCAACTTTTAGCAGTGAAGACGCTTTGTCACAAACGAAACTGTATCCTATCGAAAAGAAAAACTTTAAATATGAACGTTTTTTTTTATTTTTTTTTCACTGAAGTAGCAAACGAGCATGCAGTCCACCTGATGGTAAGTGGTCACTGCATCCATGGACATCAGTAATCAACTTCATACAGAACATGGGTTCTATCTGAAATCAATCACAGATGTGTTGCTACTCCCGAGGACTAAGATGGTCGCCTCTTATAAAAGTGTACCGGCAACCACACCCTTCCATCGAAACGCAAAAAATGCTTCACGGTAGAAATAGATGTGGCTGTGGTACCTCCCCGGTCGAACTACACTGGTTCTACCACCTGTTGAAAATAAAATAAAATAGTTAAAATAAAAGATTCTATAGATTTTTTGCGGTATTTAGTTTGGTTCATTAATTAAGAACTAATAACCCGTTGCAACGGTCGAAATTCGGCCGTAATTTAAATTAAAAAACTAAACTTCATATTGTCCAAAGTACCACCAATATTTTTCTAATTTAAATAAATTGTAATAATTTTCAAGTTATTTTGAAAGCACCCGTTAAAATTAAAAACTAAGCTTCATTTAAAAGCAATAGCGGGTGTTTTGACAAAGACATCTGACATTTTTGACGTTGTGTTTTCATAGTAAGACATTGATCTATTTCGTTTATTATGTATGTCTTTGTGTCAAATGCAAGGTAGTGTAATGTGTTTTTAGTTGATTTTATGTATGTTTTATGCATTATTTGAAAAAAATATTAGCATTACGCAATCCTTCTCTACATCAACTATAACGCAGGTGGAGGAGTATGAAATACACACGGTATTTCATACCGCTCCGCCTGCGGCAAGTATCTTAAAAACAAATCATAAATTTTTGCTGCACGTATTAGTACTGTATAAGTACTGGCGCTAACTTTCATTACCATGTAAAAAAAAACATGATTGTAATAATATTAAAAAAATGAATATAAATAAGAAAAAAAGACAAACCCGCTGAGTTTCTTGCCGGATCTTCTCAGTTGAGGTCGTATTCCGATCCGGTGGTAGTAAGAAAAAAAATGTAACTGACAATTTGTAAGTGCCCCCGCAGGCCTATACAAAATAAAGACATTTCATTTCATTTCATTTCAATATTTAGATAATACCTACGAGAAATAGATTAAGATAGTTTGCATTTCCATTTCTTACATTAAATTAAAACCTTTTCTTTTCAAGAAAATTGTTGAATACAAACTTTTTAATGTCCTATTATACGTTGCATTTTATAATCAAAATATTTGTTTGCTTTGAAACCAACAAGAGACATTGTTATAAGTCAAAAATACGTAAGTTACGGAATCAATACAAAATGTGGCCACATTATTCGTTATAACGTTAGACAGTCGGAACAAAAATAAACTTTACTTAGACGCAATTTGCCAGGAAATAGAATGTTCTCTTGCCTTTCAAAATAATAATATCCTACCTTTCAAAATAATTTTATCAATCAACCTACAGAATCTAGTTTGATTACTTTATTGATGTACAATGGTTCCGGGTTCAGTCCCTGGCTAGGTAACGATCAAATTTTGTTCTCAATTAATATGTTTTACGTGCTTGTGATAGCCTAATAGAGCTTTTTTTTGTTTTTGAATCGCTTCTCGGCCTTTTGGCTCAGATCAAAGTGTAGCCTAATAGAGCTGTAATAGCCTAATGGTTGAAACTTGCCCTCTCGATCGGGAGGTCCTAGGTTCAAACCCAGGCACACACCACTGATTTATGTGCGTATTATAAATTAATTATCACTGCTTTTTGGTGAAGGAAAACATCGTGAGGAAACGTACACACCCGAGAGTTCTTTAAAAAAAAGTTCTCGGGGGTGTGTGAAGTCCACCAATTCGCACTTGGCCAGCGCGGTGGACTGTGGCCTAAACTCTCTCATTCTGAGAGAAGGCCCGTGCCCAGCAGTGGGCCAATAATGGGTTGATGGGGACGTGCTTGTGTGATTTTATGTGTGTAGAAAGCGTAAATTCTTCAGCTTTTGTATTTGTAAAGATACTTCTTACATAACAATAAAATGAACTGAAATTGATTTCAAATTTGAAGTATCAATTTCTTTATTCTTTGATAAACCACTCGTATTTGTTCCATTGTCGAGCAAAAAACAAACTGAAGGAACAAAAAGATTATTGTGAAGACTTCCTCAAGCGCATAACTCAGAACTAGAAATAGAGGAAATTACGTGAATATGCAATTGTAATTATATTATTTACATAGAGACATAATGATGACCCGCATGGCGCAGCGGTTACCATACCGGTCTGACACGTAGTGGGTCCCGGGTTAGATTCCCGGCCAGACAGGTATCTGAATGATTTATTTATTTATTTGTTTATTTATATAGGAAACAAACGATTACATAATTCACAGTATTAGTATAGTACATTAAAGAAATACATAGATCAGTGAAGTTTCCACTTGTTACTAGAGTGAATTAAGATTCTTGTTCTGGGTCTGGGAGTTTGTGTATTCGTCTTTGTGTGTGTCCATGGCACCCGCGACACAGGAGAAATTTCTACTGTGGGGCTATGAGTGTAGAAAGCGTTTAAGTATTTTTAGATGACAGATTTTTTAAAATCGATAAATTCTATTAGAACTATTTCATAAGTATATTAAAATAACGCACTCATTACTACATAGTATAAAAAAATAAATGGCCTATAACTCTCTCATTCTGAGAGAAGACCCGTGTCCAGTGGGACAATAATGGGTTAACAAGTATATGATATTTAGACTACACTATCGGGCTACACCCAGGTGAGCAGCTGGTAAGCTTATAAGTATGCAAATAAACATGCAAACTGAACCGAGTCAATGTTAAAATTCGATAACCCATTTGATCTATTTAACTTATGCTTATAAAACATCACCCTCCTTCTGTTGCAGTCGGGGAAAAAAATTACATTCTTTCCGACAAGTTGGAAAATCATGAAAAAGCTATCAATCAATTAGATCACATAGAGAAAAAAAAATATTCTTCCCTGACTTCAGTTATGACACTTGTCCATTATTTTTTGTTATTCAAGTCAGAATTCAATGAACAGACGAAAGCAAAAGTTCAATGAGTCTGGATAATGGCTAGACGAAAATTTTTCCCCCAATTCTATTCATAGCCAAATTGCTTCTGAAAACGACAGCGAAGTTTATAATTTCCATTAATCGAGCCATTGTGCTTGAGATTTAGGTAGAGTATATTTTTGGTTGCCATTCCTGTTGATTCAATAAATATACGCAGTCTACAGAATTTTCCACTGGTAAATTTTCTGGTATTTTAGTAAATTTATAGCCACAACTATTTTTGCTTTATAATAGCTGTGATAGTGATCAGTGATGTAACTGTGGCGAATTCCCGCAACTCATCAAGAGATGGCGCTACTAGTATTCTGAAACACGCTATCGAAGTATTATCAATACCACATATATACAAGTTCCGAACAACGACTGTTGGAGCACGGCCGCTCCCCAGACATGATCACCTAGCCTGGCGGGAGATCTCCCTTTGCCAAATAACGAATATACGTATTCGCGTTCCCATTCGCATTTGCGAGTATTTGCATATTTTCAGACGTTCACATTTGCGAGAATTCTACGAAAGTTTTGTGAATATTGAATTGCAGTGCTTTGTAAAAAATGGTCGCCAAATCTATACATTTTTATCTGATTGTAGCAGCAAACGAGCATGCAGTCCACCTGATAATAGACCATCTGTAAGCAACTTCATTTATAGAACATGGGTTCTATCTGAAGTCAATCACAGATGCGTCGCGACTCCCGGGGAGATGGTCGCCTCATATAAAAATGTGCCGACAACTACACCCTTCCATCGAAACTGCTGCACGTTAGAAATAAGTGTAGCGGTGGTACTTACCTGGACGAACTAAAGTGTGCCGGCAACCACACCCTTCCATCGAAACGCAAGAACTGCTTCACGCTAGAAATAGGTGTGGCGGTGGTTCTTCCCCGGTTGAACTACTCTGGTCACCTGATCGGGAGTCAAGTTAATGGAGAACTAGATTCTTAATCCAGTAGTATATATGTATTGCAGTAGAGCGCTGTTTGAGTCATCTATAAGCTTAGTCCAAAATCTTCACTTAAAGAAATATTCAAAGAAATAAACATTCTTCTACCTTTTTGTATTCGTAAAGACGAAGCCTTCAAAAGATATCGGACGCCGTGAGAGCGACGCCGGGTTATGTTGATTTTTAACCACAAATAAACCTTTTGGTGGCCGTTTTCTGCATTACAAAGAGGATCGTACAGTTCCAGGATCTTTAATGAAACACAACTGAATTTTTTTGGGTGCGGTGCTTCTTCGGACTATACGAAGTTGAGCGGCTGGGTCCACGCATACCGCCGTCTTTCCCGGGGTCGCTTGGACGGTTCGAGCTCGCGCAACCCCTGGATGCCCCCTTTTAGTCCCCTCTTACGACCAACAGGAGGATAAACCTACAGCCTTTATGGGTTGTATTGTACCACTGCTGGGCACGGGTCTTTTCTCAGAATGAGAGAGTTTTAGGCCTTAGTCCACCGCGCTGGCCAACCCCTATTCTGATCCCGGATCTACAGGGACGATATATACGTGTTCAAATAAAAGTCACCTATACACCGGTATGGAAGTACGACACCTATATTTTCGTAAACAACTTCCCTGTCACAGAAAGTGAGTTTTTATGAAGTAAACACCCATTACATCATCCAACACGTTATTTGTATCGAGTCTTGAAGCCGCTACTTATTGCTACGACATAAGGCTGAAAGTCGCGTAATCGCAAGTCGCTGTACGTAAACCGGATTCACTGGTCCGCTTTTAACGTAAGTGTTCAGTTAAAAGCAATGCCCTTATGAATTATATCACAAGTTTCTCACTTTGCATCAGATAATTAAAAAAGGAACAAACAAAAACAAACAATTCGACGACCCGCGTGGCACAGCGGTTACCATACCGGTCTGACACGCTGTGGGTCCCGGGTTCGATTACCGGCCAGACAGGTATCTGAACGATGAGGTTAGATTCTTGTTCTTTGTCTGGGTGTTTGTGTACTCGTCTTGTGTGTGTCCATGGCACCGACGACAGAGGAGCAAATCCTACTGTGGGGCTATGAGCGTAGAAAGCTTTTTAAGTTTTAAAGCGTTTTAATGTAGGAAAACGTTTCTGTTCTTACAAAATACATCGAGCATACATCGGATGGTTAGTGATCGCTGTCGATGGTAAGGTTTCAGCCTTTTTATAAAAAACGTACGGCATGGGGACTGCCGCGGTAAAGCTATCGCATAGCATTTTTATCAACTTATGCAATTATAATTATTTATTTACATATGCAGTATTTTTCTTCTTTGATTAATTCAACTTTTTTTCTTTGATACTTTATACTTTCTCACAAACAGCTGCTTACATTCGTCCGATTTTTGAGCAGCTTGCTTTGATCCGTGCGAGCTTCGTACTGTCGTCTGATATACCTACATACACGTTAAGCGAACGCTCGGCCGCACTGCATGGTAGGCGAAGTGGAGCGGTGTTAGGTTTTTTCGTTACGGAATTTCTTGATTTGGTCGCCACGCTCAAAGCCCGTGATAAAAGCTATGCAATAGCTTAAAATCTTTAGTTGACGTCGATTATAGTTGCATTGCTCCCTGGTACTGAGATGATCACTTCATATGAAATGTATCTAAAGTTATCCAGAAACTACCTTCCAACGATCGCAAGAACTACACACTTTAAAGTCTTTTATAGTACGGCATGGTACCTCCCCGGTCGGACCACGCTCGCTCTACCTCCATACAAGCAAAAGAAAAAACTAAAACGGAAAAATACTCGTATGTCTAGTTCCTAGTGACCTAACCAATTCCCGACGGCGCTCGGCGTAACATTGTAGACCGATTACAATTTGCACCACATATTTGGCTTGTGGGCTGATCCGATACAATTCTGATTGGGATGCGGCCGTCAGCAAATTGTACACGCTGGCAAAATTACATAAATGGAAATTATATTAAACTAGCCGAACCCCGCAGCTTCACCCGCGTTAAAAAAAATCGATGTATCGATTGTCCCGTGGAAATAAGATATTTGTCCATAGTAAAAAGTAGCCTATATGTTAATCCAGAGTATCAGCTAATTCCCTACCAAATTGTATGAAAATCGCTCAAGCCGTTTACACGTGAAGAAGGAACAAACATACACACAAAATTTCGCCTTTATAATATTAGTATGAAGTATGTTGATTATGCGTTTTTTATAAGAGAGGTTTAAGTAGCAAACGAGCATGCAGTCCACCTGATTTCGAGCCTGAAACAGTTCTTGCGTTTCGATGTTGTTGCTGGCACACTTTTATATGAAACGACCATCTTAGTCCTGGGGAGTAGCAACACATCTGTGATTGGCTTCAGATTGAACCCTTGTTCTGTGAAGATTACAACATCTCCATGGCAATCCGTAGCAGGGACTCAAAAATCATAGATCACGTAAATCACGTAAATTGCACGTTCGAAGTGGCCTCCGGAAAGAATTAAATATATGAAGTTGCTTACAGATGTCCATGGGCGGCAGTGATCATATACCATCAGGTGGTCGTTTGCTATTTCAATTTAAAAACAAATCCAACGCGTAACTTCATTATTTAACGTCATTAAAGGCGTGCAACTTTAAAAAGGTTTTCCGACCGACTACAGACTCGCTGACTGTTGCCATACTGGGCTGAGACGTGAGGTTCGATCCTTGGTTAAACAAGTATTTGAACTGGGTGTTTGGTTTGTGTACGCATGATGTCCAAAACCAAGGATATAATTCTAATGTGATTCTATGATCGTAATGTGGCGAACTCATTGTATAAAAAATCCTTGAATTATTTGTAAACTCAGAAAAATAATTTAGTTTGATAACAAGAAAATTGATATTTTTATTCCTTAAATGGTAAATTAAATAGTTTGTTTGACTTTGGAAAAGATTTATTCTTTCTTTGTATATTTGTTACTCTTCTTCTCTCCTTATAGTAATAAGTCGCATCAACCCATTATTGGCCCACTGCTGGGCACGGGTCTTCTCCCAGAATGAGAAAGTTTAGGTCATAGTCCACCGCGCTGCCCAAGTGTGAATTGGTGGACGTAGTAATAATTATATTATAATTATTACCTGATCTACACAATCATATGGTTGCGCGCATATCAGAAAGCAATTACAATATTATAATTAGGTGTACTTTAGTATATGCTGTCCAATTTTGCGGTCTGATTCTCTCGGACTTTCGGTAATTTGAAATGACAGATGATCGTAAACATTGCAGGGAAAGTTTATGATACATTCCATTTCTGTCGTCATTTAATAAGTCAACGTGAAATGTCACTTTATTTACTTCAATACAACTCATTGATCAATCGACCGATCGATCGATCGACACAGCCTATTATTGTTCCACTGCTGGACGCGGGTATGCTTCCAGAATGAGAGAGCTTAGGCCATAGTGCACCGTGCTGGTCAAGTGCGTATTGGTAGACTTCACACAACTCTGAGAACTTTTTTTAAAGACTTTTCGGATGTGCAGGATTCTTCACGATGTTTTCCTTCACCGTTAAGCAAGGAATTTCTAATACGCACATAATTTTAGAAAAATCAGTGGTGTCTGGGTTTTGAATTTTGGACCTCCGGATCGAGAGGGCAAGTTACAAATCATTACGCTATCACTGTGATTTTACTTAATTAGGTTCCGGTTGCGTTCCTTTGGAGATCCCGGAGTCCTCTTTATAGCGACCAGGACGGCCACCATTATTGCGGTAATAATCCCACATAACCCTGCGTCGCTCCCACGGCGTCGGGTACCTTTTGAAGGTTTCCCCCTCGAGAATAAAAAAAAGAACTTCGTGCTCAGATAGTCTCAACCTACTACATACAATACGGGTTGTAATAAAGCTGATTGCAAATGTATCACCGCCTATAACGATTTAGATAGTCCTCTCAGAAAATCACTTTGTATTAACCTTACCATTACCAACAAAATGCAAAAAAAGTTTTATGCTAGAAATATACAGCGGTGATCGGTCAAGTTATACTGATTCTGTCTTTAAATTTTTGTCCAAATTAAGCAGAGTTGTATTTTATTTACTTTTTTTTTCAATTTTTGCTTAGTTATTTAATCTAACCTTTTTTTTTCACCTAACCTCTCCCTCGCTCAGATATCATATATTTTCTGAATTCTGCAACTCCTCTTTTATTGTGTGCCTTAACTTTGATATTCGAGACAAGCTCCATCAATTTCATATACAGAGAGTCGTCTTTGTATGAAATATAATAAACAAGTAATATCATACTCCTTCAAAGGAATTCAATCAAAATTTCAAACTCGCAAGTTCTTGTTGCTAAACTAAAACAATGAATTTCTAAGTAGAATCTGATAAAACAAAACAATCCTTCTTGCAAGGGCTTGGACCAAGAGTGCTAATAGAAATAGAGTGCTTATAAAATATTAAATAATTCCTTGTAATACTTAACGGTTCACGATATGCGGTTGTCTAAATGTTTTAAAATTATTTTTGCCCATGTTTATGTACTTTGATAATATTAAAATAATAATATGACACAAGTATGAACATTGAAAGTGTCGAGCGGCAGAGAATTACATTTATAAGCAAGTTATTACCATGGCTTCCCCGTATGCCACATCTACAACGCAAATGAATATCCTATGTGTTAATCCAGGCCATAAACTGTGTGTCAAATTTAATCGAAAGGTGATCTGTAGTTTTTATTGAATTAGGAAACGAGCATGCTGTCCATTTGACGGTATGTGGTCACTGCCGTCCATGAACATGAACATGAATTAGGTTGTAATATCCATCCATCCATCCATCAGCCTTTTGATGTTCACTGCTGAACATAGGCCTCCCCTAAATGGCGCCACTCCAACCGGTCCGGTGCCCTCTGAATCCAACGGTTTCCCGCTGTCTTCTTCAGGTCTTCGGTCCACCTGGTAGGGGGGCGACCTATACTCCTTTTGCCTAAACGTGGTCGCCACTTGAAGACCTTTCTTCCCCATCGGTTATCGGTCGGATATGGCCGGCCCATTGCCACTTAAGCCTGCTAATTATGAGAGCTTCGTTCGTCTACGGATTTCATCGTTGCGAATCCTGACTCGTAGCGGAATTCCGAGCATAACCCTCTCCATAGCACGCTGAGCAACACCGAGCCTCCGAATGAGACCTACAGTGAAGGACTACGTTTCGGTGCCGTAGGTCATCACTGGAAACACACATTGCTCGAATAATTTCGACTACAGGCACTGAGGAATTGTGGACGAGAAGACAACGTAATTTCTCGAACGCAGCCCAGCCGAGTTGGATTTTTCGAGGAGTTGGATTCTGTTGTAATATACAAACTTATAATTGTGCGTTGGTAGAAAAAGAAAGGTTTGTCATTTTGTATTGATAATGTCGCTTGTAAAAATGTGGTGTACATGTAATGTCGGTCTAGTAATATTTATGTAAATGAATAGTATTAGTGGTATCCACTAATTTTACTTTATTCCACTATATCAACAGATTCTATCTGAAGTCAAACACAGATGCGTTGCTACTCCCGAGGACTAGGATGGTCGCCTCATACAGAAGTATCCCGGCAACAACACCCTTCCACCGCAGTGCGTCCATAGTTCAAACTTCTAACACGCGCCCTTGTTCTGAATGAAGTGGTTTGTATTGACCACTGACCATTGGCCATTGGCCGACAGTGACCACTTACCATCAGGTCGACTGCATGCTCGTTTGCAAACTACTACTGCAAACTTATTAAATATACGATTATTGATGTTATTGAACCGATTATGGACAAAATGTTTTTTTTGTTGTAATTATGAATGATTATTATGATGATATGATAAATGATGCATTATTATCAGTTGCAGTCAATCTTCTCAAGACTTACTACGTAACTGTTACGAAATTTACACGAGTCATAAATATTGAGTAATATTATAATTTATTACACGTAAAGTACGTACAACGGACGTACGTAGTAGTGATGTAACGAATGCTATTTTGAACATTCGCAATTGCAAATGCGAATGCGAATATTCAGTGTTTTTATTTAGCCATTATAAAATGTAAAAGTAGTGTATTTGACGACACGCGTGGCGCAGCGGTTACCAAACCGGTCTGACGCGGAATGGGTCCCGGGTTTGATTCCCGGTCAGATAGGTATCTGAATGATCCCCCACCTACTGTGGGGCTATGAGCCCCACAGTAGGTGGGGGGGCTATGAGTGTAAAAGCGTTTTAAGTTTTTTTTAAGTATAATGAGCGGTACAATGTAGATTTAGCCTCTTTTTCTTGGTTTTTCGTAAATGCGAATGCGAATGCAAATATGTAAAAACATGCGAATATTCGCAATTGCAAATACAGTACGCCAAATCTATACAAATTTTAGGCGAACAACAGCTTGTTGAGCCAAAAAAATCTACATCTTCCGGCCCCCTATACCAAAACTAAAACCTGGCGACGCCCATGTTAGTGTAAAATAAAAATAAAAACAATATCCGCATTGTCTGTAAGGCATATTCGCATTTGCATTCGCATGTTCAAGTAATAACATTCGTCACAACACTAGTACATAGGAACTCTATTTAATTACCTCTCTACGTGCGGGATCTATGCTAATGTATTCAAATTATACAAAATGTAGATTGTTTTGACCGAGATTATCTGGGGGTTTGTTCTTGCGTAAGATTTGTATTAATAGAGAGTTCAATGACGTCTCTGAGAAAGATGAAGAGATGAGAAAGATAATATACATAAAATAGATATGAATGTGCCGTGTAAATTACATTTTTCAAAAGAGATAGTTTGAACGACTTGGAATATGCAAAAAGTAGATCCTATCTTTTTTTTAACTTTTTTATAAGTCTAAGAGCATGTAAGAAACCTCATGATTAGAGTTTACTGTCACTTATCATGATCTATGACATCTGTAAGCAACTTCATATAGAATAAAGGTTCCATTTGAAATCACGACGACCGCAACGACTTGACGACCTGCGTGGCGCAGCGGTTACTGTACCGGTCTGACACGCAGTATGTCCCGGGTTCGATTCCCGGCCAGACAGGTATCTGAATGATAAGTTTAGATTCTTGTTCTGGGTCTGGGTGTTTATGTATTCGTCTTTGTGTGTGTCCATGGCACCCACGACACAGGAGAAAATCCTACTGTGGGGCTATGAGTGTAAAAAGCGTTTTTTTTAATCAATCATGGTACTCTCGAGAACTAAGATGGTTGGGGTACAACCCATTATTGTCCCACTGCTGGGCACGGGTCTTCTCTCAGAATAAGAGAATTTTAGGCTATAGTCCACCTTGTTGGCCAAGTGCGAATTGGTGGACTTCACACACTTACGAGAACTTTTTTTTTAAAGAAGTCTCGGATGTGTAGATTTCCTCACGATGTTTTCCTTCACTGAAAAGCAGTGGCAATTAATTTCTAATACGCACATAAATCTGTGGTTGGGTTTGAACTTCAGAGCTCCCGATTGAGAGGGCAAGTTTCAACCATTAGGCTATCACCTAGCAACCACACCCTTTTCACGGAAACACAACTGTTCCACGCTACAAATAGGTATTGCGGTGATTGCTAAAAATAGAAATTACATTTTAAAACAACCACCTATTAAAATCCAATTATCTGCTTCTATTTTAGTGTCCGAAATTGCATTAAAACAAACTATATATAAATTACAATCCACATCTCGAGGTATCCTTTAGTCTCATATCATAAAAACCTACTTTATCACTACAAATAAAAATTTTGTAACATTTTTTAAGCACGTGTAAAGTTGCGCGGCAGAGCTAGTAAGCAATAAATTGAAATATCAACATAAGATTAAGATTTCTACCAACGCATCGGCGTGGTAGAGTTTGTTCTAAGCTTTTCTCACTTGTGGGAAAAGATTGATGCTCAGCGGTAAGGAAAAAAAATCTACTTTCTGAGATTTAATCGCGAAAGGTAAAGAACATGTGTTCTACGACAAATAAAGCAAGTTGTGACAAATGAATCGTTATTGCCTTATTTTCGATTAGCTGATACAATTTGGCTGTGAAAGCGAAATTAAGCAAACAAAAGAAGGTAGAGTATATTGGTTTAATGCAGCGGTCGGTAACCTTTTGACGCGAAGCATACGTTACTGCTTAAAGTAATGGTCGGCTGAATTCGGAAATAGTCTCGAAAATTTGTTGAAAAGAAATTTAACGACAATATGGTCTTTTAGAAAATTTAGCAGCGTACCCAGAAAATATGGCGGATATTTTCTAGGTACGCTGCTAAATTTTTTGAAAAATAACAGTGAATATATGGCGTTTAGTCAAAAAATTGTTGTAGAAAGGTCGGAGCTGCAAGAAACAGATAAGAAGGTCCGCGGGCCGCGAGTTAGGGATGGAGACCACTGATTGTCGACCGCTGGCTTAATGTTTTAAAAGTAAATTAGAACATAGTTTTATTTTGTGTAGAGCTTACGAATTTCCGTGTGACGCAACTTTCTAAAGAGTATTGCTACAATTACAATAATTACGATATGATATCAATATGTTAGGAAATGCACGCGGTTTTACTCGCATTTAGTTACAGTTTTAAAATGTCTGTGTTTGTGTGTGAAATATATTTCAATAATTACTCGTAATTTACTTTATTTAACGAGGTATGCAACCAGCGTTGTGGGGACTCTTTCAAAGGCTTATTTAAATAATATAAAAACATTTATTCCAATATAAGCAAATCAAATCAAGAATATATGTTATTTAATAGTTGACACCTATCTGGGTCTCTCAGTCCAATGCCCTGGGTTCGAATCCTAGGCAAGTACCTACCATAGATCGTTCTAAAATTATGTGCGTATTATAAATTAATTATAATTGCTTCGCGGTGAACCAAAACATAGTGAAGGAAACTACACTCACGAAGATGTGAAATGAGCTTCCTCCTGAGGTATTCCTATATATCGTAGTCCTCGAGAGTAGCAACACATTTATAAACACATTTGTATTTTCAGGCGGAACTGTTGTTCCATGTGAAGTTGCTTACAGATGTCCATGGGCGCCAGCGATCACTTATAATCAATGCATGCTCGATTGCTACTTCAATCTTATAAAAATACCTAATAAACAAACCACTACAAAACCCTGCGAAAACAAAGCTGATAAACAGAGGTTAATATGGTTCCGTGCTTACAATTTAGGTCTAGAATACGCTTTTATTTGAAATATCTATATCGTCAGTGGAAAGAAAATAATGCTAAAGAGTCATAATAGCATTTGCGGGAAATAAGGTTTGAAGTTTATTTACAGGAAAAAATATGTCACCTTTATTTATGGTGCGATCATGTTGCGTAGTATGAACTCCCAACCACAAGATCCCACCGAAAATAAAGGTGAGATCATTTCGTTTCTGAAAAAAAAACTTCAAACCTCATTTGCCTCAATTTACTGGGAATGTAAATGTAAACTAACAAAATACTTACAGTACTGCTCCTATAATGAGTCTGAGAGAATTATTTTGGTTGAGTAAATGATATTCAATTGATGACTTGACATTACTAAACATCACACACACACACACACACGCGCGCGCACACACACACGCACAGACACACACACATCTCACATTTGTTGTAACTTATAGTATGGTAGAATAATTAGAATAAGAATAAAAATATATTTTTTTATTAATTTTCAAATAACAATATGAATATATTAAATAACTTATTTTATAACTATATGTATATATAAAAGAATAACTTAAAAGGTAAAGAAAAAACAAATTTCCAAATTAAATATAAAATGCTGCATCCAAATTACTGTCCCTAGGATGAGTTCCCAGAACGCTGGCAACATTACCTCGTTGAATAGCAAGGCTAATTCGTTGACCGAGGTATGTGCCAGCTTTCTGATCATTCGTTGACTCTATCAAACGTTTGGACAGATGCTTAAAAAATAATTTAGCATTTAATCCCCACGGTCCCATAGTTTCAACGCCAAATGCCAGAAATATGTAATCTTTAATTATATCTCCATATTTCTGGCACTTGCGGATTTCAGCGTCAGTCGCCACGACACCGGCTGCCCTGGAAGATATATTAATATGAGAAGGTGCCAGTGTGTCAACGCAAGTAGCGTCCCACACTAGACACCTCCCATTCTTCCAGGGGATGAGAGTTATACCGTCGGGCCTCTTGCCATCACCACGTACTAAACCATTCGGTTCAAGTTGAGCCGGTACGTTGGCGGTGACAAGAGCCCTCCGGATAACATCATTCAAAGCCGCATGTCGTGAAAGACGGCCAGCACTTCGATGACAGGAAAGACCGTGAAGACCCAAACGATCGACTTGAGCTCCACAAGGGCAGCAATGTGGATGATTTAAAAAAGTGCCCAGTCGTAGGCCCACTGCTATCGAAAAAGAAGTATTATCTAGAAGAGTTCCTAGATTAGCAGAGGGAAGAGCTTGCAACCAATATCCAGATTCCCTAACAGAAACTGCCAGGAGACGAGCGCGCTCAATAGAATTTTGACAACTGTTTACAAGGTGAGAATGCACATATTTGCAGAGCACGTCGTCCCATAGCCTTTGAGAACTTAAACATTCGGGGAGGGATTCACCTGGACATGCTGCTAACCAAGATTCCTTGGCTTCTGCACAGTAAGAAATTTCCGAAACATCTAAAGAGGAATGTGTTAATTTTTGAAATAATGAATTTGTACTGTGTACAGAAGACAAAAAAGCTGGTAAAGCAATTGAAGAAATTTTCCTAATACCAATACCCCCATACCTAATTGGCAAAGTAGCTTGGCACCAGGATTTTTCATTTAAAGTGCAATTTAAAATTTTGATCAAACAATCCTGAATTAAAGAATCCATTGAAAGGAGATGACTTGTAAATTTCCAAATTGGAGAACATCTCAAAAAATATGTGAATTTAGGAACAAACAAACAAAGCCGGATAATATGATATGCTACATGAGAATTAATTTTGCTTAAACGGAAAGAAATATTATCGAAATTACTAATTTGTTCATCTAGAAAGCTTGGTATAGACTCTTCCAAAACGGGTGAACCCAAGAGGCGAAGAGACTCTTTGTTCTGAAGCTGAATATTTGGTGTCAAATTTTGAAATTGGTCAGTGATATTCTTTTTTTCTAAAGCACATAATGAATTAGGTATATGAAGTTCACACTTAGAAAAATTCAAATCTAAACCTAAATTTTGAAAATTTTGAATAAGAAATTTCAAATCTTCCAGAACTGTATCTGCTTCACCTCCAAGAGTACCGTCGTCTAAATACCACAAATTTAATTTAGAATTTAGAGTCGAAATGATTGGTTGGATACCTAAACTAAAAATTGCAGGTCCAAGTGGATCCCCCTGTTGACAACCTACAGATGAATTAATTAAATTATCACGGAAAATTAAATCAGAAGGAGAACCGTATGCTTGATATAAAAATGGGTAAATTTCAGGAACAATTTTGTAAGCTTCAGCCAAAAATATTCTATAGCCAGAATAAAATATTGCAATTATCTTAAAGTTGTAAAGTTCAAAAGGAACATACTTCAATCACGTCCAGAGGGGTCGTAAACGGCTGCGACACAGTATTTATAACTATTGCATTTGTTTACGAATATGCAAATTGTGAAAACGTTTATTTGTTCAATAAATCTTTTAAATCTTTAAAAAAAAATTGCTATTTTGGCGCGTTAGCATTATTTCCTATCCATTGACGATAAAAATCAGTAACTATAAATTAGTATATAAATAATATAGTAGTATAAATAAATAAAATATATAAATTAGTAACCCTAATCAAATCAAATTAAATTAATTTATTCGTGAATAAGATTACACAGCTACTGTTGGTTGCCTAGAATGATTGTTAAATTGCTTAAGTTGGTACTGAGTGACTTGCAATTATGCATTACAAGATAAGGAAGGATCTAATTTAAATTGATTATAATAAATGTCACTTAGCATAATACTAAATGTCGCTAGTAATTATTTTTATATAATTATAAAACTGAAGTAGTACTTAATCTGCAGATTTTCGTCGTTGTAGTTACGGCATCAGAACAGGGCTACGTGATCCCCTGCATGTCGTAGGAGGTGACTAAAAGGGGCTTCCGAGGTTGCGGGCGGCTACAGTGGGAGCTCGAACCGTTCGATCAGGCGATCCCGGGAAGGACGGCGATATGTGTGGTCCCATATGGTCGTAAAGACTAGACGGGGCGGTGGGCCCAGCCGCCCATCTGCGAGGAGCCCGATGGGGCAACGCGTTCAAAGGATTCTAGTTTCGTTCCTTCGTTCCTCTTTCTAGCGCCGAGGACGGCTACCGGGGGTTTCTGTGCGGTAAAAATCCCACATAACCCTGCGTCGCTCCCACGGCGCCGGGTACCTTTTGAAGGTTTCCCCCTCGAGAACAAAAAAAGGTATATCTGATTTTAAACGGTGATTACTACTTGACCCGGCGAACCTCATTTCGTCTCAGATCAAAAATCTAAAATTATCAGTGTTTTTCTACTATATTACTACTTATATATTATACATAAAAACCTTCCTCTTGAATAACTCTATCTATTGAAAAAACTGCATTAAAATCCGTAGCGTAGTTTTAAAGATCTAAGCATACAGAGGGACAGACAGCGAGAAGCTACTTTGTTTTATACTATGTAGTGAAACTAAATAGACAGACAAACGCTTCTCACTTCTATATTAATAAAAATATTGGTGTATTGTTAGATCCTATTTCATAACATTGTTAAAATCGAATCGTATTGTTAACATTACATTGTCTTTACATAGCTGATTACGTCATATTCTTTCTACAAGTCCGTATTGAGAACTTATTTTGAAAGTAAAAAATAAGTTATGAAGGTACCTTCAAAGTAATCATTGTATAAGTTTTTGCTTATACATTGTGATGTATATGCTCGTTTAGTTTTTTTAAGCTATTGCATAGCTTTTATACTGGGCTTTGAGCGCGGCGATCGAATCAAGAAATTCCGTAACGAAAAAACCTTACACCCCCCTTCCACTTAGCGCGGCCGAGCGTTCGCTTAACGTGTATGTATATGGTACGACAGTACGAAGCTCGCACGGATCGAGACGAGCTGCTCGGAAATCTGACGAATAATAATAATAAAAAAGGGTAATCACACAAAACATATTTATGATTACACTTATAATAAATTATAAATTATGTGTATATAAAAAAAAATACAATTAAAAAAAAAATATAAAAAAATTTCACTTAAATGCAACTCTTCAAATACCCGCGTGTATATATATATGTATGTGTGTAAGGAAGAATGTGTATGTGTGTGTGAGTGTATGTATGTGTATATATATGTATGTTTGTGAGTAAATATAATAGTATCAAAAAAAACCTGAATTAATATTTCACAACTTTTTTTTAATATATATGAAATAATAGCAAACGAGCATACAATCCACCTGATGGTAAGTGGTCACTGCCGTCCATGAACATCTGTTAGGAACTTCACATAGAATACGGGTTCTATCTGAATTCAATCACAGATGCATTGCTACTCTCGAGGACTGTGATGGTCGCCTCATGTAAAGTATGCCGGGAACCACACCCGTCCACCGAAACGCAGGAACTGTTTCACGCTAGAAATAAGTATGGCGGTGGTACCTCCTCGGTCGAACTACACTGGTTCTACCACCTGGTGGAACTTGCAATGTACTTTAAAATGATGGGTAAAAACGTAATTAATTTAAGGAAATATAACAAACTCATACTAAGGATACATGTAGTCGTCCCGTAGTTTCGGGATCATAATAGGGCTACGGTATCCCCTGCCTGTCGTAAGAGGCGACTAAAAGGGACTTCCGGGATTGCGGGTGGCTAGAGTGGTAACTCGAACCTTTCGTTCAGGCAATGCCGGGAAGGACAGCGGTATATGTGTGAGCCCGATGGGGCAACGCGCTCAGAGGCTTCCGGTTGCGTTCCTTTGGAGATCCCGAAGTCCTCTTTATAGCACTGAGGACGGCCACCGGGGGGGTTTTAGTGCGGTAAAACTCCCACATAACCCTGCGTCGCTCCCACGCCTTCGGGTACCTTTTGAAGGTTTCCCCCTCGAGAAAAAAAAGAAGGTAATAATATTTTAAATATTTTTTCAAATAATGCATATATCATACATAAAATCAACTAAAAACACATACCGTGCATTTGTCGCAAACACATACTTAATAAACGAAATAGAACGTTCATTGTCTTACTATGAAAACACATAAAGTCAAAAATGTCAGATGTCTTTGTAAAAACACCCGCTATTGCCTTTATTTGCAGCAAGGGGTGCGTTCAAAATAATTTGAAAATTATTATAATTTATTTAAATTGGAGAAATATTAGTACTACTTTGGACAATATACAGTTTAGTTTTTTAATTTAAATTACGATCGAATTTCGACCGTTGCGAAGGGTAACTAGAAACTATAATCGTGCGTAATTTCACACTCCTCCGTCTGCGGCAAGTATCTTAAAAACGCATCACAAGTTTTTGTTTCACGTATTAATATAGACTAGTCACCCGTAGCATCGGCCGAAATTCGACCGTAATTTAAATTAAAAATCAAATGTCATCTGACATTCTTGACGTTGTGTCTTTTCATTTTCATTTACTAAGTACATATGTGTTTGTGACAAATGCAAGGCAGTGTGTGTAATGTGTTTTTAGTTGATTTTATGTATGAAAAATGCATTATTTGAAAAAAATATTAACATTCTGCACTCCTTCTCTACGTCCACTATAACCGTGCAAAATTTCATACTAATCCGTCGGCGGCATATTACTTAAAAATCCGTCACAAATTTTTGCTTCACGTATTAATATAATGATTGTTTATGTTTATATTGTGTTTATTTTTAAAATTGAACTAGCAATCGAACATCCAGTTCATTTGATGGTGAGAGGTTATCATCGCCTATGAACATCTACCTTACATAGATGAATTTCATTTAGAACAGTTTTAATTTATTTTATTATTTATTTTATTTGTTTTTTTTATAACCAATTTTATTTTATTTCAACTTTATTACCATAAAGTTTCATAGGTATTGATTGTGGACTACGATGCTTAAAGTGTCAGTCGCCATGCACACCCTTCCAGTGTTAAAAACTGTAGAAATATCTGGTAGTACCTCGCGTTATTTGAAGCATTCTGATTCGACATGGATTATGGACTTCTTGTGTACTCTATGTATGTGTGGTTACATAATAAGTCCATGGGCAGTAATGACTACCGACTATTCGATGAGTTACATGTCTTTTACAGACTAATTTATTAAATTTTCAAGGTGTTAGAACCAGCGTAGTTCGACCGGGGAAGTATCACCGCCACACTTATGTCTAGCGTGAACCATTTCTTGCGTTTCAATAGAAGGATGTGGTTGCCGGCACACTTTTACATGAGACGACCATCATAGTCCTCGGGAGTACCAACACTTCATTGATTTTAGATAGGAACCCATTTTCTGTATGATGTTGATTACAGATATCCATAAGCAGCAGTGACCACTTACCATCAGATGGACTGTATGCTCGTTTGCTACTTCAATCAGATAAAAAAACAAGAACCATTCTTCTTGCCTGGACTCTTTTTCTCATGGGTGCTTAAGTCTTTTCAAGGTGGTAGAACCAGTGTAGTTCGACCGAGGAAGTTACACCGCCACATCTATTTCTAGCGTGAAGCATTTCTTGCGTTTTGATGGAAGGGTGTGGTTCCCGGCACACTTTCACATGAGGCGACCATCATAGTCCTCGGGAGTAGCAACGCATCTGTGATTGACTTCAGATAGAACCCAAGTTCTGTATGAACTTGATTACAGAGGTCCATGGGCGGCGGTGACCACTTACCATCAGGTGGGCTGCATGCTCGTTTGCTACTTCAGTGATATAAAAAAAAAAGTCTAACAACGGACTTTTACCGATAGACAGGTGGATAAGTAATATAAGTTACAATCAAGTCGAAAAGAGCTTTTAGATTACTTGTTTATTCAAATCAGAACTTTCGGTAAAAAACACCTAAGCCTATACGTTGTTTACTCGTTCAGTACCATTCATACCTCGTAACACATTGAAAACGTTAGAAAAAAATAGTTCGATCGCCACGTTCCTTTCTAGCCTTCCCAGTCACTTCCGGTTACTATAAAAACTAAATGCATCAAGCATTAGCCATCATTGCACGCTTGGACGTTGTGGGGTGAACATCAAATACACCGACATGAAGATTTTTGTAAGTTTTTCATTAGTGTTGTGTTGTGATAGTTTTAATTCGGTTTGTGAGTGTTTTATCAACGGTGTGGATTTCCACTAGTGACAGGCTTCCGGGTTCGATCCCCGGTTAATGCACTTCTGGGTCTGGGTGTTTTTTCATCTGTGTGACACCCAGGATTAAATTAATGCGGTGATATGGGTAACGCATTATTTTGGAGCCCTTGTAGACCAACTGCAATGGCAGTTGTTTTGTCTTTAAGGGTTTTAATTTCATAAATACCATAGTCTCAGGTAGTAAGTTTATTTTATATAAAGTTGCTTAGATGTCTATGGGCGGCAGTGACCACTTACCATCAGATGGACTGCATGTTCGATCGCCACTGAAATTTTGATAAAGGTGTGGGTGAATTCACCAATTCACTCTTGACTTTTACTCAGAAACGTGCCCAATAGTTTGATAGCATATCGATATTAATGAAGATACATTACTTTTACGTTAGGCTACTGTATTTTGGTTTGAAGGGTTGGAGGGGGGGGGGGGGTTAAGGGTATACTAATCCGAAGCGTTCTTAGTTCTCAGTGGCGCATCTATGACTAACCTCAGTTACCTAAGACTTATGTAGAGCTAATATGGTTTGTGGCCATAACCGGCAATGGCTTCATAGTGTCAGACTTAGTCGTATATTACAGAAAGCATAATTTGGAAATTCTGAGAATTTCTATCTCAAAAGGCTGTATAGGACTCTATTTACCAAATTATAGAGCCAATTATACTAAACAAAGCGCTTCAAATTTCCCTTTGTTTCCATTTAATGAGATTTGATATTAGGATCTAAATAGTATCTTTTTGTTTTAGCGTCTTCTTGGGGGTAATTAAAGGGTGGTTAAATTTGAATAGTATTTTAGACCTTTTTTGGGCTTAAAATGGAGTCTTATTATTGTAAAGGGTTTATATTTATGTACCTTTTCTTAGATTTTTATTGGTTAAGGTGTTTTTGTAAATAATGAACACATCCCTTATTTTTTATATGTAGTTCAATATACCGTGACTCAAAAAAGTATTTGTACACCTCATTTTTTACCAAAAACTTCAATTAGACGAATGTCAGGTGAACAAAATTTGGGTGGTTAGTACTTAACGAAGCATAAAAACGTTGTGTATGTATATTTACTTTTAATAAAGAGTAAAAAAAATGTTATTAAAAAAAAACAAGAATTGAGCGGTCAAAAAAGTATTTGTACACTTACGTGTATATCTTTAAACTATCGAAAAAAGTATTTAATGAAGACAAAGCGTCCTTAAATGTTTCATAAACCTTTTTTAGACTATTCTTCGATTATTTAATTACCAATTCAGTTTAGAATGAGTATCAAACAATCAAGGAAAATAAAAAAAAGTAAAATATGTAAGTCTCGGCGAGATTGCGTTATTATTTTTCGGAAACAAGGAAAAAAATATCAGAAAAATGGTAAAGAGCTGAAGTTACATCATGACAATGCAGTACATTGTAAAAAAAATCGAAAGAACGGTTCATACAAATGTAAAAGGAAACCCGATCAGATAAACCGAAGATACTTATGACGAGAGAGCGCCGTACTATCATCAGAGAAGCTTGAGAAAAACCGTTTTCCAGTGTTCAAACGCTGATCAATCACATCGCAACAACATCTAGCAAGTCCGTATGATCATAAACTGTGCATAATGTTCTACACTCAACCAAAATTAAAAAGAAATCGTTTGGTGAAAACCGATTGCTGAGTTGCAACCGCAGAATAACGGTTAATCATGGTGGACGGGACGTTACGTTTTGGGCCTGTATGGCTTACGATGGCATTAAAATGGTTGCTTTTTTCGAAGGGAATATAAATGCACGCAAATATATCGAAGTGTAGCGCGATAATTTGAATGAAAGTGCAGTCAAATTATGCATTTATCGTCAATATCACTTTTAGCATAACAATGACCCTAAGCACACTGCACTATTAACAAGAGAATAGTTACTCTATAAAATTACCTATCAGTTAGGTATGCCACCGCACTTTGAATAGTTGATTGTCACCACACACCACCAGTCTCCGGATATTAATCCTATTGAAAATCTTGGGCATAATTTAGATAAAAAAGTGCACAACAGAAAAATCTCAAATATACATAATCAGCAACGAATAATCATAGAACAGCGGGAATAATACCTGAACACCGATCTTTAAAATTGGATGAATCCATGCCAAAAAGATAACAAGCTATTATTGATGCTGGAGACATGCATATTTCATTTCAATTATAATGTCGGGTTTAAAATTTTCATGTTTTACAAGGTTGTCGTAAGTGTACAAATACTTTTTTGACCACTCAATTCTTGTTTTTTTTCGTATAACTTTTTTTTAACTCTTTATTAAAAATAAATACATATACACAATGTTTTTATACTTTGTGAAGTACTTACCACCCAAATTTCGTTCTTGTAACGTTCGTTTGTTTAAAGTTATGGGTAAAAAACGAGGTGTACAAATACTTTTTTGACCCACTGTATGTCTTCTTTCGTGAGTTCCGTATGATATAAACTACTTTTGTATACAGTGCTTAAAATGAACTATTATAATTTTGTAAAAGGGTAATATTTATAAACCAAATGGGCATGGCCTGTAAATATACTCCCACTGTTTTTTTAAACCAGAACCGGAGACCGTTGACTTATAGGGTACTAGGCATAGAAATAAGACCTATAGGGAATAAGTTGAAATGACATGTTTCCAATATTATATTTATCGTATAATGTACGATAAATATAATTTTTATCGTATAAGAGCAGTGATAGCCTAATGGTTGAAACTTGCCCTCTCGATCGGGAGGTTCGAGGTTCAAACCCAGGCATGCACCACTAATTTATGTGCGTATTAGAAATTAATTATCACTGCTTTTCGGTGAAGGAAAACATCGTGAGGAAACCTACACACCCGAGAGTTCTTAAAAAAAAAAAAGTTCTCGGAGGTGTGTGCAGTCCACCAATCCGCACTTGGCCAGCGCGGTAGACTATGGCCTAACCTCTCTCATTCTGAGAGGAGACCCGTGCCCAGCAGTGGGCCAATAATGGGTTGATGAGATTTATCGTATGAGAGCCCTTTAATTATTTGTCTTTTTCTGGTTTTACTATTTGTTGTGTTGTGTTTGACGAGCCGCGTGGCGCAGCGGTTACCATACCGGTTTGACATGCAGTGGGTCCCGGGTTAGATTCCCGGCCGGACAGGTATCTGAATGATGAGTTTAGATTCTTGTTCTGGGTCTGGGTGTTTGTGTATTTGTCTTTGTATGTGTCCATGGCACCTACGACACAGGAGAAAATACTGTGGGGTTATGAGTGTAGAAAGCGTTTTAAATTGTTATAGAAGCAACAAAAATGCATTATCTATAAAAAAATCTACTGTCCAGTTATCAAAGCTCATGAGATACAGCTTGGTGACAGACAGATAGAGAGCAGTCTTAGTAATAAGGCTCAGCTTTACCCTTTTGATATGAAACGCTAAAAGCATTGAAGTTTTAAAGATAACAAATGGAAACATCAAAATAAACGCAGGAATTCGTAAATCTATATAATAGTTCCGTCGAAAGAGTAAAACTCTCTTTCGACGGAACTATTATGTGCTTTGTTCAATTGAACGATTTGTATCGACTAGTAAAAAACACTGATGCGAGTATCGTTTCCGATCAAATTTATTTGAGTGCGAAAAGTCGGTAGTGATGGGCAATATATTATCGATATATATCTTGTTTTTTTTTGTTGGGAATCTCTAATTGGCATATAATCTGTAGGTAACGCAAACTCTTATCGATATATAGGTTGTTTTTTTTAGAATCTCCTGAGGCTCAAAATCTGCATGTAGGTCTTATTCTAAGAAGATTTTTTTAAGAGTCGTTAGTGATTGGCAATCTTTTGTCGATATATTCGGATTTTGTGATTGGTGCATAATCTGTACGTACATCTTAAAAATATTTTTTTAAGAAATCTAGTGTGAATTGATATATCGATTGATTCTCCTATTGGCATGTTAATTGTTCGTAAATCTAAAAATATTTTTAAAGGAACTAATTTAAAGTTGTTATCAGTGCCGTCCATGAATATTTGTGGCTGACCACAACTAGATAAAGAATCATTGTTGAACTGAATAGTCATTTTTTTATTCTACCGGACTAAATTGATTAGTCACGTAAATAACATTAATAACATAATCGTAATCATTATTTGTGATTCACTTTTACATTTCAAGTTATTAATTTATCATTTGTGTATCATGAATTAATCATATCATTTGATCATATGCCATGTCATTCATTCAATGTTTTCACGTCAATAATTAGTCATTTCTTCTCATTTATTGATTAATTGAGATCATTCTAATCGCTTTACTTTCATGGGCTTGTATTCAAAGTTGTGGGTGATAATAATAATCACATAGATAAGTAACCGACGCTTATAATTCTCTATATCTCTTCTTAACTAAACCTATAACAGATTTTCCTCTTCTCCAAAACCAAACTCGGCACATTATATTAATATTACGAACTCACATCCTAATACGATTGTTCATTTTACCCAAGTTTAATGTCTACCCTTAAAATAAATTTTGTGACAATTTCAAGAATGATTGTCTTCACAACTTTCTTTCGATATCAATATACTATACTCGTTTGTTTACCAAATACTTTGCCATTCTCTTCGACAGCACATAAAGAGAATGGCATAATTGCAAATAATTTAATCCTTTTCACCTCATCAAATCAATTAATTGAACTCCATAATCATCGTATTTGCCGTGTCATTAGACTAATAATACTATAATAATCTTCATCACTAAATTATAGCCATTAACCTAACACTTTCCTTTCTTTTCTTTCATATTATTATCATGCCCGTCACAATCTGTCATAATACAATTTTGTTATTTTATACGCTTTTTATGTGAGATTATGTGAGACTAGCTGAAACCCGCAGCTTCGCCCACGCTTAAAAAATAGATGACATATACATAGTCATTCAAGAGGAATATTTCTTTCATACATATATTTTTGGTATCTTGAACCGTTTTCGCAGCGCACGCAACGAAAGCCCTCAAGGATGAATAATTTTCCTTGTTTTTTGCACATTTTCCATGATTTCTTCGCTCCTAATAGTTGCAGCGTGATGTTATATAGCCTTCCTCGATAAATGGTCTATTCAATACAAAAAGAATTTTTAAATTCGAACCAGTAGTTCCTGAGATTAGCGCTTTTAAACAAACAAACAAACAAACTCTTCAGCTTTATATATTAGTATAGATGAGATGTCTTAGATTTTGTCGTGTGTAACGTTAATGCTTTTCAACTCTTTACATGAGATAAAGCTAAGTACTTGTCGGGTTGAATCATTGTAGATAAAGAATTTTTGGCTTTAATCCGTTTAGTTTTTTTTGCTAATACGTCCATAGAGAAATACAAACGTCCAAGTACAAGCTGCACATCTTCTCAGGTGTTCATATCTATCTTCTAGACTAGGTGTCTGACTTTTTATACTTTGAAGGTGTTGAACCAGTGTAGTTCGACCGGGGAAGTATCGCTACACCTATTTCCAGCGTGAAGCATTTCTTGCGTTTCGACGTAAGACTGTGGTTGCAGGCACACTTTTAGCAACGCATCTGTGATTGACTTCAGATAGAACCTATGTTCTGTATGAAGTTGATTATAGATGAGCGGCAGTGACCACTTACCATTAGGTGGACTGCATGCTCGTTTGCTACTTCAGTCAGATAAAAAAGACTTATTATCAATTTGTTACGAATCTTAATATCTAAATAATAGTGGTCAGGCTGCTACTTTGTTTTGTATAATTTATAAATCATAGTATGATATAACCAATTTTAAGTATAAGGTCCATTACGTTGGATAAATATAGACTCTCTTTGCACGTGATTGACATTTGACGTGAAATAAACATGTATTAGTTATATATAATCAGTTTGGGCATCAGTTTGGTAAATTTATTTTTATAAATTTTTACCTTATGTACAGTTCATATTTGACTAGTTGATTGGTTAATTTATTTGGTTCGATTATGAATAGGAAAAAGTGTACAGCTATCCCATAAAATCTAATTTGAATATATGCGTTTCTTTACGTAATTAATATAAGGCAAGATAATGGAGCTAACTTTTATAACTAATGCAAAAACAATATGGCAATAAAAAAGATATACAAATAAAAAAGAAAAACCCACTGAGTTTCCTGCCGGATCTTCCAGTTGAGGTCGTGTTCCGATCCGGTGGTAGTGTAAAAAAATATATGTATGTAACTGACAATTTGTAAGTGCCTCCGTAGGCCTATGCAAAATAAGGACATTTCATTTCATTAATTTCCATTGAGTATACCATGTGAAAATAGAATCTAACTACTACTAATTAACTTTTAAATAAATGTAACACTTGATTGACGCATACTTATAGTTCCGATCTGAAAACTTGTCCAACGAAAAGGTTGTTCCGGTCCAGTTGATTACTCTCATTATTATTTATGTATCATTTGGATTCTGTGACAGCTGTCCATCAGTTAAATTACTCATCCAAAATTAGAATAACAGACTTGATACTTATCAAATAATAACATAATTTAACTTTTTCTAGCTACTTCGTATTTTATCAACTTCATTTTCTCAAAAACGGCAATCAAAAATGCAATAAACTAAATATTATTCTCGCTAAAATTGCAAATGCAACGCGAAACGGGAATAATTTGTTCGAAAATTTAACTTTCAAATTCATACTATGTAAATGCAAATTTACTCACCTTTCTTAAAACTGTGATAGGTACGCAGAGATTTATCGCGCAATTTAACATTCAAATTAAGTTTAAAAATACTGAAAATTTATTTACAAGCGCAACTGCGAAGGTTTTTTTAAACTTTGTCTCCCTAGGGACAAATAAAAATGTTTGTAAGCCTTGAAAGTTTTAAGGACCTTGCACACTGTTTTCTCAAAGCTACATCAGATTCTTTAATTTTGCACTTTTTTATCTGACTGTCGCAAACGAGCATGCAGTCCACCTGACGGTAAGTGGTCACAGCCACCCGTGGACATCTGTAATCAACTTCATACAGAACAAGGGTTCCATCTGAAGTCAATCACAGATGCGTTGCTACTCCCGAGGTCTATGATGGTCGCCTCATGTGAAAGTGTGCCGGCAACCACACCCTTCAATCAAAACGCAAGAAATGTTTCATGGTAGAAATAGGTGTGGCGATGGTACTTCCTCGGTCGAACTACACTGGTTCTACCACCTTGAAAAACTCTTATAAATAATGTCTTAATGCAAAAACTAGATATATTTTTGAGATATTAATTGCGCAAGGTATCAAAAAGGTCAAGTGGCATTTCTAGGATGAGTGACCGCTTACTAAATTTTATTGCCCTGTACATCTTATGCTTATAGCTGTCAATCTCGGATAACATTAATGTTATCTTATGACGTTACATGATTTGAAGATGTCTGTGGTTTGGCTACTGTTCCATACCTTATCAAAGAAATCGTAGTCTAATATGCCACTGGATTAACTTAAGCACATAGACTTGTGGTGTAAGGAAAGTTATTATTAATGGGGTAAATCGGATATCAAACGAAATATATATATATTTTTTATGTTATATATAAAGTACCGAATAAATAATTGGGTACTTCATATAAGGCTAATGAGTAATTCTAATCTAACTTAAACTGCTAAATCATTGTTTATTGAAGGAGGCGTCCATTGATACTGCACTTCTTTGTTCTAATATTAAGGGGTAGACACATTGTTCTTGTGTTCTATGATTTAATTAAGTCACTATTTCACTAACACTACGCTATGTTATATCACTAGCTCAAAGGGCTAAGTCCGTTTGAGTCTTCTCACTAGGTCCGTCGTATCGAGGAGCTGGATGGCCTCGATAAACGAAATATAACATAAAGAAATTGTCATTAATATAAATTTACTATATTTATTTATTTATTTACATATTTATTGCACCTTTAAAAAGTTACAATAGGGCAAACTTAATGCCTGATGGCATTCTCTGCCAGTCAACCCTGGGTGGCTGGAAAATTTGCGGCAGGTGTTTTAAACACAAAGATTATAGTATACTCAATCCTAACCGACTTTGGTGTACCAAATCGTTACACCCAACTTCGGTAGTTAGAAAAGGAATAAGATCTTTTATTTTCTGGCTGAAGAGTTGAAATTTGGTTGTTTTGTATTGAGGCTATGTGTTTTACTTTGTACAAATTCAGGTAAATTTAGGAACCTGGAAATAGTGGTAGTTTTGTTCCTTTTTAAGTCGTATTTTGTGAAGAGACGTAAAATATTATGAAGTAGTATGAATATTTTTAAGTGATTTTATACGAATGATTGAAATACCAAACGAGTTGAGTGGTCTCTGCCATTTATGAATGTCGAAGCAAATTTCAATCGTAACAAGTATTCTACCTGAATTTGATCATAGATGTATTTCTACTCCAAAGGACTACATATACCCATTATATGTGATTCTGACTTATGAAGAACTTGAATTTTGATTTGAAATGTACTAGCACTTATGTACGAGTATATGTGCAAAAAATACATATTACAAGTTACATAAATATTAACAATATTTAGATAATAGGAATACGAATATTATTTTTGTAAAGCATTTTATTTTTTCGAATATTTATTGATAATAATTATTTTAGAAAGAGCGGAAGTTATTTTTAAATTGATCTTTCAATGATAAAATTTATTGTAATTTATAACTGGATGGAACCTATCAATTGAAGTTTACATTTAAAATTACTTTCAAAAACAGATTTATCGACATTTCGCCGCCACATCTCTATGTATTTAGGTACGGCTGTTAATTTGAGAATTTATTTCGACTCCCGTTCGCTCAATAAAACCGAACTGAGATTGTTTGCAGTACCATAACCACTTTGATTTACAGTTCGACTATTTGTACTTTATGGGTAGCGAACAGCTTCCAATTCCTGGAAATCCGCTATAACAAACTAAGGGAAGGACCATTTCCTACTAGTTAGGAGGAAGAATAGAACTGTTCTTAAATAGTAAGAAATGGTCTTAATCTTCCAAGTAGTAATATCTCAACTGAAATGAAATCAAATGAAATGAAATGTCTTTATTTTGCATAGGCCTTCGGGGGCGCTTACAAATTGTCAGTTACATTTATATATATTTTTTTGCACTACCACCGGATCGGAACACGACCTCAACTGAGAAGATCCGGCAAGAAACTCAGTGGGTTTGTCTTTTTTCTTTGTATATCTTTTTATTTGCCATCTTGTTTTTACATGGGTAACAAAAGTTAGCTCCTGTATCCTGCCCTACAACTAGTAATCTTAACCAGATAAGGTTAAGATTCTGTGAAACTTATCAAGTAGTAATGTTCTTACTAATTAATAGAAAGATTAAGATCCTTATTAGTAATGGTCTTAGCCTTTGTCTTTCTGGGAGACTTATCGTAGTAGTTTTTCAACTAATTCATTGAAAAATTAAGACCGTTCTCTACTAGAAGGAAAAAGTCTGGCCCCTTTTCATTCTGAGAGACTTGTCAACTCGTGGGGCAATTAAAAGATATCGGTGATGATTTTATTATTATTATTTACGGGTAACTTTTTTCGAGTTACAATACATCAGAAATATAATTTGTTTCGTCTATTTTATGCACTATTTTTCTAAGACGATTCCAAAAGTTTAATTTCTCGGTTTTGTCCAATATAATATTCATAGGATGAGGTTACATTTCTATTCTAAGTCTGGGTGTTTGTGTATGCACGATTGTTTGTCTATTTATGTGTTGGTAGCGCAATAAATTCTTGTGGATAATATAGAAAGCTGATTTAATGTCAGTGAGTGAGAGTATTAATTATCAATGAGTTTATAGTATCATAAAAGATCGGTCTAGACGGAATTAATTAAATCCAAGATCCAAATATTTATTACGAGAAACGTGTGAATTGATTGCACTCTATTTGCCTTCGTAATCTTGGTTTTTATAATTATTAATTGAAATTAAATAACTTTCCAGTTTTTTGATAATACAGACACGTTCCCACAATAACTCAGCTAATTCCGTTTAATATAAAAATTAATAAGTAGTATTAATACGGTACAATTACAATTCGCACTTGGCCAGCGCGGTGGACTATGGCCTAAAACTCTATCTTTCCGAGAGAAGACCCCTGCCCAGCAATGGGACAATAATCGGTTGACGATAGACGATAGATTACTATGGTTCGACCATGCAACCTTTTTAAAGATAGGATAGTGCGAAACTGTTTTTATGTATGAATATTAGTTCTCAGGCAAGCAACGCATCTGTGTTCAGCTTCATATAAAAACTGCTTCACACTAACCTAGGTAGGTAGGGCAGCTAGGTATCTGCCCTATTCAAGAATTAGGGGTATTTCAATTTAACTTGACTCCTCATTTATTACTTTTTTATATTAAAATTGAAAAACATTGGTAACAATCACTATTATATGAAGCTACCATCCTAGTCCTCGAGAGTAGCAACCCATTGGTCATTGACTTCAGATAGAACCCTTATTGCGTAAGTTCTTACAGACGTCCATGCAGCAGCGATTACTTACCATGGACGGAACGCTCGTTTGCGTCAAACAAAAATAACTTTGTCTTATAAACCGATAATAATTTCTTTCAAATCTGTGACGTCATCGCACTCATGTGACGTCATCAGCTCTCGAGTTCTTGCGCGTATATGTAATCCGTGGATTCGTCCATAGAAAGGAAGTAAAGGGAACATTCACTTGCAACCACTTCCTGATTATGTTACGTGAGGCTTTTTGTGGCTAATGACTGTCACCGACTTAAAGGCAAAGATTAAGACTTTTTCTGCTATATACATTTTTTTATTAAAAACACGCTTTCCACACTCATAGCCCCACACAAGGATTTTCTCCAGTGTCGTGAGTACTATGAACACACAAGACGAATACACAAACACCCAGACCCAGAACATGAATCTAAACTCATGATTCAGATACCTGTCTGGAATCGAACCTGGGACCCATTGCGCGTCAGATCGGTGTGGTAACCGCTCCGCTACGCGGGTTAAAAACATTAAACCTACTTCAAATGATGCAGCTCTTGCATTTCGCTGTAAGGGTGTGGTTGCCGGGTCAGTACGTGCCAACTATAATAGTGCCTCGAGAACTAAGGTCGTCGTCAACCCATTATTGTCCCACTGCTGAGAACGGGTCTCGGAATGAGAGAGTTATAGGCCATAGCCCACCGCGCTGGCCAAGTGCCAATTAGTGGACTTCACACACCGAGAACTTTTTTTTTAAGAACTTTTGGGCCTGTATATTTCCTCGCGATATTTTCTTTCACCAAAAATAAGGGATAAATAATTTATAACATGCACATTAATCAGTGGTGCGTGCCTGGGTTTGAACCTCGGACCTCCCGATCGGGAGGGCAAGTTTCAATCATTAGGCTATCATTGCTCAAGGTCATCATTAACGCATCTATCATTGACTTCAGTTATAACCCCTATTTTATAAGTTATATATGTCCATGGGCGACAGTGACCACTTACCATCAGGTGGACTGTATGCTCGTTCGTCGTATTAAAGTATACATCTACAAAAAGAATAATAAAATGCCAAAGTAAAGTTTATTTATCTAGAGCTATCTAAGAAAGGAATTCTTTAAAGTAGACAGCAAATAGTAGTTATTAAAAACACTAAGCGAATCTAGTTATTGCATATGCATAATTAAGACTAGCATTAGATGAGCAAGCCTGTTTAACTGGATTATTATTCATGTAAATACAGGATTATCTTTTTAATAACATTTAACACAAGCTTTGCTTCGCAGTTTTGCTCGTTAAATATATATGGAAACACTTTTAAATTGTTACACCTTTGGTAGAGTAGATAGATTATGATTGCAAAAAAAAAAATCGTTACTTTTAATGCGATTACACACAGACAAATATCAATCAAAAATTGCAATTAGTTGCAACCAGCCTCAATTAACTTCATATTTTTCCAATCTCTCTTTCATCTCTCTAATCTTATCTGGGGTTAATGACAGATATCCAGGGCTGTAGTTCATAGTCATGGGACTGTTGTCACTTATCTGCAGATGGACTGACTGGTAACGATACCAAAGCTTACTGCACGATTCCAACGTAGATATTGGAAATGAGACAATACCGGTATTACGCGCAATGGGTCCCGGGTTCAATTACCGGCCAGACAGGTATCTGAATGATGAGTTTAGATTCATGTTCTGTGTCTGGGTGTTTGTGTATTCGTCTTGTGTGTGTCCATGGTACCCACGACACAGGAGAAAATCCTAGTGTGGGGCTTTGAGTGTAGAAAGCATGTTTTTTAATGGACAATATCTGTTGGATATTATCAAACCATTCATAAAGTGCGGAACGATTAAAAAGCTATTAAATTATAAAAATCCGTGACCAACGTGCCTTCCGAAGCACGGAACCGCAGAAACCACTAATTCAACTTTGGTCGATGCAAAACACGTTGAAAGAATTGCAAAACTCGATCGAGCATTAAGATTACGTGTTATAAGAATTATGTCATAGTAAGTTCAATGGCATTGCAGAGGCCAGCAGACCGTTAACTGAGTAACACTTGGTTTTTGCGGGTTTGTTTGTCGAATAATTCGATTCGCGACTTAAACGGAGCAAAAATAGATCTTTGTTGTTTTTATTGTCATTGTATATTGTTGGACGACCCGCGTGGAGCAGCGGTTACCATACCGGTACACGCAGTGGGTCCCGGGTTCGATTCCCGGCCAGGTATCTGAATGATGAGTTCAGATTCTTGTTCTGGGTCTGGGTGTTTGTGTATTCGTCTTTGTGTGTGTCCATGGCACCCACGACACAGGAGAAAATCCTACTGTGGGGCTATGAGTGTAGAAGGCGTTTATAGCGTTTTTATGACAGGTTTTTTAATATGAGATTTTGAGCTTGATTTTTGATAGATGTAATGATGGTTTATTTTGGAGTAAATTTAGTTAATAACCTGTGTTAATTAGAATATTTTTTTACTTAAATGTGAGAATGTGTAAGATACTGTTGATGATAATTATGTTGGTGCAAACATTTGTCGAAGTACTTGTCATATCTCGTAAATAAATTGTTAACATGTCATTATTTTACATAACTGCAAGAACAAAAAAAATACATTTATACAAATATTACAGAAACAATTTGATAACATACTATCGTAGCTAAAACAAGCTTAAAGATTTTTAGGTTCGATTCTGTCGCAGTGTCAATGACCATTAGCTTAAATATTTAGTCAAGACATTATGTCAAAAATATTATCCATATTTACTTTGAAGTGAAGGAACTCACGGACAAAAGACTCGACATCATTTACATAAATAATCTCTAGTTTTTCGGTTGCTCAGACCCGTTTTTCTCAACATTATTCTAATATAATCTGTCCATTTTTTGTCCAAACGATTGGCGTAAAAAGTGATTGTGATTTAAAGAGGTCACTCGGAAGCGTTTTGTAATGCTGAGAAAAAACGTGTTATGGAATCGACGATGGAGAGAAAAATTATGTCATTGGGTCATTCGATGTACCTACATGACAATGTTTGTAGAATATTGGTGCAAATATGCAAATTACTGTGTGTTTCATGACAATGTTTTCCAAATATTTTTGCACAAATGTATAATGTTTGTCAAATATTTGGGCAAACATAAATGTGGTTAATACTTTAGAATTTTATAATTATTGCTTTATCAGTGAACGTATAAGTTCTTAAAAATGATTCTAGATGCAATCGGTAATCAATTGAACCACCTAGATAAAAATAAACAAATAATTATTCGAATATAATACACAATACAAAAAGAGCTTATAACAATACGTACTTTCAAATTTTGTGTATATATATTATAAAAACAGTCAGTGAATGTTCAAGTGAAAGGTAGTATCAGACTAGTCTCTTTTTTATACAAAACACATCTCGTTATTGAAGTGGTCGGTTTGATATAGAATAATTTGTTTGCGGTTCGGTCTGTGGTTAGGTTAATGAGATTGCGGCGCTGTGGTATTAATAGAATAATTGTAACAAATTTCTCGGTAGAATTATCTTAATGCAAATAAATTGTCTGTCACTGTGTGCGTAATCGCAAATTTTTGGAACTACTCAACCGATTTTAATGATATTTTGTTGTGTTGGTAATGATTGATTTTAGAATAAAGTTATGGTTTGTTTAAGAATCTTAAGGTAGACTAAGAGGTGTTAATTTGGGATTTTATTGGACCTTAAGTTAGCTTGGGGAACAATCTGTCATTGTCTCACTGCTGGGCACGGGACTTCTCTCAGAATGAAAGAGTTTTAGGCCATAGTCCACCGCGATGGCCAAGTGCCAATTGGTGGACTTCACACACCTTTTTGTTTTTTAAGAACTTTCGGGTGTGTAGGTTTTCTCACGATGTTTTTCCTTTACCGAAAAGCAGTGATAATTAATTTCTAATACGCACATAAATCAGTGGTGCGTGCCTGGATTTGAACCTCGGACCTCCCGATTGAGAGGGCAAGTTCCAACCATTAGGCTATCACTGCTCACCAGAGGTATAAATTGGGGTTTTATTGTCAATTATTTTATTTCGTGTAATGACAATGGACTTCTTAGCCTTCTGCCGAGAAGAACGTGGTAGCTATGATATAAAACACGAACAACATTTTTGTAGTAAAAAAAATAAAAAACTTATAAAAAATGAAAAATATGTACAAATATTATAGTATCGGTTTTACCTAAAAATAACACAAAAACCTTACATATCGTTGCGTAAAATAATTGGCAATTAAAAATATGGCGATAGGTTCTACTGATTGATGAGTCCCTTGCTAACGTTATGAAAAACTAGGTTAATTAAAATATAGCTTGAACAATGTAGAAGAATACCAATGAGCGAATAAGGATAAAAAAAATATTCAAAACCAAATAATTTTCAAGGTGGTAGAACCAGTGTAGTTCGACTGGGAAAGTACCAACGCCACCTATTTCTAGCGTGAAGCATTTCTTGCGTTTCGATGGAAGGGTGTGGTTGCCGGCATACTTTTATATGAGGCGACCATCATTGTCCTCGGGAGTAGCAACGCATCTGTGATTGACTTCATATAGAACCCATGTTCTGTATGAAGTTGACGTCTCAGTCTCAGTGTGACAGATGTTGCTATTGTCATTAGATCTTGCTTTTGATAGAACAGAATTTAATCAAAGAATCTGTCGAGAGTTATGATTTGACGTCGAACATCACAGCCACACATATTTACATAGGTTCTGAGGGCCACATCATAAGACAATTTTGTTCTCAAGGGCCGAATTCTAAGACAGCTTTACATAATAAAGCATTCCAATTTAGTCATAAGTAGCCTTGATGAGCATTGCTATAGTTTTTTAAGAGAGGAATTTTACAGCAGTACCGATCTAAAAATTTTGATTGATTTTTTTTCTTACTCTGATAAGAAGTGGGGAATAAGGTTGGAATAAATGGTGTATGGAGCAAAAGCTGACTTAATACGCCCATGGTAGCCATATACCTACGTAAATTTATTTAGATAGACATTAGACGGTAACTACTGAATGTTACTTAAACTAACAATTAATTTTCTTCTCTTACAGGTTTGTTTATTGGCGCTGGCAGTAGGCACCAGCAAAGCTGGGTTCCAAGCTGGATATGGCAACATTGGTGGTCACGGTGGTCTCGGTGGTCACGGCGGCGGTGGCTTCCAAGGCCTGGATGCAGGATCGGGAGGTCACGATTTCGGAGGGCATGGGGGTCAGGATTTCGGAGGACACGGGGGTCAAGACTTCGGAGGGCATGGGGGTCAAGACTTCACTCTAGCCCTCGCTCAGGCTTCCAACCACGGTTTCCAGGGCATTCAAGGACACGGGCAACAGCAAGCCTTTGATTTAGGGCAACATGACTTGGGTGGCCACGGAGGCGGCTTTGGTGGTGGCTTTGGAGGTCACGGAGGTGGTAACGGTGGCGGTCATGGTGGATTTAACGGTGGTCAGGACTTCGGTGACTCGTACCTTCAAGCAGCTCATGAATTAGGCAGTCATGCGGAGTTGGACGGAGGCGAGGGCGGTCATGATTTAGGTGGTCAATCATTTGAAGGCCAAGGTGGTCACGGTGGTCACGGTGCTTCTTTTGAAGGATACGGAGGTGGCCAAGAAGGAGGCCATGGCGGAAATGAAGGACACGGTAATGAGGAGGTGCAAGTTTTGGAGAAACATGGCGATTTTGGTGGCCAAGACGATGGCGGTAATGGACACGGACAAGGCTTTATCCTTCAAGACGGTGGTCACGATTTTGGCGAACAACACAACTTGGGTCACGCTGAAGCCTTCTCTGTTGGAGAACACATCGACGTCGAAAGCCCAGTAGAAGTACCCCTCTACAAACACGTCACTGTACCAATCCATAAGCCGCTGCAAGTGAACGTGCCTAAACCTATTTTGGTGGGTATCCCCCAGCCGTACCCCGTGAAGGTTCCCGTACACAAGCCCGTCGCCGTGCCAGTTGAGACTGAAATCTCCATTCCCGTAGAGAAAGTCGTACCTTACCCAGTCGTGAAGCACGTTCCTTACCCCGTAGAGAAGCATGTTCCGATCAAGGTTGAGAAGACAGTCACAGTTCACGTACCCCAGCCATACCCAGTGAAGATCCCAGTATACAAAACCATCCATCATCATAAAGGTCATCACTAAAGACCTGTTTGTGTGTGTGTATGCAGTGCCTTGTAAATATTGTTATTGTTGATTAATTTTAAGTCATTTTCAACGGTTTAAATGTTGTAGTTGATTTATTTATTGTTTGTTGATTTGTTTGTTAAATATACGCGTGTTACCTGTTATCATTTTATTTTCTTTAATAACATTCCTCTTAATTCTTTTTAGGATGTAAATTTGAAAAAATATTATTAGTACTCATATCTATTGCAATTTATTTCTATACAGAACTTCTCATTCCTTAGGCATCCCGTTTAACTTTTTCGATATCAGTGAGTCTGATAGTTTTATTTCTTAAATTGAGAAGGCGTTCCAACTTAATCTTCAAAGGTTTAGCATTGCTTCTATGATAAACGATAATCAGAATTTCTGATACATTTATAATTATAACTCTATTACAGATATTCATACTAGACAGAAATGTGCTGTGTATTTCAAAAACATTTCGCATAATGTTCAATTGAAAATTAGGACCTCTGAAAAATCCTATATAAATTTCTAACAATCACCTTGAACAGGCAGTACCAAAAAGAAAAAAGAATGTTTATTAGTCATGGCCTTAGTTTCAGAGATACTTAATTACTCGGCAAATACAGATTAATGACATATCCATTACATCACAGACAGGGATAGACGTTATTACTCTTAATTTCGAAGTTGACAAGGAATAAATAACAATTAATCCTCGAAAATATCTTCAAGGATATAGTTTTATTTTTAAGGCCAATGTAAATAAATATACGATTGTTTTTTTAGGAATTTCCATAGAGATTCTTACAATTTTTACTTCTTAACCAACATGTTCAAGATAATCGGTGTAATTATCAGGTTCAGGTATCAGGAATACTGGTTTGCTGCTTGAAATTGCCTAAAAGACCATTCAAAAGTTCAAATTATAACCCATAAGTATATTGCTTAGAGGCTGCAATTTGAATTTTCGAATGATTTGATAGAATTTGATGATTTTGACGATTTGATAGAATTTTGTTAATGGAAAATAATGTACAGTAAGTAATAAGCGGGGGTTATGTTCCGCCCATATGTCGCGGATACGGACGCGCAAACAGGTGGCGCAGATTGTTTTTACTTTTTATTTACTGACTTCATCCGCAAATACAATAAACGCGAATGCATCAACTTGATATAAGGACTGTATGTCCATTTGTTTTTTCATACTAGACAGTTGATTGAAGTCAATGCTGATTTTAGAAAGCTCGCTTGATTAAGATAGTCATAAAATTAACATTGTACTTTATGGTAGTATAACCGCAACATACTATTACTGTCAAAGACAGACTGCTGGTCATCTTACTTCGAGCTAAAATACATACAACTAAAAAGCGACATATAATACTAAAGACAAAGGATACTGCGGGTAATGTCCTTCGTTCTCATTTACTTTTGTCCGCCTTCGTTCTGGTATCACAGAAGACAGAAGCTCCGACATTATTAGGCACTAGATAGCAAACACAATTCGTGTCTACTTACAACGTAAACAACTTTCGATGTAGGCACAACTAAACAAGTAATTGATAATATACGGAAGTGTATATCGTCTTGTGCTGCGGCGTGTTGCTGGTTTAGCACAAGTTGTAATGTTGACAAACAAATTTAATATACAAGTTTAAATATTTAATAAGAAGAGTAATCACAAAACGAATTCATGAAATGATAATTACGCATGTGACATTTGAAAACTAACTTAAATATTTATTGAATGAAAACTTGTAATTCTGAATTTTAGCTGTTGCGAAAACTAAATAATTTTTTGGAATATTACAAATGTAGTATTTTGAATAAAGGAAATTGACCAATGTTTATTGAAAAATTGTAAAGGTTCCCACATTTTTATTTGTGTATAATTGATAGTTTGACGACCCGCGTGGCGCAGCGGTTAGCGTACCGGTTTGACATGCAGTGGGTCCCGGGTTCGATTCCCGGCCAGACAGGTATCTGAATGATGAGTTTAGATTCTTGTTCTGGGTCTGGGTGTTTGTGTATTCGTCTTTGTGTGTGTCCATGGCACCCACGACACAGGAGAAAATCCTACTGTGGGGCTATGAGTGTAAAAAGCGTTTTTTTTTTTTTTTTTAATTTAACATTTGCCATGATTATTTAGTTTTCAGTCAATCAGCCTTTTTTAATTCAATATGACTCGTTAAAAAGTAGTCCTATGACAAACTAGCAAATTCTAATGGTTCGAATTTGGAAAAAAATATATCGACGTCGATTAACCGCGCATGCCTTCCAGCAGTTCTGTCCAAAATACAGACCCGTGTGTTTCTCAAAGGTAATTATGAGTGTAAACGTCAGGCTCCATATACCCAGTCCCTCAAGTCGAGTCGTCAATTAAACTTGTTCAGTAATGTACTTTCCCTACTGTAACTTGATGTAACCATAAATTCTAGTAGTTACACTCAACAATTATATCTAGTTTGTTGCCTTAACGGAATTAATTTCGACCTAAATCTGGAGGCCCGTTTCAAGTGTCAGGTCCAAATTTTAGGTAGAATTAGTACGGTTTCTGCGGTAGAACTAGTGGGGTTTAACTGGGAAGATACTACCACTTTCGAGCGTAAAGCGTTCTGTGTTCTGATGGAATGGTGGAAATGGCCTTAGACTTTTTTTCTGACTGAAGTAGCAAACGAGCATGCAGTCCACCTGATGGTAAGTGGTCATTGCCTGTCATTGACATCTGTAATCAAATTCATACAGAACATGGGTTCTATCTGAAGTCGATCACAGATGCCTTGCTACTCCCGAGGACTATGATGGTCACCTCATATAAAATTGTGCCGGCAAGAACACCCTTCCATCGAAACGCAAGAAATGCTTCGCGCTAGAAATAGGTGTAGCGGTGGTACTTCCCCGGTCGAGCTACACTCGTTCTACCACCTTTAAGACTTATAAAGGTAGGTATGTATCGGTATTATAAGGTAATCGTTTAATCCTTCGGAGTGTTAATGCTTGCTATAGAACCCTTGTTCTATACGGAGTCAGTAATAGATTTCCGAGACTAACAATGACATCTGACCATCAACGTATTGTTTTCTGTATTATCTTTATTCTTCGTAAAAAGTGATGATTATATAAAAATAGTTATTACTTACTGTGTAAAGATATTTTTGATTAATTGTTTCGATGGTGGAATGCTTCGTAAACAATCAAAGACGTCACGACAAATTTTTAAAAAGGCAAGATACTCGGACACTTACTATATTAGTTATTGCATAAAACTATTACGAATATACATCTGTAAGTACATGTGGGCATTTAATATTAATGGTTGGAAATAATCCTACTTTTCGAGTGCGTGATGAGCTTCAATGGCCCTTATCAAGCCACCACTGTTGTTCAACATTAATGCTTGAAGAGCCAAGTGAATGGGTCACAGCTCTCGGGTTGCGTAACAGCTATCCAACTAGGTTATTCCCGCAGCTTTGCCTGTTTCGGTCACGTCTACAAAAGGTATTTTATGTGTCGGATCCAGTTATTTTGAATGAAAGTAACCATGTAAAAAAAACATGATTGTAATAATATTAAAAAAAAAATGGATAAAAATAAGAAAAAAAGACAAACCCGCTGAGTTTCTTGCCGGATCTTCTCAGTTGAGGTCGTGTTCCGATCCGGTGGTAGTGTAAGAAAAATAATGTAACTGACAATTTGTAAGTGCCCCCGCAGGCCTATATGTACAAAATAAAGACATTTCATTTCATTTCAAAGCAGTAGGCGCGTTCTCGTCAACCTATTATTATCTCACTGCTGTTCACGGGTCTTCTAGAGTCTTCTAGAGTTTCAGGCCATAGTCCACCGCGCTGGGCAAGTGCGTATTGATGGTGCGAGTTTGTAGGCGCGTTGATCTGTGCTAATAACTTTTCGTCGCGTCTTGGCAGAGTCGTGTAGTCAGCCGAGGGTGGCATAGACAGTAAAAGTTTTCGTCACGTCAAAATAGCGGGAACACGAAACTGTACCTCGGTTTCTTTCTTTATAAAATTACCATTTCAATGTATTAGTTGCTGCATTTGTGTTAGAAGACTGTGATAATTATGTCAAGCGAATTAACCCCAAGATTTGTTATTCTGCACGAGACCCAGAGTCGCCCACACCATTTTTGCAGATATTGATGTCGAGTAAAATAAATACCGACATATGTATTAGTCTGGCTCTAAAACTAATTATGTGCTAAATGTGTATTTGCGTAAAATAGTAATAAACATTCATACATCTTATCACTTTAAAGGACAGGACGTGATTGTACGTCATAATTTGAGATTTTGATATGGCACAATGTACGACGTTCAAATATTAAATATTATTTACGACAGAACGTTCCCTGATGAACCTACATTCAATAAGATTTTAACTTGAAAAAATGTGTTACACCATGTAAAGTACTAGAAAATTTACTGTCACGATTCTGTCATGACGTCTCTAAAATGTATGATATCATTGGACTCTACGTATTTATACGTCATTAAAGAAACCTACACGCAAAAGGGATTAAAAAATTCTCAAGGGTGTGTAACGTTTACCAATTCGTACTTGACCAGTATGGTGGACTATGGCCTAAAAACCAATCTCCCTCTTCGGATCGGCTCCTCCTTAGGAACCATTGTCCACCAATATGGGGACAATAATGAATTAAAGACACTTCTGTAATATATATATATATATATTGTATTCAAAGTAATTTTTAAAGGACATGTTTATTATGCAGCGATCCTGTAGCTTAAACATAATGGATAATACATTTTTTTACATTATGAAAAACATTTTTGTATAGAAACATCGTCGCTTCTAGTCCAATGTACTTTATAAAGGACATGTTTATTACCCAGATGTCCCCTAGCTTTTACATAATTGTGTACGTCATTATCGTTTCAACTGACGCACATTTTATTTCTAAGGCTAGTCGCTCCGGCCACTCGGAGAATTATGAAGACATTTTCATACGGAACTGCTGGTTTATGTAACGAGGTTTCGTTAGGGTAAGTTTACATACTATAAATTACTTCATATTTATAGCACTAATTTTGTATTATGTTTCAATATATTTCATGATTGTTCGAATTATTAAAAATAAAAAATCACCCGTGACCGATTCTGTTCAAGTTTTCGGATAGTTGCGGATAAACACGCAATCCAAATGAGATATTTTAAAAATTAGTCTTTAAATTGACTAGGTAGCTATAATAATCGTCATACTTATACTTATACTTATAATATTATAAAGGCGAAATTTGTGAGTGTGTAGGTTGTTACTTCTTCATGTCTAAACGGTTAAAGCGATTTTTTTTTTAATTTTGTAGGGAGTTAGCTGACACTCTGGATTAACATATAGGCTACTTTTTAATGTGGGAAAATATCTCATTCCCATGTGACAATCGATACATCGATTTTAGAACGCAGGCGAAGCTGTGGGGTTCATGTAGTGTTTTAATACAATTCATGATTTTCCGATTCATCCAAAATAAAAAAATCCGATTCATTCAAAATAAAGTATCCGTTTAAATTTTCGAATAGTTGCGTATAAACACGCAATCTAAATGAGATGATTTAGGAATTTCCTCTTGAAATTGACTAGGCAGCTGTAATAATAAAGGATAAAGCTAATGGTTATACTAATGACAATATAGATATATTGACTGGTATTAACTTTTAAAATTCCTTGAAAATATAAAAACGTAACCGAAACTATCCTAAAGTAACGGGCAATACAAAATAATTACGCATCCGTAACCATATCCGAACAGAATTTTAGGTGGTAGAACCAGTGTAGTTTGACCGGAGAGGTACCACCGCCACACCTTTTTCTTACCATCTTTTCATTACCATGTAAAAAAACATGATTATAATTATATTAAAAAAATGGATATAAATAAAAAAAAAAAGCTGACTTTTTTGGCGAGTCTTCTCAGTTGAGGTCGTATTCCGTATCCGGTGGTAGTGTAAGAAAAAAAATGTAACTGACAATTTGTAAGGGCAAAATTAATAGATAAAATAAATATCACAAAGCGTTTCTTGCGTTTCGACGGTAGGGTGTGTGGTTGCCGGCACACTTTCATATGAGGTAATTGCTCGACTACTTGTAAGCGGTCGGGAGTAGCAACGCATCTGTAATTGACTTTAGATGCAACCCATATTTTGTATGAAGTTGCCCTAAGATGTTCATGGGCGGCATAATTTACCATCAGGTAGATTGCATGCTCGTTTGCTACTTCAATCAGATAAAAATAAAACACTAGTATAACATTATTTCTTTATACGTATGCAGATTGGAAATTTCATATCCATAGGTTCCCTAATATTAAATTATTTGTCTTTCGTTCGTGTGTCCGTACCTTAGCTACAAATTCGGAGTAAACTACGCTGAAGAGAATATTCTTTATGCTCTCCGCATGTGTCGCTATAATTTGAGTCTCAGAGCTTAGGCGTGCTACATGCTACATTGTTAGCTAGGAATGTGAGAAAATGGACTTATTATGTAAATTTTAGTATCGCTTGAGGTGAAATGTACTGGTTTTTTACATTATTCATCACTAGTTGACCCGACGCACTTCGTTCCGCTTAAAAGTCAAAAATCTAAAATTATCAGTGTTCCTCTACTATATTATACATGTATTATACATAAAAACCTTCCTTTCGAATCAGTCTATTTATTAAAAAAAACTGCATAACAATCCGTAGCGTAGTTATTAAAATCTAAGCATACATAGGAACAGACGGCGGGAAGCTACTTTGTTTTATACTATGTAGTGATTCGTGTGTCCGCAGCTTAGCCACAAATTTCAAGTACGCTGAAGAGGATATTCTTTATGCTCTCTGCATGTGTCGCTATAATTTGAGTCTCAGAGCTTAGGCGTGCTGCATGCTACATTGTTAGCTAGGAATGTGAGAAAATGGACTTATTATGTAAATTTTAGTATGGCTTGAGGTGAAATGTACTTGTGATAGAATTAGGTTTAGGTAACACGTTTTATAGGGTTTCCTACATAAAGGGTAAAATGGGACCCTATTATTAAGACTCCGCTGTCCATCTGTCTGTCGGTCTGTCTCCAAGATATCTCATGAACCGTTGCGGCTAGACATTTCTAATTTCACACATGATATTACATCGTTTTGTTAAGGTTCCGTAAGCAAAGGGAAAAAAGAACCCTATTATTAAAACTCTGCTGTCCATCTGTCCGTTGGTCTGTCTCCAGCCTATATTTCATAAACCGAGACCTAGACAAGTGATTTTTTATAGACGATGTACTTCTTTTGATTTCATAGGACCAAATATTAAAAACAAAATAAAATAAGTATATCACGAGAGCCGCCGTTTAACAAAGGTGATATTTTTGCCGTTTTTTATAGATAGTGGTAGTCTAGAGTCTGACTTGCAGTTGGCCGGTTTTATACATTACTTATCATTCGCGTGTCCACAGCTCAGTTACAAATTCCACGTAAACTACGCTGAAGAATATTCTTTATGCTCTTCGCATGTGTCGCTATAATTTGAGTCTCAGAGCTTAGGCGTGCTACATGCTACATTGTTAGCTAGGAATGTGAGAAAATGGACTTATTATGTAAATTTTAGAATGGCTTGAGGTGAAATGTACTTGTGATAGAATTAGGTTTAGGTAACACGTTTTAAATATTTTCGTAGAAAATGTATTTCTGTTGATACCATAACACCAAATACTAAAAATGGTTTAAAGAAGTATTTAAGGGGGATCGTACAACAAAGGCGATTTTTCCACATTTTTTATAGATGGTACGGAATCCTTCGTGCGCGAGCCCAACTTGCACTTGGCTGGTTTTTAAATTATTTATCATTCATGTGTCCGCAGCTTAGTTACAAATTCCTAGTAAACTGAAGAGAATATTCTTTATGCTCTCTGCATGTGTCGCTATAATTTGAGTCTCAGAGCTTAGGCGTGCTGCATGCTACATTGTTAGCTAGAAATGTGAGAAAATGGACTTATTATGTAAATTTTAGTATGGCTTGAGGTGAAATGTACTTGTGATAGAATTAGGTTTAGGTAACACGTTTTATGGGCTGGCCACATATGTCGCAGAACCGATGGCCGATGGGGCAGACGAGTTCTCGAATGGAGACGACGATCCGGCAGACGTAGTGTGGGACGCCCTCCGGCTCGCTGGACTGATGACCTTAAGAGGGTTGGAGGCAGTGGTTGGATGAGAGTAGCTGATGACCGAGCATTGTGGCACAGCTTGGGGGAGGCCTATGCCCAGCAGTGGAATGATAAAGGCTGATGATGATGATGATGATGATGATAAACACGTTTTATAGGGTTTCCTACATAAAGGGTAAAATGGGACCCTACTACTAAGACTCCGCTGTCCATCTGTCCGACGGTCTGTCTCCAAGATATCTCATGAACAGTTAAAGCTAGACATTTAAATATTTTCATAGAAAATGTATTTCTGTTGATACCATAACACCAAATACTAAAAACAGTATAAAATAAGTATATAAGGGGGGGCGTACAACAAAGGCGATTTTTCCTCAGTTTTTATAGATGGTACGGAATCCTGCGTGCACGAGCCCGACTTGCACTTGGCCAGTTTTTTAAATTATTTATCATTCATGTGTCCGCAGCTTAGAAACAAGTTCCAAGAAAACTGAAGAGGATATTCTTTATGCTCTCCGCATGTGTCGCTATAATTAGAGTCTCAGAGCTTAGGCGTGCTGCATGCTACATTGTTCGCTAGGAATGTGAGAAAATGGACGTATTATGTAAATATTATGAACGTGAGTATAGTTTGAGGTGAAATGTACTGGTAATAGAATAGAATGTAGCTAATAGCAAGAGTTATTTTACTTATTTTTCTCTAAATGGTGTTTTTTTCTTGAATATAATATATTACGTTATTAAAATAATAGCTCCTATCATTAATATGGTAGCTAATGTCATTAAAATTATAGCCAATATCATTAAAGTAATAGATTAAGCCATTAAAATTTGGATTATGTTCTTGAAGGCGAAAGTGAAGATAGATATTTTTATTAGTCTTTGGCGCAGAAACTACAAATTACTGAATGGAATATGGAACTCAGACATATACAGCCTGAATGTTAGGTTAGGTTACATATGTTACATATGTTAGGTTTTTATACAATTGAAGTAGCAAACAGTAATTGGCCATTGCCGCCCATAGACATTTGTAAGCAACAGAACAGGGGCTCTATCTGAAGACAATCACAGAAGCGTTGCTATTCTCAAAGACTTTGGTGGTCGCCTCAAATGAAAATGTGCCGGCAACCACACCCTTGTATCGAAACGCAAGGAATGCTTCACGTCACAAATAGTTGTGGCGGTGGTACCTCCCGGTCGAACTACACTGGTTTTACCACCTGGGAAAAGTTAGCGGGTAAGTGGTCACTGCCGTTCATTGACATCTGTGAATAACTTCATACAGAATGAGATTTTAATCTGAAGTCAATCACAGATGCGTTGCTACTCCCTAAGGTAGTCCCATCAAAAAAAGGTGTCGGCAAACATCATTCATTCCACTGAAACGCAAGAGCTTTTTAACGCTAGAAATAATTTCTAAAAGAAGCCGTCGAAAAAGCTAGTTAGGCTACATTTCACTAAATCCAGGCATTTTATGCCATACATACCCTTTGTTTGTTCTGGTTTCAATGTGGTCTACAGTGTTCGCTCTTTAAGCTAATAAAGCAGCTTTGATGTGTTTTAGTGTTAAATGGATTACTATCTCTATATATGAAAAATATATATTTGTTCTTACAATACTGTATTTTTATACAAAAAATCGGCGTGTAAATTTCATTGTACTTTACATAGAATTAAAATGGCAAACAAGCACGTAATCTACCTACGTGATTGACTAGATCAGTGGTTCTTAACCTTTTGGTAACGACGGACTATTTGGCAAAATACCTGTCGACCCATGGACCACCGTTTTGAGAGTGTAATTCAAGATAAAAACAAGTCTGAAAATTAATATGGAGTTATTATTTTTTTAATAAAACACGCGTACATTGTTTTTCCAAAGCAAACAATATTTAATGCCCTTTCCGGATACTCTTTACTAATTCCTGATCCTTGGTTCAGTCACGGCTCTCCGCTACTTGCCTGTCATTTTGTTGACTTCTTATATTACAATATTTTTTTGGACGGCTTCTCGGACCACTTCGGGTGCTTCCAGGGACCATCAGTGGTCCGCGAACCACATGTTGGGAACCACTGGACTAGATAGATACATACCTAATACTAGATAGTAAAACTCTGCCTCTCAATCGAGGGTCTGGGGTTTGAACCCCACACTTATATAACCCACTCGTATGCAACACTTATTTTTCTAAAATAGAAAGGACTGGTTTCTTCTTCGTTACATCTGGAACCATATTAAACTACAATCAGGAGAACTATATTATTCGAGCCAAAAGCACTTTGTACACAATTAAAAAGCATAATTTTCTTACTGGCATTGAACCTGAAACCTCTTACATTCCATCCATCCGTCAGCCCTTTGAGGTCCATTGAACATAGGCCTCCCCTAAATGATGCCACTCCAACCGGTGCCTCCTGAATCCAACGGTTTCCCACTATCTTTTTCGCGTCATTGATCTCACTTGGTGTGGGGGAGGGGGGAGCGACCTGTGCTTCTTTTGCCTAAACGTGGTCGCCGCTCCAGTACTTTCCTACCCCATCGGTTATCAGTCCTACGAATGTTGTCGTCCGCACTTCTCCGTCTCTCATTTGACTTATAATTGGAGAGGGTATGTGAGGTGGGGATGACAACATGGCAGCGCCGGAGTTCGGAGAGAGCGGCACTCTGATTCGAACCCTCAACGAGGACACACGATTATAGTGGTAATATATATTATAACCTTTGCTAGTGCTGATTAATATTAAGTATAAAATAGAAATACTGTTACTGTTACTTTGTATTTATGTAGTGTACTTATACCAATTAAACTAAGATAGAACTACCGTCCACGGAGTTTTCTTTATACGAACGATGTGACCGGCCCATGAAACCTCTTCACCAGAGTATATTTACCACCGCGTCATTCGAGCATAAAATTCAGTCCACGTGATAGTTAGCAACTTTTACAAAACTGTTAACAAACCTCGTATCTACAAAATGAATTCCATGAACATGTTAGAAATTTAGAAATTTCCAGTATAAATCTAATCTAATGCACCGTTTGGAAAATAAACAGAAGTTTGCGCCATAAATGTGTCGGGACGGTTGAAAGCTTTGATAAATTGTTGCTTGCTACCACTAGTGTTGTTGCTAAATGGGCTTTGATATTGCTTCTAAAGAATAAGTGTCCTTTGCGATTCGACTGAAAGAACCAACTATCTCTTTTTACCCGACTGCGGAAGGAGGGTAATGTTTCTAGAGTGTATGTAGGTATGTTTTTAAGTAAGTTTTTGGCACGTGCCATGGCTAATATGGATCGATGGGTTGTAATATGACATTTCATTTGACTCAGTTGTGAGAGTGACATAGGTTATATAATTTTTCATTATGGCTTCTGCGGTCAGAGAAATGGGATTACACTACATTATGATAATCTAAAAAATACCCATATTTTTTAGATTATCAATTACACGACATTTTGATAATCTAAAAAATACCCATATTTTTTAGATTATCAAAATGTCGTGTCGCGTCAAATGAACGCTAGTAAGTAGACCATAATACTTTTATAGCTTCTCTTTAATTTTACGTCAACAGAGTAAGTTGACGTAAAATTAAAGAGAAGCTGTAAATTAAATAGATTATAATAAAACAACTAGGATCAAACGATTAAGGGCCGGCGCACATATGACGGAGCGCAGCGCAGCGCAGCGCAGCGCATGCTCGCGAAATTTTCTTAACGAATCACACACTAGCCGAAATTCGCGCTAATTACTGGGAGAATGCGCGCGGATGCGCGCGGGTGCGCGCGGATGCGCGAGCATGCGCTTCCATGCTCCTCAGAAATAAATTGCTGTTATTTAATTTTGGATATTATTTCTAAAGGGACAATGACGATAATAGTTTGACAGCAAAAAATGCGCTGCGCTGCGCTCCGTCATATGAGTGCCGGCCCTAAGTAGTTTGTTGTTTTAAAGCAGTGAGGTTTCTTATTTTTCTTTTATACTTAAACATAACGATAAGGCAGACTTTATGGAAAGTAGTCACCGTCGCATATGGACATTTCTGACACAGTCGCATGAATAGAATTGTCAATCCAAAAACAGTCATTGTAAAAGTTACGGTACAATTTTCAGTTGAGCTAATAAATTGTGAAAGGAAATGAATATATTTGTAATAATAATCTTCTCGGAGATTCACTTAGCATATTAAGTATCTGACCGTCGCTTTTTAGAAAGGTTTTAGAAAGGGTCGCAATATCTATTAGTAAACATCGGACTAGATATGTATCATTCTCTCTGTTATGGATATTTCATTACGTTTGTGTTTGACCGGTTTCTAACCATTTGCTTTTTTATCATTTCATTTTGATATACATAATCTACTTTAAATTTCCTTTAAAAGTACAGTAGCCGCGTATGTATAGTAGTGTAATGATGAGTGGTCTCTAGGTATAAGTAATCATCTCCTGTAGTCGGGGAGTAGAATACGGCTACGATATCCCCTGCCTGCCGTAAGAGGCGACTAAAAGGGGGCTTCTGGGGTTGCGGGCTGTTTGAGAAGCTCGTACCGCCCAGCCAGCAACCCCGAGAAGTACAGATGTATGTCGTCGTAGACACCAGGGTACAGCTACAGCTACATTTCCCCCAAGAGACGAGCCCATGAGGGGTGCGCTAGGGAGCACAGGTGCGTTCCATTGGAGATCCCGGGGTCCCCTGAAAAATAAAGCGAAAATACTTTATTATCCATTTATTTTTGACGACCCGCGTGGCGGAGCGGTTAACATACCGGTCTGACGCGATATGGGTCCCGGGTTCGGTTCCCGGCCAGACAGGTATCTGAATGATGAGTTTAGATTCGTGTTCTGGGTCTGGGTGTTTGTGTATTCGTCTTGTGTGTGTCCATGGTACCCACGACACAGGAGAAAGTCCTAGTGTGGGGCTATGAGTGTAGAAAGCGTGTTTTTTTATTTTTTATTTTTCCATGATCTGGGTTTAAAAAAAGTTAGATTATGAGCAGTTTTGTGTATCATTTCTACTTTCATAACTACTTTATTTAAAAAGTAGTAAATTAAGTATATTTGATGACCTTTTTTTGCTCGTAAAATATTATGTAATTTTACCCTTTCTTTCGCCGATGGGCCGTGGTGGGGCCACGCACCATTTTACAAAATTCTTGAAGCCAAAAAATAAGTAATAAAATAAATTGTACTTTATTTTGAAGCTACGTACTTTTTTACCTTTTATAGCTAAAGTACTTTAATCGCTGAAAAAAGGTGGCAACCCTAGATAGAACCCATATTCTTCACAAGCTTGCAGATGTCCATGTATGGCAGTGACCACTTACCATCATGTGAATATATGGTCGTTTGTTGCATCAATCGTACAAAAATACAAAAATAAAGTTAGTGTTTTATTTATACATAAAAAGAGAAATGATAAAAATATATTTGGCAGGAAAACTAAAAATTCAGGGATAAGTAACAACTGGTGCGTCCGGCGCAATGTTATATTTGAATTTGAATAAAACACACATTTAGATCTGATGCCGAAAAGGACTAGGGATGGGACTATATCGATATTTTTTCTAAAATTATGTGCATATTAGAAATAAATTATCACTGCTTTTCGGTAAAGGAAAACATCGTGAGGAAACCTACACACCCGAGAGTTCTTAAAAAAATATCGGAGGTGTGTGAAGTCCACCAATTCGCACTTAGCTAGCGCGGTGGACTATGGTCTAAACTCTCTCATTCTGAGAGAAGACCCGTGCCCAGCAGTGGGACAATAATGAGTTGACGAGAGAATAGTTTTTTTTTTCGATTTTGTTAAATAGGATATTTTTAATATTTGACTTTGAAGCATTAGTAACACTGGTATTAGTATTAATAATATTAGTAGTATTGTTTATAGTATAAATTTAATTTTACAAATCAAATACAAAAGTGAGAAGAGAAAAGAGAAATATTAGTTGACTGTTACTTTATGAAATTTGATGCAATCTTCACTTTTTTATCTGACTGAAATAGCAAAGGAGCATGCAGTCCACCTGACGGTAAGTGGCCACTACTGCCCATGGACATCTGTAATCAACTTCATATATATACATGGATTCCATCTGAAGTCAATCATTGATGCGTTACTACTCCCTAGGACTATGATGGTCGTCTCATGTGAATGCCGGCAACCACACCCTTGTATCGAACCGCAAGAAATTCTTCAGGCTAGAAATAGGTGTGGCGGTGGGACTTCCCGGACGAACTACACTGGTTCTACCACCTTTTTTTTTTTTTTTTTAACGGGGAGGAAACCTTCAAAAGGTACACTGAATCCTTGGGAGAGACTCCGGGTTATGTGGGATTTTTACCCACTAAAACCTTCTCGGTGGCCTTTCTCAGCGCTTGTAGTAGGGGACTCGGAAACTCCAACGGAACGAACCGGTGGCCCCTAGCGCAGTGCCCCTCACGGGCTCATCTCTTGGGGGACGTGTACCATCCCCCTTCATCATCCGGTGCTTACGGCGAGATGCAGCCACACATACCGCCATCCTTCTCGGGGTTGCTTGTTGGACGGTTCGAGCTCCCACTCTAGCCGTCCGCAACCCCAGAGGCCCCCTGTTAGTCGCCTCTTACGACAGGCAGGGGATACCGTAGCCGTATTCTACTCCCCGACTACTGGTTCTACCACCTACCACTAGGTAGTATGTGAGCTTGTATTATTTTTTTTGTTGCACGGTGGTACACTTAGTTTGATCTGGGAGGTACCTCCGTCACAACTATTTCTATTGTGAAACAGTTCTTGCGTTTCGTTGGGAGGGTGACGTTGCCAGCTCACTTTTATATAAGTCGTACCTTTAGTACTCGGGAGTGGCAACGAATCATATGGAGTCTTTGTTCCTTTTATACTTTACTAAAAAAATATATACACGACGAATAGATAACCTCTTTCCTTTGGAAAGTCGGTTAAAAACATGTTAAATTCAAACTTAAATTCTTTAATGCACATGCTTATTTGCTAAGTCCGGTCTAACAAATAAATTTTGGTTTAAGCCTGCACCCTGTAAGGGCATTACAATATGATGTTTACATAATATTTAGAGAGGTTAATTGTCATTACACAATAGCTCAAACATATGAATAATAATGGAGATGATCGTTACACAGTTAATATAATTGGTTATATAATGTCAATAATTAAAAATATATGTATATATGTATGTATTTACAGTCTAGAAAAATAGTAATAACAATAATAATAATAATTCCTGTATGTCAAAGATCTAATTTCTTAATGTCAATAATATTAAAAGCCAATTTGATTTGGATCTATTAAAGGAAGTCATTTAAGAATTCTTGTATTTCTAGTCTAGAGATGAGATACGCTGATGTGTCAGAAGTTTTGACATCACACGTCATATATTTGACATTTCTATAGGGATTAGCGTCTCAAATGTCAAGTTACGGAGCTAAACACGATTCACTTTCAATTATTTTAGTATGAGAACAATCGAAATTCGTTTTTGCAAATTTATGCAATGTACAGACAGCTGAAACTTTCATTTTTAGGGTATTACTAATACTCCACTGTATGTTCGCTTTCTCCTTTAATCTTATAAAAAATATTACGGCTCAATATTTATCCTGTTACCGTAAAAATAATGAGATATTGCAAGGGGGTTTACTCTATATTCACAATTTACTCTTGTACTTTGTATGGGAGTTCTATTATAGGTATTAAGTAGCTTGAAAGATGTCTTAAAGTAGATCGACTAGAGGCTTTAAAATTTACGTATATGGCCTAATTATAAAGTTATACCCTTGCCGGCCAACAAATAATCGATTTTAATAATAGTTTTTTTAATAATCGCCTTCTATTATTATTTATAGCAGTACTATGCTATATTATGAGATTGTCAGTTACATAAATTATTACAAGTGAATTACATCACTACATAGTATAAAACAAAGTTGTTTCTTGCTGTCTGTCCCTATGTATGCTTAGATCTTTAAAAATACGCTACGGATTTTAATGTAGTTTTTTTCAATATATAGAGAGATTCAAGACAAAGGTTTTTTGTGTATAATATATGCATAGAAAAACACTGATAATTTTAGATTATTTACTTTTAGGCGGAACGATGTTCCCCGGGTCATTTAGTTGCCAATAAGTCAAGTAAATAATTTTATTGTGTTAAACGCCTGCCATAATATGTAGAGCAATTATCGTGTTTGACTAATTTGGAAAGAAAAGAAAATGTTCCAGTGGTCTGTATGTTATATTTACCTTTGTGCTTGTTTAGTTCCTTTACAGAGGACTTTTCGTTTTTTTTAAATTAAGACCTTTTAGTAAATATTGTATTTTCTCTATTGCCGGTGGTGGGCGGACTACATAAGGTTGGGAAGAGCATTATACGAGTATGAGCGAGATTTGATCACGAATGAAGTCTTTTCGATGAATCTACAACATATCGCTTGTGATATTGCCATTGGTTTAGATCACAATTTATAAATTAATTACTGTTTTGTTATGTATATATACACCGTCATCGTCGTCAACCCATTATTGTCCTACTGCTGGGCACGGGTCTTCTCTCGGAATGAGAGAGTTTTAGGCTGTAGTCCACCGCGCTGGCCAAGTGCGAATAGGTGGACTATTTATATATTGCTTTGCTTTATTTAGGGCTCTATTATGTAACACGACCTTGTTTTTCATTGTACATTAGTTACTAAGCAGAAGTATAAAAAAATTTGCTTTTGCTCTTGTATGAGGCAATATGCAAGATATGTCAATTTTTTAATACAAATAAAATAATGTGTCCTTTTGAGCTTTAAAAGTTGTTTCTGTTTATAATTATTATGACAGTATAATAGCCAATTTTTGTCCTCACAATTGAATATAAAAAATTGAGTGCGGTTATGGTCGCAAAATATCGATATATTTTTTAACATCACTAAAACAGAACACCAGCTGTCCTTCACTATACTCTGATGGTTTTGTGAATATTTGATTCTATATCATGGGGTTCCAATCCCTCTGCTTGAACGCCAAGTTTGACATATTTATGCGACAAATCCCATTGAAATTTGAATAAGTTTCCTTTTAGTTGTATCCGTAGGAAATCATTCTTGTGATCATTTGCCGCAGATTCTACGAAATCTCCGAAAAAAGTAAAATTTTTTTGGAACTGAAAATTGATTTTTTTTTATCTGACTGAAGTAGCAACCGAGCATGCAGTCCACCTGATGGAAAGTGGTCACTGCCGCCGATGGACATCTGTAATCAACTACATATAGAACATGGGTTTCATCTGAAGTCAATCACAGATGCGCTGCTACTCCCGAGGACTATGATGGTCGCCTCATGTGAAAGTGTGCCGGCAACCACACCCTTTTATCGAAATGCAAGAAATGCTTCACACTAGAAATAGGTGTGGCGGTGGTACGTGGAGTTGCGGGTGACAAGAGTAGGAGTTTGAACCTTCTGGCCAGTGACTCCGAGAGGTATAACAGGATGTATGGCTTCATATCAAGAGCAGTGATAGCCTAATTTGAAACTTGCCCTCTCGATCGGGAGGTCCAAGGTTCAAACCCAGGAGGCTGTCGGAGAATCCGAGGCCACCTATATTGTTGTAGCGCGGTATATGTCCCACAATACCCTATGTTTTTCCGAAAGCACTCCATTAGCTATTTTAAGGTTTTTCCTCAGCGAAAAAGAATTACTTGTGCTATTTTTATCTTTACACGCCAGGAAAATACGATCTTGTATGTCCATAAAATCGGTGAAAATCTTAAAAATACGTACTCATCGAAAATACAGCGAAATAAATTCTGCTCAAGTTTATAGCGCGGATCTTCATTTATTATCATCACGCTTGATATAAGATGTTGTTATCAGAAACAACGTTTATGTTATAGATCGTATAGCATGTAGAAGTGACTTTCTTAACATTTTTGAACATTTACATATTTTTTAGCATATGTAACCGTGGTTTTAAACGTGTTGGACACTGTAACCTGGCATATTTAACACTGAAATGAAATGAAATGTTTTTATTTTGTATAGGCCTATGAGGGCACTTACAAAACTTTTTAAAAATAGATTACATGGTTTGATTAGGTTTCCTAAGAGGTGTACATCTTATTCTGTGATTATATTATGTTGATGCGGCGGAATCGGCACCGTTTCCTTTGAAACGAAGGATACAGATCTAATTTACGGACGAATAGACATTTAAATGAATTGAGGGCTTAGCGATGAAGTCCAGTGCCAAGCCTATTTCTAGCGTAAATCATTTCTTGCGTTTCGATGGAAGGGTGTGGTTGCCGGCACACGTTTATTTGAGGTGACCATGATAGTCCTCGGGAGTGGCAATGCATCTGTGATTGACTTTAGATAGAACCTATGTTCTGAATGAAGTTGATTTCAGATGTCCATGGGCGGCAGTGACCACTTACCATCGGGTGGACTGCATGCTCGTTTGCCACTTTAATTAAAAAAAAAAGTGAGATTTCCTTTAGTGACTACGTGACGAAAACCTAAACCCCATCCCCCCTGTGACCAAGCGTGGTATTTTAGGTATCCTCCCCCTTGAAGTGGTTACGCGGTTTTGATATGTTACCTTATCTGCTTATATTTTAAAGAAGACATGTCTATTCATTCTACGTGCTATGATTGTGACATACATTGGGATTTATATTGTATCGTATTTTTCAGTAATTTTCCCTATAATTTGCTTTACGCACGAATTTTCGCGGTAGCAAATAAATCTTTGCGAAGCGAATTTCTGGCTTGTGAAGCCAATAAAACGTTCAGATTAAATTACATAAAATTTGTATTTCATTGGATGCGTAGAAAAGTCTGTAATAGCTTGGTGCTTTGATGTTCCTCACTTACGTGAGTCTTAGGTTCGACTCCCAAGCCCGTAACTAAAAAAACTGACTTTTTTTCTCTCGAGGGGGAACCTTCGAAAGGAACCTGACGCCGTGGGAGCGACGCAGGGTTATGTGGGATTTTACCACACTAAAAGCCCCCCGGTGGCCGTCCTCGGCGCTACAAAGAGGACTCCGCAAACTCCAAACGAACAGGGACGCCAAAAAAAAAATTGAATTGAAACTTGTTTTTTCTATAAGATTGGAGTAGCAAACGAGCAAACCATCAGGTGGCCTGCATGCTCGTTTGCTACTTCAATCGGATAATAAATAAGTTTACAGTAAAACACCAACTACTAAGTCGGAATGCTTCATGTTCCTCTAAAAATTAACTTGCACTGTGAAGCTAGTCATAGTGCAGATTAAAATGCCACAGCTTTATAACTACGTCAAAACGTTTCATATCTATATATTAATACGTAAAGCCAAAACTTGTAGTGCATTTTTAAATAATATGCCGCGGACGGATTAGTATGAAATTTTGCATGGTTATAGTGAACGTAGAGGAGTGCAGAATGTTAATATTTTTTTCAAATAATGCATATATCATACATAAAATCAACTAAAACCCATTACACACACTACCGTGCATTTGTCATAAACATAAACATAATAAACGAAATAGAACACTCAATGTCTTACTATGAAAACACATAACGTCAGAAATGTCAGTGTATTTGTCAAAATACCCGCTATTGCTTTTAAATGCCGCTTAGGTAATTAAACCTCTTTTTATATTTTACGGGTACGTTCAAAAGTACTTCAAAATTATTAAATTTTATTTGAATCTGAGAAATATTCGTACAACTTTGGACAATATGAAGTTTAGTTTTTTAAATTACGGTCGAATTTTGACCGAGGCTAGAGGCTACGGGTGACTAGTTTCTTTAAAAATCCATTTTTATAGTTAAAATTGAAAGTAAAATTCCAAATACTAAGTTGGAACGCTTCATGTTCTTTCAATAATCCAGCTTTAAGCAAACTGAGAGGAAAAATCCAGCGAGAACCAGTCAGTTAAAACGCCACAGCTGCGCCATGTAAAAGCGCTATTCAAATTTGGAATTCCTGATTACAGTGCCGTCGAAAACGAATTTAATATTCCACACTGAATTGCCTCAGTGACGCTTCTGTGCTCTTATTTCAAAAATTCAAATATCAATTTCAAATTTAGAACTCGAAAATGGACGTTTCTAACCGTTTTTCGCTGTGAATGTTTTTTTTTCGTAATATGCTTATAAACGGTTTTAGGATAAAATATTTTACGGACGAATGTAAGTTAGTTTTTTTACTACACAAGCTTGAAAATTGAATGTAAAATATCATGCAGTTTGAAAATGAATTTATGTTTTTTACAGTAAGAAATCACAATAAGACCCTAGTTACAAAGTAAGAACGCTTCATTTTATTTTAATAGTCAAGCTTCACAATGCAATCTTAGGGGAAAAATCCAGCGGGACCCATTTAGTAAACTGCCATACGTTTATGTACTAACTCGAAATGCCTTATATGTCTTTTATAATTATTTTTACAGGAAAAAAATAAACTAAAACTTTAGGTATTAAGTCAGAACGCTTCATGGTCCTTCAATAATCAAGCTTCAGGAAAAGTAAGAGGAAAACTCCAGCGAGAACCAATCTGTTAAAATGCTAGAGTTTCAAGTACTAACTCGGAACGACTTATATTTCTTTAATATTTGTTTTTCACAGTGAACATTGTAAGTAAATACCAAGTACTAAGTCAGATCGCTTTATATTCCTTTAATATTCTAGTTTTAGATAAACACCGAAACGCCTTATGTTCCTTTTATAACCCAGCTTCAGTCAAACTGAGGGGAAAAATCAAATTAAAACCAACCAGTAAAAATGCCTCATCTCTAAGTACTCAGTCGAAATGCTTCATATTCCTTCAATAATCCAGTTTTATCCAAACTGAGAGCGAAAATCCAGCGAGAACCAGTCAGTTAAAATACCACAGCTGCGCCATGTAAATGCGGCGCTATTCAAATTTGGAATACCCAAACACTAAATATTTGGTGCTTTACTCTTAATTCTTACTGTAAAAATATTTAAATTAATTTTTAAAAACTGCAAAATACTTCACGTTCAAGTTTTAAGCTTGTGTATTAAAAAAAAACTAAATTACATTCGTCAATAAAATAGTTTGGTCTAACCTTTATAAGCATGTAGCGTTACAACTCAGAAACGTTCACAGCGAAAAACGGTTAGTAACGTCCATTTTCGAGTTTTAAATTTGAAATTGATATTTGAATTTTTGAAATAAGAGCACAGAAGCGCCACTGAGGCAATTCAGTGTGGAATATTAAATTCGTTTTCAACGGCACTGTAATCGGGAATTCCAAATTTGAATAGCGCTGCATTTACATAGCGCAGCTGTGGCGTTTTAAATGACTGGTTCTCGCTGGATTTTTCCTCTGTGCTCTTATTTCAAAAATTCAAATATCAAGTTAAAATTTAGAACTTGGAAATGGACATATGTAACCGTTTTTCGCTGTAAACGGTTTTTGATTCGTAACGTTACATGGTTTTATAAGCAGGTTTTCAGAATACAATCTTTCTACGGATGAATGTTATTTAGTCTCTTTTGACTAAAAAAGCTTAAAAATTGAACGTAAAACATTTTGAAGCTATTAAAATTTAATTTAAATATTTTCCTAGAAAAAACTACCAAGACCCCTAATAATAAGTCGAAACGCCTTCCTTTTATAAACCAGCTTCAGGCAAACTGAGAGGAAAATCTAGGTAGAACCAATCTGTAAAAATGCTTCATCTCTAAGTACTCAGTCGAAATGCTTCATGTTCCTTCAATAATCCAGCTTTAGGCAAACTGAGAGGAAAAATCCAGCGAGAACCAGTCAGTTAAACTGCCACAGCTGCGCCATGTAAAAGCGCTATTCAAATTTGGAGTCCCCGATTACAGTGCCGTCGAAAACGAATTTAATATTCCACATCGAATTGCCTCAGTGACGTTTCTGTTCTCTTATTTCAAAAATTCAAATTTAGAACTCGAAAATGGACGTTTCTAAGCGTTTTTCGCTGTGAACATTTTTGAGTTGTAACGCTTATAAAAATTAGACCAAAATATTTTATGGACGAATGTAATTTAATTTTTTTTAATACACAAGCTTGAAACTTGAACGTAAAGTGTTTTGCAGTATTAAAAAAATAATCTAAATATTTTCACAGTAACAATTTAGAGTAAAACACCAATTATTTGATCCGAACGCTTCATGCTCTTTTAATAATCCGGCTTTATGCAAACTAAGAGGAAACATACAGCGAGAACTAGTCAGTCAAAATATTGCATTTCTAGTACCAACTTGAAATGCCTCATAATTCTTTAGCAATATATTTTCACATCGATAACTGGGAGTAAAATTTGAAGTGCTAAGTCGGAACGTTTCATGTTCCTACAATCCAACTTTATGCAAACTGAGAGCGAAAATCCAGCGAGAACCAGTCAGTTAAAATGCCACAGCTGCGCCATGTAAATGCGCTATTCAAATTTGGAATTCCCGATTACAGTGCGGTCGAAAACGAATTTAATATTCCACACCGAATTGCCTCAGTGACGCTTCTGTGCTGTTATTTCAAAAATTCAAATATCAATTTCAAATTTAGAAGTCGGAAATGGACATAGGTATGTAACCGTTTTTCGCTGTGAACGTTTTTGAGTTCTAACGTTGTTTATTTCTATAAAGTTTACAATCATGTAGCTTATAAACGTTTAAGGATAAAATATTGTTACGGACGAATGTAATTTAGTCTTTTTGGACTACACAAGCTTAAAAATCGAACCTAAAGTATTTTGCAGTTTTTGAAAATGAATTTAATTTTCACGATAAAAAAATCGAGTAGGACCTCAAGTACTAATTCAGAACGCTTCATGTTATTTTAATAATCGAGCTTTACAGTGCAAACTGAGAAGAATATCAAGTTAGACCCAGTCAGTAAAATGCCATAGGTCTTAGTACTTACTTGAAACGTATCATATTTTATTTTATATTTTTATCACAGTAAAAATTGCAAATAAATCTTCAAGTATTAAGTCAGAACGAATTATGTTCCTTCGATCCAGCTTCAGGCAAACTGAGAGGGAAAATCCAGCGAGAACCAGTCAGTTAAAATGCCACAGCTGCGCCATGTAAAAGCGCTATTCAAATTTGGAATTCCCGATTACAGTGCCGTCGAAAACGGATTTAATATTCCACACCGAATTGCCTCAGTGACGCTTCTGTGCTCATATTTCAAAAATTCAAATATCAATTTCAAATTTAGAACACGGAAATGGACATATGTAACCGTTTTTCGCTGTGAACGTTTTTGAGTCGTAACATTACATGGTTTTATAAGCAGGTTTTTGATTAAAATCTTTTTACGGATGAATGTTATTTTGTCTCTTTTGAGTAAACAATCTTGAAAATTGGACGTAAAACATTTTGAAGTTGTTAAAAATGAATTAAATATTATCATAGTAAAAAAATGACTAAGACCCCAAATACTAAGTCGAAAAGCCTTATGTTCCTTTTATAATCCAGCTTCAGGCAAACAGAGAGGATAAATCCAACTAGAACCAATCAGTAAAAATGCCTCAGCCCTAAGTACTCAGTCCAAATGCTTCATGTTCCTTTAATAATCCAGTTTTATCCAAACTGAGTGGGAAAATCCAGCGAAAACCAGTCAGTTAAAACGCCACAGCTGCGCCATGTAAATGCAGCGCTATTCAAATTTGGAATTCCCGATTACAGTGCCGTCGAAAACGAATTTAATATTCCACACCGAATTGCCTCAGTGACGCTTCTGTGCTCTTATTTCAAAAAATCACATATCAATTTCAAATTTAGAACTCGGAAATCTGACCATTTTTCGCTGTAAACATTTTTGAGTTGCAACGTTACATGCTTATAAAGGTTAGAACAAATATTTCGGAGGAATGTAATTTAGTCTTTTTTGTTTACACATAAGGGAAAACTGAACCCAAAATATTTATAGAAATTTTTGCAAAGTGAATTGAAATATAAAAAGTATTTAATATTTTGATTTCATATCTACCTATTATGATAAACTAGACCTTTTACAATAAGTAGGAACACAATATATATGTAATTTGAATTACTATAATTTGAAGGTATCTATTTCTTTGGGCTCGTCTCCAGAAGATGAAGGTGACCGAGTGTAGTTCGACCGGGGAAGTACCACCGCCACCTATTTCTAGCGTTAAGCATTTCTCGCGATTTTTTGGAAGGGTGTGATTGCCGGCACACTTTCACATGAGGCGACCATCATAGTCCTCGGGAGTAGCAACGCATCTGTGGTTGATTTCAGATGACCACTTACCATCAGGTGAACTGCTCGTTTGCTACTTCAGATAGATAAAAAGGCATCACCACAAAACTTACTTCTACCTCAAAAAAGAAAGCGCTGCTGTTTTGGTCTGAAGGGTGTGAATTCACACCCTTCCATTGAACTCACAATGGAAATAGGTAATAATATAATACTGCTTAAAATTCTCGTTAAGAGGAGCCTATATACCTTTTTTCTCTCGAAACTTCAAAAGGTACAACGCCGTGCCAGCGACGCAAAGTTATGTGGGATTTTTCTCAGCGCTGCAAAGAGGTCTCCGGGATCTCCAAAGGATTGTGCTGCCACCGCTCCGTCTGGTCTTTACGACGGCATACGACCATACATAACACCGTCCTTCCCGGGGTCGCTTGACCGAATGCTTAGAGCTTTCACTCTAGCCTGGTAGCCCCCATTTTGTCGCTTCTTACGACAGGACACCGTAGCCCTATTCTGATCCCTGAACTACAGGGACAAACAAAAGAGGAGCCTATAATATCTAGCAGTGACATTAGAGAGCTGATGTATACTCGCTAATACTGTAATATTTATTTAACGACAGAACTATCGCGAAAGTAAACAAAGAAAATGCAATTACGGATATTTTCCCCGCATCAAGTGACATTATGTGCAACATACACGATGATATAATTTCAACGCGTAACTTTTGTAATCCATGCAATCGTGAGGGACATAGGTGTCACGAACAAGTTTAAAAACTATCCATTTATACGAACTTCAACCTTATTTTCGAACTCAAAAGAGTGTGTACGATGGCACTGTTAAATTGGCACGTTCTACTTGTTAAACTTCATGATTTACGCTCTCAAGCGAGGTACAGTCGGGAATAAAGGCATTACACCATTTCGCTTGTCTTTTTACGGGCTTAATGACGCGAATGTACAGTCGTGTTCATACGAGAATGGTTTATAATAAGTTGACGAAGTTATGTTTTATTGTGTTTCCGCTCGTTGCTTTTCTTACGTTTGTTTTATTTAGTTTATTGTTATTTATATAGCACGTTTTATATTTTCACGCTAGAAGAATTGAGATTACCGTTTATTACGAGAAATTATGGAATTCGCGTATGTACTGAATCGGTAATATTGAATACAGTTAGTTGTTGTTCATGCACATAAATATTATTTTAAAATATTGTGATATGATTTTTAGAATGTAATTGTAGACATGTTTTAAAATGTAAACGTAAAAAAATACAGGGAAATCGTTACTGACTTATTTAGAATAAATAAATGTGTCTATAGCATGGTAGCCGAACTACCAAAATTTTTATTTTCATTTGATCGTAACGTTGCTTATTCTTGTACCTATGAGTGAACATTTTAATTTTCAACATTAAAATAGGTAGTCATGAACTTTCCATATAATATATTTATATGATATATTTACATACCATCTTTATTCTTGAAGATAACATCGTATCTGTGATTGACTTCAATTATAACCCCTGTTTTATTTGAAGTTGCTTATAGATGTTCATGTGTAGTGACCACGAAATATCAGCTGGATTGCATCTCTGCTTGTTACTTCAATCTTAAGAGATAAGTGGTTGTAGTGCTCGTTTACTACTTCTATATTATAAACAAAAACCCAAACCTAAATACTTTACCAGGTGGTAGAACCAGTGTAGTTCGACCGGGGAGGAATCACCGTCACGCCTATTTCTAGCGTGAAGCCTATGTCTTATACTTCGATGGAAGGGTGTGGTTGCCAGCGACTATCTCAGTCCTCGGAAGTAGCAACGCATCTGTGATTGACTTCAGATAGAACCTATGTTCTATATGAGTTGCTTACAGATGTCCATGGGCGGCAGTGGCCACTTACCATCAAGTGAACTGCTCGTTTGCTACTCTAATCATATATAAAAAAACCTTTTTCCTCCCCACATCTGGAAGAGGCCTAAAGCATATACTACACATTTTCCTTGTAGTTTTACTTCGAAAAAGACCAGCGCATCAGAAGTGTTTATTTTCGCAAACAAAGGAAAGAGTCCAAAAACATCTGTGAACTGCAAATATAAAAATCCTGAATGCGAAAATAAACTTATGGTAATAGTAAAAATAGTAGGAAACCGAGTCGTCTTAACATAACCATTCCGAAGAAAGCACATAGATTTTTGTATTTATACAATAATAGGGTAGGTGCAGGGTATAAGCGATAAATGTAGTGTTATTTTTGAAGTGAAACTTCTTTATCGGGGTTGGAAAAAAATTTAGTGTAACATTTTTTCGTTACGCGCCATCTTTTTCTTATCCCTACCACGCGTGATATTAGATAGATTATTATAGATTAGATCATTAGATAAAGTTTAATAAAAGCCTTTTATTAAACTTTATCTAATTTAACTTTATTTAACCAATTTCTGTAAAGTTGCATATAGGAAATTATTTTTTGAAAAATAACGTCATAAAGAAGTTTCACTTCTTACGAGTGTACGCTAGTACACGCACACATTTTTTTTTAGGCGTGCCATGAGAAGAACAAGTAGTGATGTAGCGATTTTTGTAACGGGAAGGATTATACTTGTGCGTTACGTGAGAGTCAATACGTACGTTACGTGATATTCAATTATTTTCGACTATACATATGCTACATTTTGATATGTTGTGGCACGATCTTCTCTATATATTAATACGATAAGCAAAAACTTGTGATTCGTTTTTAAAAAATACTTGCCGCAGACGGAGGAGTATGAAATTACGCATGGTTCTAGTAGATGTAGGGAAGGAATGCGCAATGCTAATGGTTTTTTTCAAATAATGCATAAAACATACATAAAATCAACTAAAAACACATAACACACACTTGCATTTGACACAAACACATACATAATAAGCGAAATAAATATTCAATGTCTTACAATGAAAACAAACGTCAAAAATACCAGATGTCTTTGTCAAAATACCCGCTATTGCTTTTTAATGCGGCTTAGATAATACACCTCTTTTTACATTAAACGGGTGCGTTCAAAATAACTTGAAAATTTTTACAATTTATTTAAATTAGAGAAATATTGGTGCTACTTTGGGCAATATGAAGTTTAGTTTTTTGATTTAAATTATGGTCGAATTTTGATCGTTGCGACGGTTGACTAATAGGTGTAATATGATATGATATGTCAAGCTACTATACGATGATATACGATTGATACTCGCTATCTTTCTTCTTTTGTCAATGTTCATCATCGCTAACTAGCTATTTCTACCCAAATGTAAGCGATGAGACTCCTATAACGATAAGTAATAGTGTAAGCCAGGTATATATTATATGTATTATCATATATTTTATATGATAGCTTAGAGAACTTTTTTTGATGTTCAGTTTGGTTTCTATCACCATTTTAATATACGATTTTTTTCTAATACTTACGCATGTTATGTATGTACTTGCATTCGAAATGTATGCCTGGTACTTAGAACCTAAGTTAGGGCACCAGAATAATCGAATTATAGTGTTACGACGGTATGCAAAAAGACACACCAGTCCTTCCTGGCCCCCTAGCCGGGCGGTTCGGCCTTTGTCTGCAACTTCACATAAAACAGGGATGCAAGTCAATCACAGAAGCATTGTTACTCGGTGGGAGAACCAATGTAGTTTGCCCGGGGAAGTACCACCGCCACACCTATTTCTAGCGTGAAGCATTTCTTGCGTTTCGATGTAAGGGTGTGGTTAGAGGCACACTTTCACATGAGGCGACCATCATAGTCCTCTGTAGTAGCACCGCATGTTTGATTGACTTCAGATGGAACACATGTTCTGTATGAAGTTGATTACAGATGTCCCTGGGCGGCAGTGACCACTTACACATCAGGTGGACTGCATGCTCGTTTGCTACTTCAGTCAGATAAAAAAAAACTCCAGAGAACTAAGATTGCCGCGTCACATTAAAGCTACTATTGCCTTACATCTAAAAAATACACGCGATTTTTCAAGGCATTAAGCCGCTGTCACTGCTACCGTACCTTTACATCTGTGGCACGTTCACCAGCTATGGTCCCATATTGTATATCTTAAGCGTACGCGCTTAAACAGTTTTATGATCTGCACATGATACCGAGGAGCTTTAAGGAAAATATTTGAGAGGAAAATTTGGTTTAAAGTTAATGGTCCAGTGAGCAGATGATATCGGGGAAAGAATTTCGAGGACAGATTTGGGTTAGTATTCGTTAGTTTCAAACTTTTAATAGAAAAACCCACCAAGTTTATGCCTTTTTAACCGACTTCCAAAAAGGAGGAGGTTATCAATTCGTCTGTATTTTTATTTTTTTTTTTTTTTTTTTTATATTTGTTACCTCATTTCTCCGGACTGGGTGAACCGATTTAGATGATTTTTTTTTTATTTGAAAGGTAGTGCGTGTCATAGGGTCCCATTTTTTTTTAGTATTTTTTTGACTAGGGCATCCATAAGAAAAACGCATAAGTCTTAAATTTGCATTTTCAATGTACGCGATAAATGTATGAATAACTCAATATCCCGCCAACCGATTTTGATGATTCTTTTTTTATTAGAAAGGATGTACTCCAGGGGTAGTCTGATAAGAGTTTGATAAGGTTCTAATCATAGGATCTTCAACTTTTTGGAGCAAAATAATAAAATTAGTGATAGTCGGCCGAACCTTAGCTGGAGAAGTCCAATTGAGTAAAATATAGAATAAAATTACTATGTAGGTATTTACTATGAAAAATTTGACCTTCAACTCTTCAATCCTGATGATGCAGGGGTACTGCTAGCCTGAACTATAAAAGTTGGTCGTTTGATGTTTGCGAATATATAATGAAATTGTTAAGCAAATTCATGGGACAAAAATTTGACCTTCAACTCCTCAACCCTGATGATGCAGGGGTACTTAAAGCCAAAACCATAGGAATAAGCCATTTGGTGCTTACGTATATGTTATAAGATTACTGAGCAAAAACATAAGATGAAAAATTTGACCTTCAACTCCTCAACCCTGATGATGGAGGGGTACTTCAATCCTAAACCATAGAAGTTGGCAATTTGGTGCTTACGGTTATGTAAAGAAAATACTAAGCAAAAATATAAAATCAAAAATTTGACCTTCAACTCCTCAACCCTGATGATGAAGGGGTACTTCAATCCTAAACCATAGGAGTTGGCAATTTGGTGCTTACGGTTATGTAAAAATAATACTAAGCAGAGGCACAAAATTAAAATTTTAACCTTCAACTCCTCGACCCTGATGATGAAGGGGTACTTCAATTCTAAACCATAGGAGTTGGCAATTTGGTGCTTACGGGTATGTAAAAATAATACCAAACAGAGGCACAAAATTAAAATTTTGACCTTCAACTCCTAAACCCTGATGATGCAGGGTACTGCAAGCCTGAGCCATAGAAGTTAGCCACCTGGTACTAACGTATATGTTATAAGATTACTAAGCAACAATATAAGATGAAAAATTTGACCTTCAACTCCTCAACCCTGATGATGGAGGGGTACTTCCAGAGGGGGCGCCCTGTTTGTATGAATTGTAAAAGTGTTTTATGTTTAATTTTTGTGAATATGTAGATGCACAAAGCAAACTTAGAGGCTTTATTTAAATACAAACATAAAAATATAGTCACTAAAAAGTGTAAAATAAAAACTTTTTAACAAAAAATATCTACCGACTTCCATGTCACAAAAAAGTAAAAAATAATTTAAATATATTTTGGTCTAGAACATACTCAGTACTTAGTACATAGTTCTGAAGTCGGTGCTCATATAGGACGTAGTTACCGTCGTCCAGCGAAATATGTCGAGCACCGACTTCAGGACTATGTACTAAGTACTGAGTATGTTCTAGACCAAAATATATTTAAATTATTTTTTACTTTTTTGTGACATGGAAGTCGGTAGATATTTTTTGTTAAAAAGTTTTTATTTTATCTGACTGAAGTAGCAAACGAACATGCAGTCCACCTGATGGTAAGTAACGACTACCGCCCATGGACATCTATAATCAACTTCATACAGAACATGGGTTCTATCTGAAGTCAATCACAGATGCGTTGCTACTCCCGAGGACTATGATAGTCGCTTCATATAAAAGTGTGCCGACAACCACACCCTTCCATCGAACGCAAGCTTCACGCAAGAAATAGGTATGGCGGTGGTATTCCCCGGTCGAACTACACTGAGTTAATAATTTACGAACAAAGCAGTTACTAAACAGATCAGTTTACTATGTTATGACTACAGCTTAGTCTAAGCCGGTTATTACCGCAGCTTGTCCCAGCCATTTGTAACGCGAATTACGACCATATGTACCATATGTTCAATAGCATAAGTACTGGAACTAATTCAATGTTACACGCTTAGAACTAAACCTTAGTACCTAATCTGTAAGTAATAATTGTTGTAGCGGTAATGGTAACATTTGAATTAACTGTATTTAACTGTTTAATTTTAGATAATCGCTTTCGCATTTGCAAGAATTCGCAAAAAAGGTCGCCAAATCTATAGAAAGTATTTTCTATAAACACGGAACCCTTTTACCTGACTCCAACTCGCACTTAGCCGGTTTTAATCTATATTTATCAAAAATATTTAATATATTCAGTTCAAGTATAAATGTAAATCAACTCTACAATTCGTACTTGGCCAGCGCGGTGGACTATGGCCTAAAACTCTCTGATTCTGAGACAAGATCCGTGTCCAGCAGTGGGACAATAATAGGTTGTACCCCAACTTTACAAAATTCCATAATAATAAGACAAAAGTGATATTTTTGCCGTTTTTTTTTATAGATTTTACCCTTCGTGCACTGGCTAAGTCCGACTCGCACTTAGCCAGTTTTTATTTATATATCAAACAATATTTCAAATATGCAGTTATTTTATATATGCAAATCAACTCTACAAAATTCCATAAAAATAAAATCTAGTGGCGCTAAACATTTTAACGCGCGGCCGAACTGAAAACTGTCGAAAATGTGCATAAAAATTCCCATTTTTTCCAGCGTCACTAAAGTAACTTTTAACGCTGTTCGAATAAAATATACGTTCAGTCCACCGTTATCCAGGTTACTTCCAATGCTTCATGAACTGTCGGTCCGTGGATGAATGAGTTTTAAAACTAAGTGTGACGTGAAGTTTTTATGCTTAAATGTTTCGTGTCCCTCTGTCCGTGTGTCCTTGGATCTGTTTGTCTATATGTCTGTCATCAGGCTTTATCTCATGAACTGTTATCGCTAGACAGTTAAAATTTTCTGAAAATATAAATTGCTGTTGTTACTATAACTACAAAACTAAAAAAAATATTTAAAGGGGGGTCCCATACAACGGAAGTTTTTTTTACACTTTTTTATAGTTACGGAACTCTTCGCGCGAGAGTCCGAATCGTACTTAGTCAGTCTCAACTTATATTTATCAAAAATATTTCATATGCAGTTAAAGTAGGTAAATATGCAAATCAATTCTACAAAATTCCATAAAAGTAAAATCCAGTCGCGCTAAACATTTTAACGCGCGGCCGAACTGAAAACTGTCGAAAATATGCATAAAAATTCCCATTTTTTCCAGCATCACTAAAGTAACTTTTAACGCTGTTCGAATAAAATATACGTTCAGTCCACCGTTATCCAAGTTACTTCCAATGCTTCATGAACTGTCGGTCCGTGGATGAATGAGTTTTATTACTGAGTGTTACGTTAAGTTTTAACGCCAAATGTTTTGCGCTCCTGATTTTATTAAGTACGAGTTGCCTGCGGTTTTATATTTAGATTATTATTTAATAAAAAATCGACCCCTTTATAACCCTTAATTTCATATTTCCACGCCTTTGGTATGAATATGAAAAATCATGAAATTGATCTGTTGTTTGAAATGATATTTTTTTTATAGTTAGACCTAACAATAAGGCTGACGGGCCACCTTAGGAAAGCAGTCACATATGGATTTGCAGCACCAGAGGAGTTAAGAGGCTTTAGACGCTTTAGAGGAGAGCTATTTTTACGCCTTTCTTGAAGAACCCCTTGTCATAGCGCCCCGGGAATACCTCAGGAGGATGCTTATTCCACATCTTGCACGTCCGCGGCAGGAACGAGCGCACAAACCGAAATGAAATTAAATGTCTTTATTTTGCATAGGCCCACGGGAGTACTTGCAAACTGTCAGTTATTTGGCAAAGGGAGACCCCCGCCAGGGTAGGTGACCATGCCTGGGGAGTGGACGTGCTCCGACAGTCATTGTTCGGAACTTGTATATATGCAGGGTATTATTCTTCGATAGGGTGTTTCAGAATACTAGTAGCGCCATCTACTAGCCACTAGTAGAGTTGCAGGAAGTCGCGACAGTTACATATTTTTATTGTTTTAACATAGGTAACAAGAGTCAGCTCCAATATCTTGCCTTGTTGGAATTCGATAGGTCTAGATTGAAGTACCAAACGAGTCCACCTGATGGAAAGTTGGTCACTGGTGACCATGGACATTTTTAATGAACCAAGACCATATTAGTGTTGTATTTAATGAGATTATCCATAAATACATCGCTACTCTCGAAGAATAAGTTGGCACGCCTCAGATGAGTATTTGTATTACCACACCCGTCCAAACTGAACTCAACAGTGCTTAAAACTACTCTTATTAGACAAATTATTTTAAAGATGGTAGAACCAGCGTAGTTCGCCCGAGGAAGTACCACCTCCACACCTATTTCTAGCGTGAAGCATTTCTTGCGTTTCGATAGAAGGGTGTGGTTGCCGGCACGCTTTCACATGAGGCGACCATCATGGTTCTCGGAAGTAGCAACGCATTTCTGATTGACTTCAAATGGAACCCATGTTCTGTATGTAGTTGATTACAGATGTCGCAGGGCGGCAGTGTCCACGTACCATCAGGTAGGTGGACTGCATGCTCGTTTGCTACTTCAGTCGAATAGAAAAAAGAACAGAGAAAGTGTTGGTACCTCCGGAGTTCAACAACAAGATTCTACCATTTGTAAAGTTAAATTTTAAGTTATATTTTTATCATACTGCACTTAATAGATTAAAGATAAAACTTCGAGGCATTTTGATAAAAAACTCAAGACTTGTAAGAGCAATTAGCAATTTAAGTCCGAAAAATTTATAGCTCAACTTGCAACTTGCAAGTGGAATCCAGAAAATTATTGAAAAAGTTTCCATTAGGAATTGCGACTTTTTATCTTGAATTTATCCTTTTAAGTCGTAATTTTGCTGGTCTTTAATGAAGATGAGATTTCAACTTTCAAGTTTCAAGTAGGCCTGATGCATATACGAGTCGAATTTAGAGCTTATATATTGAAGTAGCAAACGAATATGAAGTCCACATCATGGTAAGTGGTCACAACCGCGTAAGGAAATCTAAGCAACTTTAAATAGAACGTGGGTTCTATCTGACGTCAATCACAGATGAGTTGGTAACATCGGAGACTATGATGGTCGCCTCATATAAAAGTGTGCCGGTAACCACACACTTCCATCGAAACGCAAGAAATGCTTCACCCTAGAAACAGGTGTGGCGGTGGTACCTCCCCAATCGAACTACACTGGTTCTACCACCTGGTGAATGCACATCTTCTACAAATTAAGTAGATTTTGAGTCTTTCATCGTGCTGTATCAATGCGTAATTGTATAGAGAGAGTAGTGCAATGAATATACCAGAATTTCCTGATCCATTTGAGTCCTACAAGGAGTAAGGGCTTAAAAAGTCTGGACTAGATTTTTTAGATGAATAGTTAATTTTATCGCGTTACCAACTTGGAATGGAAATTTAGTAAGCGACAGCTGTGCGTATGCAAATAAATATACTGGACGCTTTCAATTTAGAATTCCAATTTTTTGGTTTCAATGTTTTCCGAATTATTGTCGTAAAGGCTTTAGATTTTATTTATAATTCAATAAGTGTGTTGGAAACTGTAAATTTAAATGTGTAAATACTTAAATTATGATTGTTATATTGGAATTACCGCTTTCTCTCTCTTATGTCTTCGCTCCATGTCGTGTCGTGTGTGGCTCTAAATTAAATACTCAAGAAAAAAAATCGTTTTGCTAATTCGTCTTCCCATCACCGTCCCCCACAAAGTGCTTGTCGGTTGAATCAGTGTATCCTAACTGTGAAGTATGTAACTCAGTTCTTGCGTTTCAATGAAAGAGTTTGGTTGCCGGCTCAATTTTTGTATATTTTTTTTGAGTTTACTCCTTAAGAATCGATTTGCATATATAAGGGCCCGGTATGAGAAAAATCCATCCAGTTACAATCAACTATTATACCAATACGCGTGGATGGTATGCATAGGTTTCGTGATTACGTTTTACTGAAATCTCAATGGTATTTAAAATAGTAAATCGTTAAAATAAGAAATGTAAGTACTCTGTAAATACGCACAATATTAATATTACAATAGGTAATTATATAAGATATAATTTTTCAAAATGAACCATGTATTGGTATTATTTATTATGGCGCCATCTATTTTAAATACGAGTAAACTCCAGTCCTACGTCGGAGCTGAAACACACATTTTTTTATTTCGTTTATTCACAAAATATTTGAGGCGACCATCTTGTTTTTTTTTTCTCTAGGAGGAAACCTTCAAAAGGTACTCGACGCCGTGGGATCGACGCAGGGTTATGTGGGATTTCTACTGCACTGAAACCCCTCGGTTCTAAAAATGGGACTCCGAGATCTCCAAGGGAACGCAACGAGAGTCCTCTGAGCGCGTTGCTCATAGGGCTTCTCCCAGATGAGCGGCCCACCGCTCAGCCTGGTTAGTACGGCTGCCAAACTATTGGTTTCACTAACTTCCCAACGGAAGCAAATAGCAGTTCGTTAACAAAATTCCCAGGGGTAATGCCAGAATAAGATTTCTTTTTTTTATTTGTTGTTATAGCCGCAATAGAAATACATCATCTGTAAAAAAACAACTGTCTAGCTATCACGGTTCAGGAGATACAGCCCAATTACGGACAGATGGACAAAACGACCAGACGCACTAACAGACAGACAGCGAAGTTTTAGTAATAGGGCTTTTACCCTTTGGATTCAGGATTCTAAAATAGCGGAGAAAACCAAACTACGCATCATAGTTATCACTACCAAACTATTCGTTTCGCTAACTTCCCAACGGAAGCAAATAGCAGTTCGTTAACAAAATTCCCAGAGGTGACGCCGGAATACGATTCCTTTTTTTTTAGTATTTGTTGTCATAGCGGCAACAGAAATACATCATCTGTGAAAATTTTAACACTCTAGCTATCACGGTTCAGGAAATACAGCCCAATTACGGACAGATGGACAAAACGACCAGACGCACTAACAGACAGACAGCGAAGTTTTAGTAATAGGGCTTTTACCCTTTGGATTCAGGATTCTAAAATAGGGGAGAAAACCAAACTACGCATCATAGTTATCACTACCAAACTATTCGTTTCGCTAACTTCCCAACGGAAGCAAATAGCAGTTCGTTAACAAAATTCCCAGAGGTGACGCCGGAATACGATTCCTTTTTTTTTAGTATTTGTTGTCATAGCGGCAACAGAAATACATCATCTGTGAAAATTTTAACACTCTAGCTATCACGGTTCAGGAAATACAGCCCAATTACGGACAGATGGACAAAACGACCAGACGCACTAACAGACAGACAGCGAAGTTTTAGTAATACGGCTTTTACCTTTTGGGTACGGGAAAACAAACTACGCATCATAGTTATCACTACCAAACTACTCGTTTCGCTAACTTCCCAACGGAAGCAAATAGCAGTTCGTTAACAAAATTCCCAGAGGTGACGCCAGAATACGACTTCTTATTTTTTTTTTTAGTATTCGTTGTCAAAGCGGCAACAGAAATAAATCTGTGAAAATTTTAACACCCTAACTGTCACGGTTCAGGAGATACAGCCCAACGGACAGTCACACACGGCAAACTTTCACATGAGGCGACCATCATAGTCTTGTTAGAACCCATGCTCTGTATGTAGTTGATTACAGATGTCTATGGGCGGCAGTGGCCACTTACCATCAGGTTGACTGCATGCTCGTTCGCTACTTCAGTCAGATAAAAAAAGACGGCTAGATGCACAGGTGGACAGACGGATAGCGGAGTCTCAGTAATGGGGTCTCGTTGTACCCTTTTGGACACGTCGTCAACCCATTGTAGTCCCACTGCTGGGCACGGGTCTTCTCTCAGAACGAGAGAGTTTTAGACCGTAGTCCACCGCGCTGGCCAAGTGCGAATTGATGACTTCACACACCTCCGAGAACTATTTTTTTTTTAAACTCTCGGGTGTGTAGGTTCCCTCACAATGTTTTCTTTCACCGAAAACCAGTGCTAATTAATTTCTAACACGCACATAAATCAGTGGTGCCTGGGTTTGAACCTCGGACCTCCCGATTGATAGGGCAAGTTTCAACCATTAGGCTATCACTACTCTTACCCTTTTGGATACGAAACCTTAAATAGCGTAAAAAACCAAACTACGCACCATACCACTACCAAACTATTCGTTTCGCTAACTTCCCAACGGACGCGAATAGGTTCGTTAAAGTTTTCCCCAGAGATGACGCCGGGATTCGATTTATTATTTTTTATGTTGTGATCGAGATAACAATATTGACGTGAAATACTTTCTTTAGGTGTCAGTAGCTTTAGTACCTATAACTTTTAGCGTTATATTGACCTGCGAGGCCGAGCGGTCACTTTTCGAATCAGACACGCGATGGGTTCCGGGTTCGATCCTCGGCCAAACAGATATCTAACTGCTAAATTTAGATTTTTGGTTTAGAAAATTTGTGGTAGCTAATTAAAAAGTATAGGTATTTATCGGTAGAAAATAGGATCACGTCTTTTTTATCTGGTTTAAGTAGCAAACGAGCATTCAGTCTACCTGATGGTAAGTGGTCACTGCCGCCCATTGACATCTGTAACAAACTTCATATAGAACATAGGTTATATCTGAAGTGAAACACAGATTGTCCCGAGGACTGAGATGGTCGCCTCATGTAAAAGTATGCCGGCAACCACACCCTTCCATCGAAGCGCAAGAAATCCTACATGCTAGAGACAGGTTCTATCACCTTTAAAGACCCCCATATCATAGCGCTCCGGGAATGCCTCAGGGGAAAGCTCATTTCACATCTTGCACATTTATGACAGGAAAGGCCGTACAAACCGAACCGTGGACTCAATTTGCACGGTCGTTGGTACTTCCATATAAAAGCAAATCAACATTTTTTTTATCGTTTGTAAATTAAAATATTGAACTCTCCCGGGATATTCAATTTTAGGCAGAAGCTAACACAGGTTAGCCCATTGTTAAATTGGGGCCAACATTTTTTCTAAACAAACATAACTTTTGAAAACGTATTTACCGACCGCAATGTTGGTTTTGGAATTGTTTATTAAGTTTGCATTTATCGTTTATTCCCCGACTTTGGTCATGTAGGTATAAAAGTTTAATTACTTTTTTTATAAAATTGAAGTATTGAATAATCGTACATTCAATTTATATTATAGTCCCGCTTCCTACAATCATAGCCAACACCCAACACTAGGATTTTTTCCTGTGTCGTGGGTACCATGGACCACACACATGACAAATACAGGAACAAAAAGACCCAGAACATGAATCTAAATTCATTCAGAAACCTGTTTGTCGGGAATCGAACCCGGGACGGGTCTAGCTCCCACTCTTACCGCCCGCAACCCTGGAAGCCCCTTTTAGTCGCCTCTTTCGAAAGGCAGGGGATACCATAGCCTTATTCTGGTCCCGGAATCACAGGGACAGAGGCAACCATCTTAGCCCTCGAATGAAGTAAGCAACTTAAGGTAAGACTCTCATATCATCTGGGTCTAATTACTAATGTTCGTGGATGGCAGTGACCATTTACTATCACATGGTACTGCAAGGTTATTCGATACATTAGTCGTATAATAAAACCAGCTAACTGCGAGTCGATCTCGCGCATCAAGAGTTCCGTACCATTGTTTAATATGACAAAAAAAGTCATCATATTTGTTTTATATGGAACCCCTTAAATATTTATTTTAATCTGTTTTTACTCCGGCAACAGAAAACAGGCTTTCTACACTCATAGCCCCACACTAGGATTTTCTCCTGTGTCGTGGGTACAATGGACACACAAGACGAATACACAAACACCCAGACACAGAATATAATCTAAACTCATCATTCAGATACCTGTCAGGCCGGGAATCGAACCCGGAACCCATTGCGCGTAAGACCGGTATGGTATCCACTGCGCCACGCGGGTCGTTAAATACATCAAATACAAGAAATACATTATCTGTGACAATTTCAAGTTTCTAGCTATCACGGTCCATGAGACCTGAGCCTGATGACGGACGTTTCAGTGGTAGGGTTCTGTTTGTACCCTTTAGGGTTCCGTTTGTATGGAACCTTTTAATCTCATAAAATCTTATCTATTCGAGTAGGCATGGAGCCTTAAACTAATTTTAGAAATACTTGACAAAATTAGGTACCCAAATTAAATTGTCAAAGCGGAGTGCGCGCCAAAAACTTTTGTTTTACGGTCTTCCCCGCGATTTAATTTGGAACTTTTTATAATTAAGGCCTAATTTGTTGTCCTGGAAGTTTTAAGACAAATAAGTGATGTTGAGGCCAGGTTTAGTTAAGTTCGTTAGCTAAGAACGTGCTCCCGTATGCTTGGTTTTTTGGAGTGAAAACTTTTTAAGGCGCATTGAGCGATTTTCGATTCACGACGATTTTTATCAGGTGGTAGAACCAGTGTGCAGTGCAGATTGAGCGGATTTTGGCCATAGTCCACCGCGCTGACCACATGCGAATAGGTGGACTTCACACACCGCTAAAAACTTTTTTTTTAATAGCTCTTGGGTGTGCATGTTTCCTCACGATGTTTTCCTTCACCGAAAAGCAGTGATAATTAATGTCTAATACGCACATAACTTTAGAAAAATAAGTGGAGCGTGCCTGGGTTTGAACCCCCGGACCTCCCGATCGAGAGGATAGGTTTCAAACATTAGGCTATCACTGCTCTAATAATTCCTTAGCGGTGTTTAATTTTATCTAGTTCTAGTGAGCGGATCTGTGGAATATTCTTAGGTTCTCTATACAGAAATACGTAAAAGATAAGGCTATAAATTGTACTATTTTTAAAAGATGTAAGGGTATAAACAAGAACCGATCAAGTAAACATTAGCAACATTGTATACACTTTAATTGTTCTCTTCAGCGATAAAGCACGCTCGCGAGGCGTTAGTCAATGTTTGGTATATACTGGACGGTGTTATGCAAGAACTAGTTAGTAATTTTAATAATTAAGGGGTATTCACGATATGCGGTTTTCAAATTCTTTAAATGTATCAATTCCGCGATAATACTAGTCTAAAATAATATAGTTAGTAATGTTTGATTTGATATAGTTTCAGTAAGCGAGAACGTCGACTATACTTAGGTTTAAAAGTGTTATGTAGAAATTTTAAGATCTTAAAGGTTATGGATTATATGATGTAAGGCCTTCTAAACTTTATTTTAATATTGTTAAAAGATATATCTACATTTGAGATTTGTATGTACAAAAAGCCACGTTATTTTCTGTAAGTTTGTTACAGTAGTTGTAAGCAGTACCATAACTATATCATCGTGTAAAAAATTGCAGTTTTTTGTTTTACTGACCATACGCAAGATATGAATATAGACAGATAAATATTTAAGAATTTTTTTCTAATTACATTCTATCAAATAAATTAACACGCAGTCTACATCCATTGTCCATCAAGAATTAGAATAGCCTCACACGGACACGTTTAAATTCAAATATATTCTAAAATATGTGTATGAAACATGTAATAATATTATATTTTGTTTGTACAGTCGTAAATTTCATTACACAAACAAGAACCTACAAATAAATTGGTAAAGGACATTGGTACTTTCAATCGTATTTCATTGATATTCATTTTTGATATCGTAATTCCAATAAAAGCAGACAATAAACATGATTTATATTTAGGTCCCATTATTTAGTCTTTGTTCCTAAAACCAACTGTCCATTTGTAAATTATTTATCGCTATTCAAACGATTTTGCGTAATGGACGCCGAAGATTAAATATTATTATATTGGCTTAACAATGAATTATTATTTCAATTAATTTAATTTATTTTAGAAGCTTAACTACGTTGGAATCATTGTCATGTCTATCGAAAAGTCTTTACGCTGCTATAATCCTAGTTAAAAAAACATGCGACACTCGTGGACTACCGCGGTAAAGCTTTTGCATAGCATTTTTTATCAACTTATACAATTATAATCATTTATTTATTTGAGCAGTATATTTTTTCTTTGATTTTAATTCGATTTTTTTTATTTGATACTATATACTTTCTCACAGTTGCTTACATATTCATCCGATTTCCGAGCAGCTCGTCTCGCTTCGTGCGAGCTTCGAACTGTCGTACCATATACATACCTACACGTTAAGCGAACGCTCGGCCGTGCTACATGGTAGGTGGAGTGCTGGGTGTTAGGTTTTTTCGTTACGGAATTTCTCGATTCGGTCGCCGCGCTCAAAGCCCACGATAAAAGCTATGCAATAGCTTAAAACTATAAACATGTTTATAGGCGATATTTTTTGTATACAAAATTAGAAAATTTTGATTTTGACGTGTTATAACTCTTTGTTTAATAATAATAGCAGTTTATGCGCAACTTTATTCTTTATTATTCGCACCAACAACAACACAACAACCAATCATAGCTGGGCTACTCCCGAGGAGTATGATTGTCGCCTCATATACTTCACGCAAAAAATACTTCACGCTAGAAATAGGTGTGGCAGTGGCACTTTCTTGGTTGAACTACACTGGTTCTACCACCTGACAAATGACTTTGTGATGACTGAGGTTTTACCAAGAGACATTTAAAAGTAAAATAAATAAACATTTTAAATAGACGTGCATTGTATGCTTCCGAATTAACCCGTCCACAAGAAAAGCGAAGATAACAGCGTGCGCCGGAATTAATTAGCCAACTAAAAACTTGGCTCATTTGGCGTAATACCATCCGAGAACAAGCGTAGTGTAAGTTTCGGGGGTTGGATAAGGGAGTACTTTTTATAGTAATTAATTATTTGTGAAGTCCTTTTTTAAGGGTAGGACTCTATTTTTGTTGCGCAGTCTTTGACCTACATTTATTTTTACAACTGCGTCAAGAGCAGTTTTAGCAGTTTTTTCTAGCGTAGGAATATGAGTGTATTCTCACTGTATTTCCGGGACCAGACTTGGGCTACGGAATCACCTGCCTGTGGTAAGAGGCAACTAAGAGGGGCTTCCGGGCGGGCGGATAGAGTGGGAAATCGAACAATGTCAGTCAAGCGACCCCGGAAAGGACGATGGCATGTGTGGTCGTAAATACCAGGAGGCACGGTGACCTCTTATGCTTACTGGGGAAGAGCCCGAAATAGGCATCGCGCGGTTGTGTTTTCCGTTGAAGATGCGCGGCGAGGAGAATTCCGAAGTTCTTCTTGCAGCGCTGACAGATTATCGAAGGGCGATAACAAAAAAACGAATATGTATGTATAAAAATTGATAAAATTATGTATTTGTACATCCATACGTATGTTCATTATTTTTTTTCTCCGCCATAGCCCTGAAGGCATGATAGTAAATATTATAAAATACTACGTAACTATATAATAATTAATAGTAATATAATATCTATTATTAATAGTGTAATAAGGGGACAATTGGACTGAAACATTGACTTCCAAAGTAATTAAAACATACGAAAGCATTTTTGTACTATTGAATATACCAATGCCGTCCATGGGCATCTGTAATAAACATAAAACATAGGTTCTATTTTAAGTCAACCACAGATGCACTGCTATTTCTGAGGACTAAAATGATTATTTCATATGAAACTGCGCCGGCCACCAAACCCTTCTATCAAAACGCAAGAACTGCGTCACACTAGAAATTAGTACGGCGGTGGGACCTTCTCGCTCGAACTGGTCCTACCACCTCTAATAAGTCAAATCGATATTTTAAATTTACAATACTTTAAATATTTGTCACCTTTATCGCTGTTTGAAATTAATATAACGTAAAACATTCAAAAGTATTCTTACCATACAAATTCTACAACTGTAAACATCTTTTACGTTTATTTTTTGAGAAAATACAGATGTTTATAGTTAATTCAAGATAATGTTATGCGAAGGAAATGTAAGTTAAACATGCACATTGTTTATTAGGGGACACACCCCATTTATCCGCCTAAAATTATCTTTATTCCGACTCTTTGCTTAATTGACATATATAAGCAACTTTATAATTGTAGAATAGGGATTCTATCTTAAGCCAATTACAGAAGCTTTGCTACTTCCGAGGACTAACATAGTCGCTCAGTTTTAGTCAACGGTTCTGAACCGTGCAATTTTGTACTTAAATTCCAAATAGAATTTGGACAACCACGAAACGATTTTTGAAAATTTATCACGAAAATGTACATCTTTTACGAACGTCAGCTGAATAGGAGATGAAAAAAGTCGATGACTTGTTTTTGAGTTTAAAATTCATTCAATTTACACAGCCATTTAAACTAGTGGTATTTTGTAACAGTTGTGGTATTTTTTAATAGTTTCAAGTAGCAAACGACCAAATAGTTCTCCTGATGGTAAGCGGCCAATAGACATTTTGAAGGTGGTAGATCCAGTGTAGTTCGACCGGGGAAGTACCACCGCCACACCTATTTCTAGCGTGAAGCATTTCTTGCGTTTCTATAGAAGGCTGTGGTTGCCGGCACACTTTTACATGAGGCGACCATCATAGTCCTCGGGACCTCCTCGCAACGCATCTGTGTTTGACTTCAGATAGAACTCATGTTCTGTATGAAGTTGGTTACAGATGTCCGTGAGCGGCAGTGACCACTTATCATCAGGTGGACTGCATGCTAGTTTGCTACTTCAGTCAAATAAAAAAAAAAGACATAAATAACTTTACCTGACTGCATCAAAAGGAATGTAGTATTTATCCAGCGTATCTATGTTTGTTTGTACGTATGTATATTCATTTACGTAGTACGTAGCGTATCAGATTGTAACATATGACATCGTTTGAATCGACCCAGGTGTCAGAATGACACAGGTTTATTAACTTTTAAATATTTGCTACAGGGCTAACATGGTCATCTTATGCAAAATGGGCAGAAATCTGCTTGTCAATTATATGCAACTTAAGGGCAGTAAATTATTGACCTGAATATATTTCAGGTCAATAATTTACTGCCCGTTCTTAAAATATTATGTCCTTTAATTTTCCTAATATTTTAAACACCGTAATATCTATAAATATTTGGCAAAAGGATATTTCCCGCCCGGCTAGGGGATCATGCGTCTGGGGATCGGCCGTGCTCCGACAGTCGTTGTTCGGAACTTGTATAAATGCGGAGTGTTAAGAATACTTCGATAGCGTGTTTCAGAATACAAGTAGCGCCATCTCTCAATGAGTTGTGGGAGGTCGCCACAAATATATTGGACATAATTATATCTAGCTAATAAATAAGGGTATACCCACAATGTTGGTTACAAAGGTAGAAATAATGTTTGCGTTGCTTAATAAGGGGATGGAAAGTGTTTTTCTCGGTAACGAATGCAAGAAAATAAAAGGAAACTCCACTGTAGTCTTTTAGTAATGATGTTCATTCATTTCTCCCGCATTTTAGGGTAAATTTGCATTACTTTTGTACAGAGATAAAATTACTTTGGAGTTTTCTTAAAATAAACTTTATATTTTCGTGTGCACTGTGTTTTGATCTGATTATAGTACGCATGGTAAAATAATGCGAATAGGATGCATTCCCACTTTAATGACTAAAATAGAAGAAAACGAATACATTATTATAGAGATAATATTATTATGAGATGAAATATATTAAATAGAATGAAAATATAGAGAAATTATATTATAAGTATTTTACGGTGCTGCATACAGTGACAAATGTTGTTATGGTACATTTTTCTGTAATTTTGATTTGTTCCTGGTTGTTAAATATGTATTTAACACGCAGGGATAAATAGGTTCGAAAAAGTAAAAAAAATAAATACGACCTCTATACCATAAAAAGAATTAAAAATAATTTAAATATATTATGTTGGTTTACAATATACGCAGTTGATACTTAGTACATTGTCCCTGTAGTTCCGGGACCAAAATAGAGCTACGATATCCCCTGCCTATCGCAAGAGGCGACTAATAGGAGCTTCCGAGGTTGCTGGTGGCTAGAGTGGGAGCTCGAGCTGTCCAACCAGGCGAACCCGAGAAGGACGGCGACATGCGAGGTCGCATGCCGTCGTAAGGAGAAGAAGGTTCGGTGAGCGTATTCGCTCACCTGGGAAGAGTAAGAATGGGGCATCGCGCTGGGAGGACTCCAGTTGTGTTCCGTTGCAGATCCTGGAGTCTTCCAAGCAGCGCTAAGGACGGCCACCGAGGTTTTTTCTCTAGTCAACCCATTATTGTCACACTGCTGGGCACAGCTCTTCTCTCAGTATGAGTTTAAGGCCGTAGTCCACCGCGCTGGCCAAGTGCGAATTGGTGGACGGGGAGGGGGGGCCGGTAGGGATAGTGAGGTAATAATCCCACATAACCCACGTACCTTTTGACCACGTACCAACGGCGTCGGGTACCTTTTGAAGGTTTCCCTCTCGTAAACAAAAAAAAAGATACTTAGTACATACAATTCTTCATAGTAGCAATTTTATGAGCTGCTATGATCTGATCTAAAGGGTGTGATAAAGAAGACATAATTATTTATGAGAGGCGTTTAAACTTAGTACTGAGGAGTAGTAACGCATCTGTGGCTAACTTCAAGTAAGATTTTGGTCCTATCTGGAGTAGATTGCAGTGGTAGTGGCCACTTAACATCAGGCATGTGCTCTTCATATATATAATTATGTTTATGCTCTGCATGCTGCCGTAAAGAAAATAATCATGTGCTCATTTGCCACGTTTTCTTATTACCTTAAAGATACATACAACCACACACAAACACACACATATATAAGCAAAGTTAATCAAAATTCACACAGATCGTCACAACACAGGGTTTGTAAAGACATATTCGTCATACGAGACACGAACAAAGTAACTGGAAGAACAATTTAATTAAGTCTAGTTCTACCCGCGAATTTAGCTTCTATGAATAAATTTAATCTCCTCATCATTTGAATAACTCAATTAGCGTATGTATATTGCATTAGATTGAGCTGGCTAAGCACACATCCAATTATGTATGCAGATTTTCTAGGCGTAGAAAAATTAGAGTAAGCCGTTAAGATAATTGCATATATTGGCGGTTCAGGTTCTTTTCAGTGAAAAAGCGAGTTAGTTTTTGCCACGGACGTGCAAGTGGACTGAGCTTCCAGCAACTGACTGAGCAATAAAGTTGTGAAAAGAGCTCTCCTTTAAAGCTGTTGATGCTTTGGCGACTCCTCTGGTGTTGCAAGTCTCCATAGGCGACAGTGACTACTTATCATAAGGTAGCCCATCTGCGTTATTGCCAGGTTTAAGTATGAAAAAAATAAATTCAAGTCAGATGTCGTTTAAGTATATTACGCAGATTTTGTAGGTGGTAGAACGTGTAGTTCGACCGGGAAGTACCACCACCACACCTATTTCTAGCGTGAAGCATTTCTTGCGTTTCCATGGTAGCCGGCACACTTTTATATGAGGCGAGCATCTCAGTCCTCGGGAGTAGCAACACATCCGTAATTGACTTTAGATAGAACTTCATGTTCTACATGAATATGCCTGTCAAACCGGGAATCGAACCCGAAACCCACTGCGTGTCAAACCGGTATGGTAACCGCACCGTCACGCTGGTCGTCGTTATTTTAATCAAACTGTTTCAAAATGTGTGTCTACCTACATTTGCCCAGCGTAGTAGTACGAGATCCGGCTGCAAATTTGTGTTGTTATTGTGTACATGCTAAAATCCACATTTTTACTCATATTTATAATTAGGAGAATAAAAATCTACCAGGTTGCCAATTAAAATGTGACCGATAGTATTTTAAATTAATAATTGTTAATTCACGGGAAAAAATTAATTAATCAAGTTTTGAAATAAAATATCGTTCACTTCACGGTAATAGGTATAAAGACTAAAAAAGGTATAAAAACCTTTTGAAGGTTTCCCCCTCGACAACAAAAAAAAAAGGTATAAAGACTGAAAAATCGTAGTTGCCATTGCGCACTTGGCCGCACCTCCTCGCAGCCAGGTATAAAGTACTAAAGTAGTATAGGTATAGTGGACTAAATTCTTCGTAGCAGTGAGAAAAGATTGACAAACAACAAAACAAACTAGATAAAAATAATTTACCACAAATGACCATTCCATAAGGACGAAACCCTTAAGCTCTTCCATAAAGTTCGACCCTTCAACTAAACGAGACCTTTGAAGTGATAAGTCCTTATTGTCCGTTTCCGCCAACTTTATATTTACGCCCCAAAACTTCCCGGAAGCTTCATATTTGCGGGGTCTTCGGTTTGTTAACCGAAATATAAATAAATAGCAGTTTGTATTTGCTATGCTGGCTATCTTCAATGCGTGCATGTGTGTGTGCGTGTGCGAGTGTGAGTGTATACGTGCGTGTGTACATACACGCGTATTTATTTCTGTGTATGTGTATGTTTTTGTGTGTTAGTGTATTTTATTTTATAATATGGAAAACCAAAAGAATGTGTTAGTGACGAAACTGTTCGGATATGCTTCGGTCAGTATCTGAACAGGATAGGGAGACAGGCGACGGCGCTCTGTCACCATTGCGGGCAAGACGAGGATTCCGCACACGCTCGAGTGCTGCTCAGCTTGGGAGTCTCAGCGGCGAATCCTCGTTCGAAAGGTTGGAGTGGACCTTTATCCGGTGGCCGTCGTTGCGGCCATGGTTCGGCGGCGAGAGGCCTGGAATGGCATGATCACCTTCTGCGAGGACGTGATGTCAGCGAAGGAAGGCGTCGAAAGGGCCAGGGAGCGCGTTGATTCCTCACGGAGAAGGATCCGCCGCGGCCGCCAGTAACAGCGCCCTGTAGTTCCGGGACCAGAATAGGGCTACGGCATCTCCTGCCTGCGTAAGAGGCGACTAAAACTGATCTCGGAGTCTTCTCTGGAGCTAACTTTCATTATCATGTAAAAAGAAAACATGATTGTAATAATATTTAAAAAAAATGGATAAAAATAAGAAAAAAAGACAAACCCGCTGAGTTTCTTGCCGGATCTTCTCAGTTGAGGTCGTGTTCCGATCCGGTGGTAGTGTAAGAAAAATAATGTAACTGACAATTTGTAAGTGCCCCCGCAGGCCTATGCAAAATAAAGACATTTCATTTCTCTATAGCGCCGAGGACGGGCATCGGGAGGGGGGGGGGGGGGGGTTTAGTGCGGTAAAAATCCAACATAACCCTGCGTAGCTCCCACGGCGTCGGTTACCTTTAGAAGGTTTCTAAAAAAAAAGGGGGAAGGCCTCGAAAAAAAAAGTGACGAAACTCTTAGTGACCAATATTTTCTAATATCCATAAGTATATGTAATAAAGCCCGGATATGAATGAAGTCCTAACGTTGATTCTATGCTATTTAAGCAGAAATAGGAGTGAAGGTACTCAAACTAACTTCTACCAGCTTCATACGAAAGATTTTGATGTAATGCTCATTATAAAGAATTTATATGATGTTGTCACTTATCGCAATATGTAAAAATTCACTGCATTTGAATTTATAAACGTGAATTTATTTTACAACGCTTGCGTTGCCAAATTTTAAACTTGGAAATTCTCTGTCAGACCAGTATGATAATCACTTTATTACGTGACCTACGTACATATCTTAATATTAGATTTTTTGTTTTCGTCCCTGTAGTTCCGGGATCAGAATAGGACTACGACATCTCCTGCCTGTCGTAAGAGGCGACTAAAAGGGGCTTCCGGGGTTGCGGGCGGCTACAGAGGGAGCTCGAACCGTTCGGTCAGGCGATCCCGGGAAGGACGGCGGTATGTGTGATCTCATACCGTCGTGAAGACTAGATGAGGCGGAGGGCCCAGCCGCCAATCTGTGAGGAGCCCAATGAGGCAACACGCTTAGAGGATTCCGGTTGCGTTCCTTTGGAGATCCCGGAGTCCTTTTTATAGCGCCGAGGACGGCCACTGGGGATGTATTAGTGCGGTAAAAATCCCACATGACCCTGCATCGCTCCCACGGCGTCGGGTACCTTTTGAAGGTTTCCCCTGCGAGAACAAAAAAAAAGAATTGTGTTTTACAAGGGGGTAGAACGAATGTGTTTCGATTGGAGAAGTCCAACCGCCGTACTTATTTCTAGCTTGAAGCAGTTCTTGCATATAAGTGGGAGGCGGAGCTTGCTACCTTCACGTGAGGCGGTTATCATGTTCCTCCGGAAACCCATGCGTCTAGTATTGACATCAGATAGGGCGGCAGTGACCACTTACCATCAGATGGATTACCCATGGTTATATGTAAGTGGGGCAGTGATAGCCTAATGGTTGAAACTTGCCCTCTCGATCGGGAGGTCCGAGGTTCAAACCCAGGCATGCAGCACTGATTTTTATAAAATTATGTGCGTATTAGAAATTAGTTATCACTGCTTTTCGGTGAAGGAAAACATCTGAGGAAATCTACACACCCGAGAGTTCTTAAAAAAAAGTTTTCGGAGGTGTGTGAAGTTCACCAATTCACACTCGGCCAGCGCGGTGGACTATGGCCTAAACTCTCTCATTCTGAGAGAATACCTATGCCCAGCAGTGGGACAATAATGGGTTGACAAGAGATATGTAAGCGTTATATGTGAAGTCGATCACTGATGCGTTACTACTCCCGAGAACTAAGATGGTCGCCTCATATAAAAGTGCAATGCCTCATTGTTGTAGGGTACGTAGTTCATTAGAGCATAATATACAGCGGCATTGTTCTCGGATGGTATTACGCCAAATGAGCCAAGTTTTTAGTTGGCTAATTAATTCCGGAGCACACTGTTATCTCCGTCTTGCCCGTGGAGGGGCTTATGCAAAAGAAATGCTTTAAGTAATTTTAATAACACAATAACGGAGAATAAGGTATTTACGAATTTATTATATTAAAATAGTTTTATAGAAAAATATGTTAAAGCAATATATATGTCGTAGAATCCAATGTATTGTTATCGAATGGTCGCCATTGTCGTCCAACGTATCGATATTTGTTTAATTTCAAATCAGTGTACGTATTTATTAACAAAACCATCACAAGCGCTATTGACTGATTCTCTGACATTGACAACTGACATGGTAATATTCTTATAATATGAATGAGGTCGTATACCATGTAAATTGATTAGTTACCTCTAACATATATGTATATAAATACAAGGTTATTGTAAACGATAGGAACCTTTTGGACATAATAATATGTAAGCGTGCGACGGTCGCGAGGAACAAAATTGAAAAATAAAAAATAAAAACATTCGGTTTGACATTGTTTGAATATCGCTAGTCTCGCGCCCGCCGCTCGCCTTGTTGTTTATGTTTTATTATTATTTCGGAATATATCTTTTAAATTGTGCTCAATCGGTTTTTCTTACTGCCGTCTTGGCCCCAAAGCTTACAGTTGTCATTGCGGCTTCGTTAGTTTCAATCATATCTACCACTATAATGAGTATTCCATATGTTAATCAAGGCCACAAACTAATTATGTGCTAAAACTCAGGGTAATAACCGTTTATGTGTGAAAGAGTAGCAAATAAACATTATAATCTCACAAACTTTCGCATTTATAATATTATCAACATTTCTACACCGCCATATAAAAATGTGTCTTATAATACAAACAGGGTTAACGAAAAATAGACAAAGTCAGTCATTTGCCTAGCTTGATTTGAACCAGAGCCTTTGCAATGAACACTTTAAGGTACAAGTTAGTCATTAACGCATCACGTGGGCTGCCATATTAATTTGATTCGTCGTCAACCCATTACTGTCCCACTGTTGGGCATGGGTCTTCTCTCGGAATGAGAGAGCTTAGGCCATAGTCCACCGCGCTGGCCAAGTGCGAATTGGTGGACTTCACACACCTCCGAGAACTTTTTTAAAGAACTTTCAGGTGTGTAGGTTTCCTCACGATGTTTTCCTTCGCCGAAAATCAGAGATAATTAAAATATAATACGCACATAAATCAGTGGTGCGTGCCTGGGTTTGAACCTCGGACCTCCCGATCAAGAGGGCAAGTTTTAACCATTAGGCTATCACTGCTCCTCACACACACACACATTAATTTGATTAATGATTGTCAATTCATCGTTTATCTATCCACTATCTTTTATTTAAATTTTCGCTCAACGGTATTCAATTTGTTTCGATATTGTTTACATTTTATCTATGATCATGATTTATTAGCGAAATAATTTGAATAACAAATAATTAATTAGCGGTCAAGTTTGATTTAGGCACAAAAACTAAATAATGGGTGTAGAGTATAATTTAGGGATATTTATTATTTGTGGTTATTATCTCGAAAACTAACATGAATGATAAATGGTAACTACAATGATATGTATGTAATTATTATAATAATTACAAGTTTTGAAGGAACGTTATTATGAGCTTGTAACACAAAATTTATGTATGTTTTTTTCTCTTAAAATTATGTATTTAGCCTTTGAATTTTTTTTCAAATTTCTTTATGTATCTATTTTTGTTATTGAAGTAAATGTGAAACTTATTTTTCGGTTGTCTTTACTTCTAAAATAAATGAACTGAATTTGATTTACGAGTACAACGAATACTATTATTCATAATACGAACACTAAAACACATATTTCATTTACTATAACTATATTATATTACTTGGCTCCGTTGCATAGCACCGTCCAGCTAGACTCCAAACAATGAGTAACGTTTCCGTGCGTGCTTTATCGTTCTCAAGATACGAATAATTTTATTGTATGAACATTGTACTGATATATTACATGCTTGTTTACTGTTTTAACCATAAGGAAATCCTGGAAACTATGAGTATTTTTATCCATTGTTCATTGAGCCAGGCTATTAGCGTGTAAACGTGACTGAGGCAGGCGGAGCACCGGGAATAAGCTAGTATTATAAATTACTTAGCATCATTGCATAACATCGTCCAGCAAGACTCCAAACAATGAGTAACGTCTCCGTGCGTGCTTTGTCGTTCTCAAGACACGAGTAATTTAATTGTACGAACAGCGTAGTGCGACATTAAATCCTTGTTTAAGGCTCAAACCATGAGGAGATCCTGATACTTATTTAAATATTATAAATGAAAAAGTTTGTGTGGATGTAATTTTTATTTATTTATTTATTTTAAGTTTTGAAACACCTTAATCTAAGGTTTACAAGGGTGCACTTAATGCCTAATGGCATTATCTGCCATCCAGCCTGAGCGACAGCGATAATCTGTGGTACGTATATAAAAAGTAAACAAATTATCAACTATTGAAATACCGTCAAATTTTTACTGTGTTTGTTGCTTTTTCACACAAAGATTACAATTAGAATTTCGCTGAAATTTGGAACATATACAGTTCATGACAATCAACAAATGGGGTACAATTAGCGTATTAAACAAAACTGAAGCGGGCGAGCAGCAGGACTGAACTAGTGATATATACATAATTTACTCGGCACATTGCATAGCACCGTCCAGCAAGACTCCAAACAATGAGTAACGTCTCCGTGCGTGCTTTATCGTTCGCGAGACACGAGTCATTTAATTGTATGAAGAGCATTATACATGCTTGTTTAAGGCTCAAACCATAAGGAAATCCTGAAAACTATGTGTATTTTCCTTTGTTATCAAGTGGATCAACAAAGACTTAATGGAAACACTTGGCTCATTTTACCGAATCACGAATCGGCTAGTTTTTACCCGACTTTTTTTATCTGAATGAAGTAGCAAACGAGCATGCAGTCCATCTGATGGTAAGTGGTCACTGCCGCCCATGGACATCGGTGGGCAACTTCAAATAGAACTTGGGTTCAATAGTTGCAAGGTAGTATAATTTGGTTGATTTTATGTACGTTTTATGCATTATTTGTAAAAATATTAGCATTGCGCAATCTTTCTCTATATCAACTATAAACGTGCGTAACTTCATACTCCTCTTTATCTATCTTGAAAACGGATCACAAGTTTTTGCTTCACGTATTAATATATAGAAGGGACGGCGACTGCGAATATGTAAAACCATGCGAATTCCTTAAATCACTAACCTGTATATACGCTCAAAAAACATTACCCTGCATCTGATACAGACGGGTAATTATCCGTTCCTCAATTTTCTTTCCAACCTCTCCGGTGCCAACATGTTTAACCCAAATTACTACAGTTTAATTACTGGTGTTCATTTCTCAGAACACCTTTTACGCTTCCCGTAATACGCGTAAACATAATTTCCGCCTTTTAATAATTTGGGTTATACATTAAATATGGATATTTTGTTATAATGGGATGTACTGATACTTCATCTTCAGATGATCTTTTTGTGATTATCTGGAGGTACCACCGTTACACCCATTTCTGCCTAATAACAGTAGTGTTTGGCGTTGCTGTGTTCTGTAGGGTGTAGTAAAGGATTGATAAGTATCTTCAGTATGAAGCCTTAATATAGGGTGGTACGATTACTTTCTAACCCTTCCACTCCCTTAGGTTACACTGAATCAATTTAACAAATCGGACACACTATAGGTTCTAATTAACCTCCCCTTATCCTAATCTGGTGCACTTGAATCAGTCAAGACGTCGCTCTTTTTTAACTTTGTAAATCTCCTACCCCCTAGGATAATCGTCAGATTAGCAAATTTGACACATTTGAGGTTGTAATTAACCTCCTCTTGCCCTAATATGATGCATTCGAGTCCATTTCATGCCATTCCATGCAATTCTATATTACCATTCTTTTTTTACAATTTTGTAACTCTATAGACGCTTCTCCCACCGCTCAAAGTAAAAACATCACATGACAACTTATTCTTACTATCACATAATCTTTCAAACCGGTTTCCGTGACGCTCGAATTACTTTCGTTTCAGTGGAATAATCCTAGTGTGGGATATGGATACGTTTCTAAAGGACGAATTTCACAGCATTCATAGAGATACGTTTGGTGGCATTTAGTGGGCTAAATAACGCTGCTATCTGCTTCCGGCCACTTGCCTGCGCGCTCTCTGATGTTTTATTGCTCTGTGCTTTGTGCTTTATGTTTATTAATAGTCTTTGCTAAATGCGCCAAAATTTATTTTGATAGTTTTTATAGATAAGATACAAAACAGTGTAGAGCAGTGATAGCCTAATGGTTGAAACTTGTTCTCTCGATCGGAAGATCCGAGGTTCAAAGGCAGGCACGCACTGATTTATGTGCGTATTAGAAATTATAAATCACTGCTTTTCGGTAAAGGTAAACATCGAGAGGAAACCTATATACCTGAAAGTTCTTGAAAAAAATGTTCTCGGAGGCGTGTGAAGTCCTCCAATTCACACTTGGCCAGCGCGGTGGACTATGGTCTTTAACTCTCGCATTCTGAGAGAAGAACCGTGCCCAGCAGTGCGATAATAATGGGTTGACCAAAAGATAGTTTTAAGATCGACTAACTTAAATAGGTAACTTACTAGCTTACTCCCACGACTCCATTCGCTTCGATCAGGCTGACCTTAATAATCAGTATGTGTTGATCCAGGTCAAAAGCTACCTGTATGTCAAATTTCAGCGAAATGCAATCTGTAGTATTAGCATGAAATAACAACAAACACACATACGTCCTCACTCACTTTCGCATCTATAATATTAAAAAAAGTTAATACATGCTAGCAGTGACCCGCGGTTTTTCCCGCGTGGGTGCGCTCGTCAACAGTAATCGTAATATTTCAGTCAATTTACATAAAGCCGTTATTTTGAAGGTGATAGAACCAGTGTAGTTTGACCGAGTAAGTACCAGCACCACACCTATTTCTAGCGCGTGAAGTATTTCTAGCGTTTCGATGGAATGGTGTGGTTGCCGGCACACTTTTATATGAGGCGACCATTATAGTCCTCAGCAGTGGCAACGCATCTGTGACTGACTTCATATAGAACCCATGTTCTGTATGAAGTTGATTACAGATGTCCATGAGCAGCAGTGACCACTTACCTTCAGGTGGACTGCATGCTCGTTTGCTATTTCAGTCATAAGAAAATAATAATAAAATGTATTATTTATCTTAACCTTGCTTATGAATAGAACTATAATTTAATAAAAACATTACAAAAATCCGTTAAATACATTTTGAGAATAAAAAAATCACATAGAGACCGAGAGCTTTTGGGCACTTTATAATAACATATTATATTTTCTCATCTTCAATTTAATGCAATAGCTGATGAAAATTTATTCTACTTTCAAGCACATTTATTGCGTAGATCTAACCCGCGGCCTCGCCCGCACGGTAAAAGGGAATCAACATTAGCATTTGATAGCGTCATTCAAAACTTGCAAATGAATTTTACTAATGGCATCTATTAACAACGTCTGGAACTACTAAATATGTATCAACTAACAAAACATCGATATTCTCATGGGAATGAGAGAGGGCTGTAAAAAGTAACCTACGTTACTCACCGCCCTTCTATCTCTCAGGATATAAACCATATATATAATAGCTATATGGCGATGTGAAAGCGGAATAAACAAACACACTTTCTCATTTATAATATTAGTAAGGATAGTATGGATTCATAGTATTTGAAACGAATTTGTACTCAAAAACACCTCCGGTGACACGAATTGACATAAATAGTGCTATCGGTTTCCGGACGATGATGTGTCATTGCGCGCTTCGGTCTCTCTGTATGTTAATGATCTGTGCTTCCCGTGGCGTTGTTGCATTTTTATAGGCTTTTTACTCGTCAGTGACATATGTTTTTAAAGGGTCTAAATTCATTTCTGTGCGAAATGGCGTGAAATAGTGGGGATTATTACATGCCCCTGCCCTGCCAATATTGCGACTGCATGATGATCACCACCGCTCTGCCAAGACCGAAACGGAAAAGAGGAAAGAAAGAGTTCGTTCCTCTATATATGTGTTGCATTCTGGAAATCTGTAAGCAATTTTATATAGAACAAACAAGTCAATAACAGATGCGTTGCTACTCCCGAAAACTAAGATAGTCGCCTCATATAAAAGGAAGCCGGTTGCTCTTCTGTGAAGTGGTCGCCTCATATAAAATTATTACTATATTTTTACAATAAAACACATTTGCTTTACACTATAATTATAGAAAAAAAAATAATGCTCTGGACTTCATTGGATTCTGTTTATTAAAACGTTAATCACGGGCCAATATCCATATCGTGAATGCCGATTTTTATCGCGCGCATCGATTTTCTGTAAAATAATATGTACGTTGGAACATATTTGAAACAAATTTGTACACAAATACAGCTACGGTGACGTGAAATGACATAAATGGTGCTATCGGTTTCCGGACGATGTTTTATTGCGCGCTTCGGTTTCTCTGTATGTTAATGATCTGTGCTTCCTGTGCCGAAATTGCATTTTTATAGGTTTTTTTATTCGACAGTGACATATGTTTTGTAACGGTTCTAAATAATGCGATAGCATATAAATGTACATATGCATGTAGGTTTCTTTTATCTGACTGAAGTAGCAAAGGAGCATGCAGTCCACCTGATGGTAAGCGGTCACTGCCGTTCATGGACATCTGTAATTAACTTTATACAGAACATGGGTTCCATCTGAAGTCAATATACACTATGATGGTCACCTCATGTGAAAGTGTGCCGGCAACTATACCCTTCTATCGAAACGCAAAAAGTCCTTTACGCTAGAAATAGGTGTGGCGGTGGTTCTTCCCCGGTCAAACTACACTAAAGTCTTTACACCAGTTTTTTTTTATAAGAAAACACATCGTGAATAAAAATGTTTTACAACACTTTGCATTATAAAACACACCTTCGGTCAACACTTTGGTTATAAGGCAGAAATAAACGCTGCTGCTTTCGTTAATTATATTTGTATAAAGGATCATTAATTGAATATTAATGTAAATTCTATCTATTTAAAGGCTTATTCACTATCTGGTATACATACCCAAATACTGGAATCAAATCCAATAAGCTTACTAAACAAAAAAATAACAGTATTCCAAAACACAGCTGTACGTGAATCTAATTCGCTCACACATAAATTGAGCTGTTATCTCTTTCCAGCTCACTTGGCGCAACGATTCAGTCAGCGCAACTGTAACATCTGTTTGTTTATTACTCTGTGTTCTAACAGAAAACTATTGAACGTTTTGCAAGTGTTGTAAATGCTATAGCAGTTAAAGTATATGTAGGATCATACATTGAATATTAATGTAAATTCTATCTGTTTAAAGGCTTATTCATAATCTGGAATAAATACCCAAAACTGGGATTAAATCCTCTGAGCTTACTATACAAAAAAAAATACAGTATTGCAAAACACAGCTGTACGTGAATCTAATTCGCTCACACATAAATTGAGCTGTTATCTCTTTCCAGCTCACTTGGCGCAACGATTCAGTCAGCGCAACTGTAACATATGTTTGTTTATTACTCTGTGTTCTAACAGAAAACTATTGAACGTTTTGCAAGTATTGTAAATGCTATAGCAGTTAAAGTATATATACGATCACACATTGAATATTAATGTAAAATCTATCTATTTAAAGGCTTATTCACAATCTGGTATACATACCCAAATACTGGGATTAAATCCTCTGAGCTTACTAAACAAAAAATAACAGTATTCCAAAACACAGCTGTACGTGAATCTAATTCGCTCACACATAAATTGAGCTGTTATCTCTTTCCAGCTCACTTGGTGCAACGATTCAGTCAGCGCAACTGTAACATCTGTTTGTTTATTACTCTGTGTTCTAACAGAAAACTATTGAACGTGTTGCAAGGGTTTTAAATGCTATAGCAGTTATAATATATATAGGATCATACATTGAATATTAATGTAAATTCTATCTATTTAAAGGCTTATTCACAATCTGGTATAAATACACAAAAACTGGGATTAAATCCTCTGAGCTTACTAAACAAAAAAATAACAGTATTTCAAAACACAGCTGTACGTGAATCTAATTCGCTCACACATAAATTGAGCTGTTATCTCTTTCCAGCTCACTTGGCGCAACGTTTCAGTCAGCGCAACTGTAACATCTATTTGTTTATTACTCTGTGTTCTAACAGAAACTATTGAACGTTTTGTAAATGCTATAGGAGTTAAAGTATATTTAGGATTATTCGTTAAATATTAATGTAAATTCTATCTATTTAAAGGCTTATTTACTATCCGATATGAATATACAGATACTAGGATTAAATCTTCTAAGCTTACTAATAAAAAAAAATAACAGTATTGCAAAACACAGCTGTACGTGAATCTAATTCGCTCACACATAAATTGAGCTGTTATCTCTTTCTAGCTCACTTGGCGCAACGATTCAGTCAGCGCAACTGTAACATGTGTTTGTTTATTACTCTGTGTTCTAACAGAAACTATTGAACGTGTTGCTAGTGTTGTAAATGCTATAGGAGTTAAAGTATATTTAGGATCATTCGTTAAACATTAATGTAAATTCTATTTAATTAAAGGCTTATTTACTATCCGATATGAATATACAGATACTAGGATTAAATCTTCTAAGCTTACTAATAAAAAAAAATGTGTGCGTGTACTAGCGTACACTCGTAAGAAGTGAAACTTCTTTATGACGTTATTTTTCAAAAAATAATTTACTATATGCAACTTTACAGAAATTGGTTAAATAAAGTTAAATTAGATAAAGTTTAATAAAAGGCTATTATTAAACTTTATCTAATAATCTAATCTAAAATAATCTATCTAATATCACGCGTGGTAGGTATAAGAAAAAGATGGCGCGTAACGGAAAAAGATGGCGCGTAACGAAAAAATGTTACACTAAATTTTTTCCAACCCCGATAAAGAAGTTTCACTTCAAAAAAAATACAGTACAGCAAAACACAGCTGTACGTGAATCTAATTCGCTCACACATAAATTGAGCTGTTATCTCTTTCCAGCTCACTTGGCGCAACGATTCAGTCAGCGCAACTGTAACATGTGTTTGTTTATTACTCTGTGTTCTAACAGAAAACTATTGAACGTGTTGCAAGTATTGTAAATACTATAGCAGTTAAAAACGAAAAGCAGTTAAAAAAAGACACAAGAGAAAGGTTTTATATGAGGCGCACATTTTGACCTCGGCAGTAGCAGCGAATCTGTGTTTGACTTATATATTGATAGAGATAGATTAGCTGGCCTGGCATCTCAAGTTGAACTGCATGGTATACCGGGCCTAATTGGTTGTTTTTTTTAAGTTAGCTAACTTAGACAGTTTTTATAATTGTAACTTTATTATTGTATGGTTATGTTATTATTATGTTTTTGTGTTTTCAATAAGAAATTACGTATTTATTTGTTCAAAATTATTGTACTTTTTTCATTTCAAACCCTAAATTAAATCTGACTTTAATTAATGTACGTTAAATAAAATAAACATTAATTACAATCGCAATTTTAGTTCCAATAACGAATTCCTAAAACCGTTCAGCATTGAACGTCAACGTAACTGGACCTGAATCAGAAATCTACGCTGACATAAATTAAGCCGTTATCGTTTTCCCCGGCGTACCGATTGTACAGTCAGCGCTATTGTTGTACCTCTGTTTGTTCGTTGCTCTATGGTGCCGTGGGCTTCATGTGAGTTATTAAATCTATGCAGGGGATATGAAGCATGGGAACTGTACTATGAGAAAGGTTTTATTGCAAAATTTCTGTTATCAGACTCAGAAATTTCGACTCAAGTCAGAAGAATTTGTGCAGTTTGGCTAAAAATTATAACTAGTCAAGTGTATACTGTTACGCTAAGAACTCACGGAGCGATTTTCGCCCCCTACCTTTGTGGTTGATAATCGCAACCGCGACGGCAGCGGAACCGCACACATAAGCGGTCTCGTGAGTTTATAAATAAAACCGCAATTCTATAACCGCGGCGGGCACGGCACAAAAACGCTCCGTGAGTACTTAGCCTTATTATATTTAGTGACAATCAAGGGGTCATTAAATTGTCATTAAATATATTAATAGTATACACTTGACCAGTTATCTGATATAATAGTCTGCGCAAATACCTATATTGCCTCCGTATATGCTTCTGTAATGCTCATTTATTCTGCTCCAAAACAATAATTTAATATGTAACGCGTACTCCCAAAATGCGGTTTTTGAATTATTTTTAATTCTATGTTAAAATATAACAATTCTGTGCTAATATTAGTCTAAATAAAAAACTTAATTGTGAGGTGAATATTTTGCAAAAAATAACTAGGATATTCTTTTTCATCCTCATTTTAATTCCGCACCATAATGTTGAAAGAAATCGCTAATTAGCGATAAGTATTTACGTCTTTTGTATTGTTTTTAAATTTTGTTTTCCATTCTTATTTCTAATTTATCTGGCAAAATATTTTATAGTCAGTTATTATGATTAAATATTTTTTATTTCTCATAAAGGTTTCCAATCGTTTAATGACAAATGTATATTAAATATCTTTTGTGAGTATTTGATTGAAGGCATCAATTATTGCAATTAAGCGTGATTTTATTATATAAACGAAAAACCAACTGCTGAAATTAAAAATATTCCCTCCTTCCTTTTAATCGCAGGCGCTGTATTTAAAATTATATGTGTAGTCTATATCACACTGCAAATTGAGTCGATTTCAATGCTAATATTTTAGTGCGTTTCAAGAAATGTTCATAAATATACACCACATACATACGCTCGAAAACAAAACTCAAGAACAAAAAAAAAACAAAAAAGGTTTTTTTTTGTTTTTTTTTGTTCTTGAGGGAGCAACCATCAAAAGGTACCGGAATGGAATTTTTACCGCACTTAAACCCCCTCGGTAGCCTTCCTTGGCGCTACAAAGAGAAATCTGGCATCTCCAAAGGAACGCAACCGGAATTCTCGGAGCGCGTTGCCCAATCGGGCTGGTTCCAGACAGGCAGCTGTGCCCACCGCTCCGTCTAGTCTTAACGACGGTATGCGACTGCACATACAGCCGACCTTCCCAGGATCGCCTGGCTGGTCGGTTCAAGCTCCCGCTCTAGCCGCCGGCACTCCCGAAAGTCCCTTTTAGTCGCCTCTTACGACGGGCAGAGTACTTACCGTAGCCCTATTCTGATCCCGGAACTACAGGGACGGGGTAAAATATAGTCTAAACAAACCAATAAGCCCAGTTACACAGTATTAATAAATTATTAATAATTAATAATTATTAATCTGTGATAAATTATTAACTTTAACTTTCTAGATTATTATTATTATTTTTTCTAATTGGCTCCATTCGTTAATGGAAATAATTTTTGACTGAAAGCTATTTTGTCCTTCAGCGGTCATCAGCGTTAAAACTAATGGTGCATAATCTAGTTGGCGTAATGACCGTTGAACTTATATACTAACTGTTATCTGATCCATTACCCTCCAATGTCCACGAATAGTGATGTAACGATTATCATTAGTTGCACAGTCGCGAATGCGAATATCCGTTACCGACATTCGCGATTTTTTTGGAACGAAGTTCCTTATCGCGCGTTGTGAAAGGGGGCTAGACGGAAAAAAATCTTACGAAAAGTTGTCACGACACTTTTTGGTATAGTAAGCTACTGTAAGCTGTGCGGCCTGCGCATGTTTCTCTGTCTGTCTCTTTCTCTCTCTCTTATAGAAAGCAAGCCAGATATTTTCATTTCTATTTCGCATTGAACAGTGTGGTGTCGTGACGATTATTTTTGTTGAGTGTATACAGGTTTTTTTTGTAAATAATAAATAATAAAAAATAATAGTAATAATGAATCCTGACAGTGTTTTTGGACAAGTTCCGGATATTGCTGATGCTGATGATATATTACATTATATTTGTTAATAATAAAAAAAAAAAAAATTACTTAAAAAAATAAAATTTTATTATAATTCCTTCACTAATTAATCGAAAGGAACTTCGTTCCATCCGGGTGTCCCTTGACACTTCTCAAGTTTTTTTATATATGACTAAGGTAACAAACGAGCATGCAGTCCACCTGATGTTAAGTGGTCACTCCCGCCCATGGACATCTGTTATCTACTTCATAAATATGGGTGGCTGAAGTCAATCTCAGATGCGTTGCTACTTCCGAGGACTATGATGATCGCCTCACGTGAAAGTGTGCCGGCAACCACACCCTTCCATCGAAACGCAAGAAATGTTTTAAGGTAGAAATAGGTAGAATGCAAATGCTAACGCGAATGTTGGTAGAAAGGGCCGTAGGATCTAGATTTGATGACCTTTTTAGGTCGTCAAACTGCACATTCGCACGAATTCTTGTGAATGCGATTGCGACTATCCGTTACCGACATTCGCGAATGCAAATGATAACGCAAATGTTGGTAGAGAGGACCGTAGATTTAATGACCTTTGCTGCACATTCGTACCAATTCTTGTGAATGTGATCGCGAATTCGAATGAGAATATTCGTTTCACCACTTGTCCACAAATATGTTTTATTATGATATATATATTGACTAATAGACTAAAAACATTCAAAAACCGCAAAATTTGAATATCAATTACATATTTTTATGAGATTAAAGTTACAAACGAGCATGCAGTCCACATTAAATAACTTTATATAGAACAAGGGTTCAATCATAAGTCAATCACAGACACGTTGCTGAGGACTGATACCTGAGGACTAAGATGATAGACTCATACAGAAGTGTGCCGGCAATCACATCCGTCTACTGAAACGCAATTACTCATAGAACACACGGTAGAAATAAGTGCGGCGCTGGTAAGTCCCCGGTCGACGTCCCTGTAGTTCCGGGATCAGAATAGGGCTACGGTATCCTCTGCCTGTCGTAAGAGGCGACTAAAAGGGGCTTCCGGGGTTGCGGGCGGCTAGAGTGGGAGCTTGAACCGTCCAGCCAGGCGATCCCGGGAAGGACGGCGGTATGTGTGGTCGCATATCGTCGTATAGACGAAGCGGTGGGCCCAGCCGCCCATCTGGGAGGAGCCCGATGGGGCAACACGCTTAGAGGATTCCGGTGGTGTTTGTTGGAGATCCCTGAGTCCTCTTTTTAGCGCCGAGGATGGATTTTGTTTTCGAGGGCGAAACTTTCAAAAAGTACCTGACGTCGTGGGAGCGACGTGGATTATGTGGGATTCTTACCGCACTAAAAACCCCCCGGTAGCCGACCTCGACGCTGCGAAGAGGGCTCCGGGAACTCCAATTGACCGCCGCCGGTGTCCTCAGCGTGTGCCCCATCAGGCTCTTCCCTGGTGAGCGTGAACTGCTCACCGCACCTTCTGGTTTTTACGGCAGCATGCAACTACACGTGCCGCCGTCCTTCCCGAGGTCGCTTGGCCGGACGGTTCGAGCTCCCACTCTCACCGCCCGCAACCCCGCAAGCCTCTTTTCGTCGCCCCTTACGACAGGCAGAGGGTACCGTAGTCCTATTCTGGTCCCGGAACTACAGGGACAATTGGTCCTACCACCTGCTTCTCTCATTCTCTCATCGACCCATTATTGGCACTCGGGTCTTCTCTCAGAATGAGAGAGTTCAGGCCATAGTCCACCGCGCTGGCCAAGTGCGAATTGGTGGACCTACAACCTGCTTGTTACATAGTAAGTTATTTAGTATTTAGTATTTAGTATTTAAGCTACTAAATATCAGTACAGTAATTTTCTTTAAGCCGGGAGATCCGGCACGTACCATTGAGTAGGAGTCATTAATCTGAAGTTTTATGAGCGGCTGCAAATCATTTGACATTTATTAGTAATTAACCTTCCACTTCGCTTTTTTCTACTTTTTTTGCAGAGTGGTTTGATGTTCGGTAATACATTAATAGCTAGTAAGACTTGTCGCTATTATTTGTACGGCAAATATTGATCGCTTCTATACTTATAATATTATGAGAATGCTCAGTGCTGAGTAGCGCTGACTGTCAAAATGGCTGCTAGCTACCAAAATGAGTTTCAAGTATATAAAAACAAACAACGTTGTCTAATTATTAAAAAATAAAAACGTCTGCTTAAAAAGAATCAACGCCTTTATTGTTTTTGTAATAATTTATCTTATTTAACACTTTTTGGATTTTGGGTCAACGCAGAAATTTATATGTGTTATAATGCATACATATTTTAACGGTCCATTGAGTAGCTTCATTCGATACCCATATTGTTATGATAATCAAAAAAACGTTCGTCCTATTTTTTTCGACCGTAGATGCCATATTTAAAATTGTTAAACCTATATTACAATTCATTAATCGTATAGACTGTAGCGTGTGTCAATTTAATGGATACATACAAACCATACACACACTCCTGTCGCACTCGTATAATGTATGATAGATATCAGAAATTAAATATAATCTAAATGTAGAAATTGATTGACCTATTTACGTATAATTTTTGAATATCAAGTAAATTTTGTATTTGGGTTTAATTATGACCGAATGCCAGTCATTACTACATGCACCTATTCTGTGTTAATTAATCAATAATGATCATCAAAATAGGCAAATTATTACCACATTTGTGGTTATTTAAAGCTTGACAAGGTCGTAAAAAGCGTTGCTAGATTTTATTTTTACTAAGTGGGAATTAGGGAACTTATTGGGTGAAAAAAGCGGGATTTCATAATCAAAAGCAGGACAGCAGTCCTTGCGCTACAAGGGGCCCTCTTTGGTGTAGGACGGCCGGAGGATTTTTATTTAAATTTGTATAGGTTTGGCAACCTTTTTTTGGCAAAATCCCGGTCCTTCCCGAAAAGCGGGACTGGACCTGTCCCGCGCGGGACATTTAATTTTGATGAAAAAATCGGGACATTTGTCAACCCTGGTCGTAAACCATATTCTATCTTAAACCTCAAGCCCAGTAACAATTTCCATGTTTATTAGTATATTTAATTATCCCTTTCGGGAAAAACATATATGTATTTTTTCTGATTTATAAGAGTTACCAACTGTCCCAGTGATCCCCAATCTCCTCTATATATGTAGTTACGAAGTTCGGGTCGAGTTGAGCCTCGGACATTAAAGTAACTCAAAACACTAAATTAGTTTACACTACATTTCAATTAGCGATAGAAATGTTTGGGGCTTAAGGATTTCACACATACCGTGTCTCGGACCGCTGAGACTAAAAAGGTTTTCTGTGTAAATATTAGGGTAGCTACACACTCGCCACAATTCAATTTATCATACCACATTTATATTTATTTTGCTTTATGTTGCAGCAGTCTTGAAATGTTATCTTTAATAATTGTTACTAGTCGTCGTCGTCAACCCATTACTGTCCCACTGCTGGGCACGGGTCTTCTCTCGGAATGAGAGAGTTTAGGCCATACGCCACCGCGCTGGCCAAGTGCGAATTGTTTTTAATTTTTAATTTAATGTACCCTCCATAAATGAATATTATTGTCACCGGACCCATCTGTGTTATAAAAGGGCGAGCATCATCAGGGTTTTTACTTCACCGCTGAACTAAGGCACTACCAGGGGTACATACAACAATGTTCGGTCCTTGGCTAATTTCCAACCACCACCTCCTTAGTCTCCGGTCCAGTGAGCTCGAGATCCATCTTCATCATCACTATCACATCAGGCTTTTTACTTCATTGCTGAACCAAGGTATTCTTTTTTTTGTAATCGAGGGGTAAACATTCAAAAGGTACCCGACGCCGAAAAGCAACGTCGGGCTATGTGGGATGTTTACCTCACTAAAACTTTCCCGGTGGCCACCCTCAGCGCTGCGTGGAACACAACCGGAGTCCTCTAAACGCGTTACCCCTTCGGACTTCTCCCAGGTGAGCAGCTGTGCCCACCGCTCCGTCTGGTCTTTACGACGGTAAGCGACAGCACATACCGCCGTTCTTCCCGGGGTCGCCTGACCGCCTGACGAGCTCCCACTCTAGCCGCCCGCAACCCCGGAAGCCTCTTTTAATCGCCTCTACGACAGGTAGAAGATGACGTAGCCTTATTCTAATCCCGGGGCTACAGGCACGAGCCTTCCAACGACCTAAAGTCCTACACTATAATTGTCAAACAATACCAGTATTATCACATTATAACTACAAAAACTTCAAACTTTTCGAAATGTATTCAAATTCAGCATTTCCAAATGGACGGTCAAATTCTCGAACAATAAGTCTTTCCCAAACAACTGCTATAAAGGATTCCAACCGTAATAAAGAGGGTAATTTTAAATGCAAAAGTGGCTTCAAGTTTTAAAAACACCTTATTTTCCTCTTCACCGTTTTATATACGAGTTGGCTTCCGGCTGACTGAGATTTTTGTTTATTTTACAATATTGCTTATTCTTTAAATATTTTTGCTTTATACGAATTAAGTACGAGACAAGCATGCAGACCACCTGATGGTCAATCAACCGCAGATAAGTTCAGTTCATTTCATAACTAAAGTTGGCCACAGATGCGTTGCTACCCCGGAAAACTAAGTTTGAACACTACAAATTAGTCGTTGTCAACCCATTATTGTCCTACTGCTGGGCTCAGGTCTTCTCTTGAAATGAGAGAGTTTTAGGCCATAGTTCGCCGTACTGGCCAAGTGTGAATTGGTGGATTTCACGCACCTCCGAGAACGTCTTTTTTAAAGAACTCTTGGGTGTGTTGGGGATATAAGTGCAGAAAGCATGTGTATTTATATATTTCTAGCGTGAAGCAGTTGTTGCATTTTGGTGGAAGGTTGTGGTTGCCGGCTCATTTTCATATGAGGCGACTATTTTAGACCTTAGGAGTAGTAACGCATCAGTTGACTTTATATAATCCCTATTCTATATAAAGTTGATTACATATGCCCATGGAGTCGGCAGTGACCACTACTCATCAGATTGCTTGATCATTTCCTAACTATCGTATCTTATAAGAAAGTGGTCACTGCCATACATGGATTTCTTTAACCAGCCCCACGTAGTACAAAGAATCCTTGAGGCAATTACAGCTACAATACCGTTGGTTTAACTGCTTCACGTTAGATTTTTTTTAAAATTGTTATTTATCTTTATAATTATCGCTCATAACGAAAATAGTATTTATTTTCATGCCACTAATTGTGGCACAGAATGTCCAATAATAAATGTCTTAGTTCTGTAAATATTTTTAGTTGAGGAGAAGAGTGTAATTATATATTTATAGTGTTTATTATTTATCATTATAATTACATAATTATTCTTTACTTACTTATTATTTCGTTTTTTCTCATATCTTCTTAGTTATAATCATATTTTATTATTTTTATACTTTAATTACGCATTTGACGAAACAAATAAGCTATCCGGATCGATACAATAATACCCAAAGAATACGTGTTAAAAATCAACATTAGAAAGCAATAAACGTTTTCGAAACTATTGCATACATTTAACGGCATTTTAATAGTTCAGTTAGACCATAGAGTAATAAACAGGCAGAGGCTACAATAGCACTGACTGAATCGTCGCGTCAAGTGGGGTGGAAAGCGATAACAGCCCAATTTATGTGTGGAGCGAATTAGGGTCACTTACAACTGTTGCTAATTGAAGCATTTCTGCTCTTTGTTAAGTTTTGGTTTGGATGTATTCAAATGGAATTATAAGGTTGATTTTTATAAAATACTAAATTCACATTCATTGATTTATTTCTCTGTGTTCAATACATCCACATAATCAAATTATAACGACTATAGGTACATGGTATTAGTCTATATCAACAGTAAAACTATTTTTATTTTTTAAGTTGATTTAAATTATTTTATGGATCTTTTTCATCATCAAGATAAGGTACGAAAAATATGATCTTATTAAAACAAATAAAAAATCTTAACTCTATTTGTATTCTTGAAATCTTGAGTATCACTAGACGTACAACATTATAAGCAAAATTCTAATATTCCTGCTCAGTCCCTTTACAAAAAGTTTTATTTGAAGTCGAATAAATGTATGTGCGCGTAGCCAAAAAGTAAGTAAGTTAATATAAATTTGCTGATTTGTAAACAGCAATAAATCTGACGATGTTGAAAGTATCTGATGAGTCATAAATTGAAACATGACGTCACAGAATACTGTGCATTTTGGTAGCTAGCAGCCATTTTGACAGTCAACGCTACTCAGCACTACGCATTCCTGGAACGACAAAGTATAGATGTGATTGATATTTACTGTGCAAATAAAGCGACAAACCTTATTAGCGTTTTGATGTATACTGAACTTATTGCAATAATTATAATTGAAAAAATGTTATTCTCTACTACAGAGCTTTTATAAACCCTTTTAGTATATTCAATAATAATTACAATTACAGTACTATTAAGGAGAAAATTTAGGCTAATGGATTAAAAGCAATCACGTATTTTTAACACACATCGGAATATTGATTGCATTATTTATTTTACCTCCCTTGGGGGAGGTAGAGGTGTGGGGGCAAACATCGAAAGTTTTTCCTTCATGTACCTATATATTAATTGAAATTTAAACATCACTGTTATAAATATGTGGAAAAATATCAAAGACTTATCTAACAACAAACTCGACCACTTGAAAAGAATAAAGGGTGGTATTGTAGTTCGACATCATTAGAAAGAAACGTATATCAAACAAGCATGCGTCGATGTAATTGAAACTGGCCACTGCTGCACATACTCCTTGGAAACCAGGATTCTACCCGAAGCACATCATATTTACGTGTTCACTCCTGGCCATAAGACAATTACCTCACGTATAAGCCATCTATACTCTTTCATCGAAAAACAATCCATCCATCCATCCATCTATCCATTAGCCCTTTGAGGTTACTGCTAGGCATAGGTATCCCCTAAATGACGCCACTCCAACCGGTCCTTTGCCCTGAGAAACAATATTCGCCCTTATTTCCATACAAATAATCTGTAACTAAATTGCAAACAAAAACAGTATTTTGCTAAAAATAGCCATTTGTTTACACATTTTGTTTACACATTTTAACCCCAATCTCCTCTACTATATTTGATCAAGTGTGCGAAAAATATTTCTTAGAATTTATAGTGAACGTTAAACGTCCCCAAATCTTTGGAACTTCGAAGTTCATCGTCTAGGCAAATTAGAATTATAAAGGATCTCGGGGTGAATAGACACGCCTATTTAAAACAACATCTCTTGAATTAGCAAACAAATAAGTTTCAGTACCTAGAACCTGTGAATAGCAATATAATTGAAAGGTGTGGGTAGAACCAATTTAGTTCAACTTAAATATACCACCGACATACCTATTTATAGCATAGCTGTTTCATGTGTTTAAAAGGACTTGACTTTTTTTTATCTAATTGAAGTAGCAAACGAGCAAGCAGTCCTCCTGATGGAAAGCGATCACTGCCGCCCATGGACATCTGTAAGAAACTTCATAAAAACATGGGTTCTATCTGACGACTATCACTGCTACGTTGCTACTCCCGAGGACTAAGATGGTCGTCTCATATAAAAGTGTACCGGCAACCTCACCCTTCCATCGAAACGGAAGAAATGCTTCACGTTGGAAATAGGTGTGGCGGTGGTACTTCCCCGGTTGAACTACACTGGTACGTATCGCGTCCCTGTAGTTCCGGGATCAGAATAGAGATACGAAGTGAGCGACTAAAAGGGGCTTTCGGGCGACTACAGCGGGAGCTCAAACAGTTCGGTCAGGCGACCCCGGGAAAGACAACAGCATATGTTGTAGCATACCATTGTAAAGACCAGAAGGAGGGGTGGGCCCAGCCATGCTCGGAGCTCGATGGGGCACCGCATTCGGAGGACTCTGGTTGCGTTCCTTTGGAGATTCCGGAGTCCTCCATTGTCTGTCCCGGTTGAACTACACTGGTTCTACCAGCTGCAAAAGTCTCTATCACTTTCTTCTCAAGAGCGTAACCCTAATGACACAAACTACGTTCATAACAAAATAAATACTAACGGTTAATCCTGATATCTATCTGACAGAAGACAAACGGGATCGGCTATTGTTAGTGACGACAAAAGCCCTATCGACTCCATTGTCTGAACTCATGAAGTCAACTTGCTATTATTACAACAATATTTAGCCGCTGTTTCTAGTATTTACATATCTTATAACAAGTTGGTGAAGAAAACAATGAATTATTATGAAAACAAAAGCAGACTGCTAAAACTGAAATTACCAGGTTTTTGCTTTTTCGCAATATGTTAATTTAACGCTTTTATTGAAATTTAGAGCAGTTATAGCCTAATGGTTGAAACTTGCCCTCTCAGTGTCCGAGGTTCAAACCCAGGCACGCACCAGGCACCACTGATTAATGTGCGTATTGAAAATTAATTATCACTGCTTTTCGGTTAAGGAAAACATCGTGAGGAAACCTACACACTCCAGAGTTCTTTAAAAAAAAGTTCTCGGAGGTGTGTGAAGTCCACCAATGCGCATTCGGCCAGCGCGGTGGAATATGGCTTAAAACTCTCTCATTCTGAGAAAAGACCCGTGCCCAGCAGTGGGACAATAACGGGTTGCAACTATTGAAAATTATAAAAGTAGCATTAAAGGACCAGAATTTGAAATGTTCTTTTAACTAGCTTTCATTCCAAAACCATATTATCGTAGTAATAAAAAAACATCCTTCCATTACTACATATATTAAAAATAAATAAAGTCCGTGTCACTCTACAAATTAGGGTAATTCTAATGACATATCATATCATAATCTGTCAAACCGTTTGAGCTGTAACGCAGGCTAAGGAAATGGACATATATACATACATCCAAACATTCATAAATAAGCTGGAAAAATATTAGAGAACCCTGCGTCGCTCCGTTGGGTGCCTTTTGACGGTTTCCTCCTCGAGAAAAAAAAATAACAGACTTCAAAAATCTGAAGTCAATTATTGTAGCGCTGGTACTCCGTAAAACTAACAAATCGCCTCATATAGAAACTAACAGGGCTCACTCTTCCACCAAAACGCAAGAACTGCTTCACGCTAGAAACAGGTGTGACGGTCAATTCCCCGAGCAAACCATGCTCGTTCCACCAAAAATTGTTACCAATGGCAAAATACGCTTTTAACTCGCAACTGGGTTAACGATAAGAGAGCCTTTGCTCAAACTTCCCTAATACGTTAGCATCTTAGGCTTAGGCCTATAAACTTTTACGATGATACACAGATAAACACGAATTAAATACAGACGCGTTATGAAATTTTAATGCAAAGCGCCAAAAATAAACGTTTTGATGTTCCCAAGGGAAGAGATGTTAGCGTTTTTAGATTTGTTTCATTACACTTAAAGCTATCAATAAAAATGGGCTACCTAATGGAAAGTAATTACATGCTTATAGACATTTGTAACACCAAAGGAGTCGCCAATGCATTGCCGGCTTTGAATGAGAGCTCTTTCGGACGTTATTTGAACATTCCTTTGTCATAACGCTCCGGGAATACCTCAGGATTAGGTTCATTCCACGAATTTTGAATGGTGGTAGAACTGAACTCGTGGTGATCCTCCAAGGTTCGGTTTGCACGCTTGTTTTTTCCACGAATGTGCAAGTTGTGGAATGAGCTTCCTCCTGAGGAATTTCCGGAGCGCTATGACATGGGGTTCTTCAAGAAAGGTGCAAAAATACCTCTCCTTCAAAGTCGGCGATCCATTGGCGACTCCTCTGGTGTTGCGATTGTCCATAGGCGACGGTGACTACTTTCCATCAGGTAGCCCGTCTGCTTTATCGTTAGGTTAAAGTATAATGAAATATCAAATTCCATAGCATCAGATGACCCGCGTGGCGAAATTACCATACCAGTTTGACATACAATGGGTTCCAGGGTCGATCTTCGTCCAGACCGGTATCTGAACGAAGAATTTAGATTTGTGTTCTGTTTCAGGGTATGCAATCGTCTAAGCTATGCTGCAGCTATGCTGTGTGTTCATGGCACCTATGACGTAGAAGAAAATCCTAGTGGGGCGATGAGTACATAAAGTGTTCGTATAAAACGATAAGCGTTTATAATATTCGTGGTCGAAAAGGCATTTTGAACTCAATTCTGTGTTTCAACTTTAGAGGATCACGACCACACTTATTTTGTATTTATACGTATAATGACAAAGTCCAGCTCTGCTATGTTCTAGTCTCAAGAGTGTGGTAAAGGGCATATTTAAACTTCAAACCGAGTTGTTAACTTAGATTACTAATTCAGGAGTAGCGGAGCATACGTGGCTTAGTTGACTTAGTAGGTACTTCAATCCTATTAAGTGTTGATCAAAAACGTATACGGAGAATGTGGCTATTTACCATAGAGCGGTTTGCATGGTGTTTTGAAGTTTATAATATAAAGAGCAATCACATAATTATGAACACACACATATCCGGCACACTTTCACATGAGGCGACCATCGTAGTCCTCGGGAGTAGCAACACATCTGTGATTGACTTCGGATGAAACCCATGTTCTGTATGTAGTAGATTACAGATGTCCATGGCAGTGACCACTTAGCATCAGGTGGACTGCATGGTCGTTTGCTACTTCAGTACGAAAAAAAAAATATAACAACAGCTATATGAATACATTGATCGGGCTCCATCTAGATGAGCGGCTGGACCCAGAATACCATCTGGTGTTTACTACGATATGCGACAAAGTATACATTAATATTGAATACTGCGGAATACTCTTCCCGGAATACGGTTCCCATTCTTACCGCCTTAAACTCCGGAAGCCCTCTTTTAATCGCCTCTTACGACAGGCAGGTGATGCCGTAGCCCTATTCTGATTTGTCGTTATCGTCTGTGGAAATCTTTAAGCAACTTCATATAGAAAAAGGGTTCTATTTAAAGTATATTACGGATGCGTTGATTCTCCCGAGGACTAAGTTGTCTTACGTAAAAGTGAGCTGACATTTTCAACCTTCCACTGAAATGCAAACGCAGTTTCGCGCTAGAAATGGACGTAGGGGTGGTACCTCCCTGGTCGTACCATTACATTCTTCGATTTAGTAAACCTTACTTTGCCACATGACTTCATAAAGTTTGGTTCAAAATGTAGTTTGATGTTTTCCGCTTTCCGCTAACATCCAGTGGGTATTTTTACGCCACCCTAATCAACAAGGTGGGAACGGCCTTTGTACTTTTACGATGCAATAAAAAGATATTGTAATGTGTACTTTTCGCCCCTTTTGAAATATCACCGTAAATGTTTTTCACCTAAACATTAAAAGCTGAATGGGTCTTTAAAGGTATAGAAAATGAATGGAATAATGAATGAAAATTGCTGAATGAGCGGTACATTAAAATGGTTCGTGAAGAAATAAAAATGTATTATTGTCTAATTCCGCGGCTTATAAATTGTTGCTAATCTCGAAATTTGAGCAACATTAAGTGCAATTAGATCGTTCGTTTGCTTGTATTTTAATATATTCTATATTCCCCTAGTTGTAAGTAAAATTTGATATGTGCATGTTATTTTTTATATTTTATGTGTTAATTAATGTTAATAGCATGTAGTACTATTAATAGTTGGAATAAACTTTTCTTTCTTTCTTTCTTTCTTTTTTTCAATTGTTAGTAGAATGGGAGACCGCAAGTGACAAAGTCTAGTAGGCTTATGCAATTTCATCTCTGTAGTTCCGGGATGAGAATAGGGCTATGGTATCCCCTGCCTATCTTAAGAGGCAACTAAAAGGGGCTTACGGGGTCAAGACAGCTTAAGTAAAAGCTCGAATATGAATAATAATATTAAAAAAATGAATACAAATAAGAAAAAAAAGACAAACCCGCTGAGTTTCTTGCCGGATCTTCTCAGTTGAAGTCGTATTCCGATCCGGTGGTAGTGTAAGAAAAAAAATGTAACTGACAATTTGTAAGTGCCCCCGTAGGCCTATACAAAATAAAGACATTTCATTTCAACCGTTCGATCAGGCGCCGCCGGTAAGGACCGCGGTATACGTGGTTGCCTTCGTAAAGAGACGGAGCGGTGGGCCTAGCTGCCCATCTACGAGAAGCCTGAGAAGAGTCTCTGTGACTCCGGTTACAATCCTTTGGAGATACCAGAATCCAGAAATACCGGAATCCTCATTGTAGCGCCGAGGACAAGACCGAGGGGGGGAGGGTTGAGGAGGGCATTGACTATTGTTCTATCAGAAAGCGTTAGTTTAACATTACTATGGCAGTTTGAAGAATTAGATATGGCTCTGATTATTAACGCGTGTTTTCTTGAGCCAGTGAGTCGTCTATTGGAATGTGTTTAACGTTTCACCCTTATTAATTTTCGAAGGGAGACCTTTGCTAAGCGGTGAAGCATAAAAAGGGTTTCTACCGATACTTCAATAGAACTTATCATTTCAATTCAGGCTCAACCAACCTTTCAACTAGGGATCTATCAATCAGTCTTTTGAGGTTTATTGCTAGATAGGCCCTAATGGAGGATTTTGCTAATCATAATCGCGCCAAGCGATGACCAACACGAATTTGTTGGTTATTGTAGGAGATATTGATGTCATACATTTTGAAGTACCACCGCCACACTTTTTTCTAGCCCTACATATTTCTAGCGTGAAGCAGTTCTTGCATTTCGATGGACGGGTGCGGTTGCCCGCACACTTTTATATAAGGCGACCATCTTAGTCCTCGGGTTTAGCAAGGCATCTGTGACTGACTTTCTCATATTCTATGTGAGGTTGCTTACAGATCTCAATGGGCAGTGACCACTTACCATCAGGACGACTACATGCTCATTTACTACTCAATAGGTATTAAAAAAAACACAACGCTGTTGTATATCAGGTTTTGTTTCTCAGCCGTCTTCAAAGACATTCACAAGAAAAGTGATATGTTGCTATTTAAGACCGACACCGGCACATTGTTTTAAACAAATAAATAATGTTATACAGAAATAACATTATTTATTGAAGTATGTTATGCTAACTTAACATGAAACTGAATATGAAATGGAACAAACAATTAGAACACAAAGTTTATGTAATGTATGTGCATTATGTTTCAAATTTATCCATAAATTAATGAACAACGCGGTGCATTTGCAGTAAGTGATCGAATATTATGGTATAATATTCTCGCCTTCAAGTATTTATCTATAATCTATAATTATTAATAACTAGCTGTACCCGCGGCTTTGCCCGCGTGCAAATCAACGTGTCACAAAGTTTTTCCCGCGCAAATCTCGAACAGTTGGAATTCTATGATAAAAAGTAGTAACATTAAAATCGGTTTGGCCACTCAAGGATTACCTGGTCAAACACAGAGTGAAAAAACGAATTTAACGTAACGTAGGAACGTATTGTTATGTATTTTTTTAAATACGACGAATTCTAATATTGTAAACCACTTTTTTGAACCAATTTACATTCTTAGTGGTCTAATTCACAATATCGGGATACTTTTTTTTCAATCAACTCCTCCACATTTGAACCAAAACGTATCGATTATGAAGATTGATTTGAACTTTTCCGAATTGGAAAATACTATTTGAAGTAATTTTGGCGGATTCAAATTTCTAAGTAAGATTATAGGTAAACCAACTTTTAATATTAATTTGTGTTCAGGAGTTCCGGAAGGCATTAAGGAATTCAAAAATTCTGTTGGATAATGTACTGCTTCCTCCATCTCAATGACTGTGTCTACCGAATAGTAGATCTGTGGCGCTGCTTTAAATTTTGAAAAAAAAAAAAAATCATTTATTTTATCGACACGTTCATTGGTGGGTGGGTATATAGCCGTCTTTTGGAACCAATTTATAGTGTTATTGGTTGTATTAACAATATCGGGATATACTTTTTCAACCAACTCCTCCACATTTAAACGAAGACGTATCGATATAAAGAATGATTTTAACTTTTCCGGATAACAAAGCACTATTATCTACTTGAAGTAAATCATTACAAAATTGGAATATCACTGAACAGCGACATATATTCTAAGTTCATATTTTGTTTCATGTGGCCAAATATAAGATCTTTTAAGAGGTGCATCGGGCTATTTGTGTGCGTAAATCCCGCATTGTTCTTTGTAAAGCAGAAAACATAATCAAAACACTTTTTCAATTCATACGAACAGGGCGCACCCGCTCGCAGGGCGCTGCCGCACCCTGCTCGCTTATTTTTTATGTTTTCTTTTATGTTCCAACCTAACCTGTTTAAAAAGCTACAGCTAAATCCAACCCTTAACAATAACATGACAATACTCCTGCATTTTCAGGATTTAGGTATTTAAAGTGACACTTTTCATCATAATGTTCTCTCAGGAACGGGTTGTAATGTATTGTAATCAATAAGTACCAAACTCATACGGCTTAAGTAGGCTGTGTACTTAGATTATCAGGGTTGATGAATTGAAGTTTAATTTATTAATCACATTTCAGTTTAATGAGCTGTCATTAAACTTATAATATATACTAAAAACAACCGTAAGCATTATGTGACTACCTTTTATAATTTAGGCTTGCACTATCCCGCATCATCAGGGAGGAGTTGAAGGTAAAAAAAATATCCCGTGTCTTTGCTTAGTATTCTTATTACTTATACGTAAGCACTTGCGAGACAACTTCTATAGTGGGCTTGCAGTACCCTGCATCATCAGGGCTGAGGAGCTTAAGGTCGAAATTTTCATCTTGTGCCTTGCTTAGTAATTATATTACATACCCAAAAGCACTAAATAGCTAACTATGGCTTAGGCTTGAAGCACCCCTGCATCATCAGAGTTGAGGAGATGATGGTCAAAATTTTCATCTTGTGTCTTTGCTTAGTAATTATATTACATACCCGAAAGCACCAAATGCCCATCTCGTATAGTTTAGGCTAGCAGTATCCTGCATCATCAGGGGTGAGGAGTTGAAGGTCGAAATTTTTATTTTGTGTCTTTGCTTAGTAATCATATTACATACCTGAAAGCACCAAATGGCCATCTCCTATGGCTTAGGCTTGAAGTAACCCTGCATCGTCAGGGTTGAGGAGTTGAAGGTCAAAATTTTTACCGTTCATCTTTGCTTGGTATTTTATTACATAACCGTAAGTACCAAGTAGCCAACTCTTACGGTTTAGTCTTGAAATACCCTTACATCATCAGGGTTGAGGAGTTGAAGATCAAATTTTTGTCCCATGAATTTGTTTAACAATCTTATTATATATCCATAAAAACAAATTGACTTACTTCTACGGATCAGGTTAGCAGTACCCCTGCATCATCAGGATTGAAGAGTTGCAGGTCAATTTTTTTAGGAAATATCTGCTTAGTAATTTCATTCTACATTCAACCCAATTGGACTCCTACAGTCCTACAGGTTTGGCCGAGTATCGCTAATTTCGTTAATTTGCTTCAAAGAAATGGATCCTATGATCAGAACCGTATCAAACTCATCAGAGTACCCTTGAAGTACATTCTTTCAAATAAAAGAAAAATCATCAAAATCGGTTGGCGCGAAATTGAGTTATTCATCTATTTATCGCGCACATCGTTAATGCAAATATCAGACTTATGCGCTTTTCTTATGGATGCCACTGTCAAAAGTAAACTAAAAATAAATGAGACCCCATAACACGCACTACCTTTCAAATGAAAAAAAAAATCATCCAAATCCGTTCACCCAGTGCGGAGAAATCGAGTAACAAATATAAAATTAAAAAAAAAATTAAAAAAAATACAGACGAATTGATAACCTCCTCCTTTTTGAAGTCGGTTTAAAACGATGTTTTAACATAATAAAAACTTTTTAACAAAAAATATCTACCGACTTCCATGTCACAAAAAAGTAAAAAATAATTTAAATATATTTTGGTCTAGAACATACTCAGTACTTAGTACATAGTTCTGAAGTCGGTGCTCATATAGGACGTAGTTACCGTCGTCCAGCGAAATATGTCGAGCACCGACATATTTACACTTTTTAGTGACTATATTTTTATGTTTGTATTTAAATAAAGCCTCTAAGTTTGCTTTGTGCATCTACATATTCACAAAAATTAAACATAAAACACTTTTACAATTCATACAAACAGGGCGCCCCCTCTGGAAGTACCCCTCCATCATCAGGGTTGAGGAGTTGAAGGTCAAATTTTTCATCTTATATTGTTGCTTAGTAATCTTATAACATATACGTTAGTACCAGGTGGCTAACTTCTATGGCTCAGGCTTGCAGTACCCCGCATCATCAGGGTTTAGGAGTTGAAGGTCAAAATTTTAATTTTGTGCCTCTGTTTGGTATTATTTTTACATACCCGTAAGCACCAAATTGCCAACTCCTATGGTTTAGAATTGAAGTACCCCTTCATCATCAGGGTCGAGGAGTTGAAGGTCAAAATTTTAATTTTGTGCCTCTGCTTAGTATTATTTTTACATAACCGTAAGCACCAAATTGCCAACTCCTATGGTTTAGGATTGAAGTACCCCTTCATCATCAGGGTCGAGGAGTTGAAGGTCAAAATTTTAATTTTGTGCCTCTGCTTAGTATTATTTTTACATTACCGTAAGCACCAAATTGCCAACTCCTATGGTTTAGGATTGAAGTACCCCTTCATCATCAGGGTTGAGGAGTTGAAGGTCAAATTTTTCATCTTATGTTTTTGCTCAGTAATCTTATAACATATACGTAAGCACCAAATGGCTTATTCCTATGGTTTTGGCTTTAAGTACCCCTGCATCATCAGGGTTGAGGAGTTGAAGGTCAAATTTTTGTCCCATGAATTTGCTTAACAATTTCATTATATATTCGCAAACATCAAACGACCAACTTTTATAGTTCAGGCTAGCAGTACCCCTGCATCATCAGGATTGAAGAGTTGAAGGTCAAATTTTTCATAGTAAATACCTACATAGTAATTTTATTCTATATTTTACTCAATTGGACTTCTCCAGCTAAGGTTCGGCCGACTATCACTAATTTTATTATTTTGCTCCAAAAAGTTGAAGATCCTATGATTAGAACCTTATCAAACTCTTATCAGACTACCCCTGGAGTACATCCTTTCTAATAAAAAAAGAATCATCAAAATCGGTTGGCGGGATATTGAGTTATTCATACATTTATCGCGTACATTGAAAATGCAAATTTAAGACTTATGCGTTTTTCTTATGGATGCCCTAGTCAAAAAAATACTAAAAAAAAATGGGACCCTATGACACGCACTACCTTTCAAATAAAAAAAAATCATCTAAATCGGTTCACCCAGTCCGGAGAAATGAGGTAACAAATATAAAAAAAAAAAAAAAAATACAGACGAATTGATAACCTCCTCCTTTTTGGAAGTCGGTTAAAAATTAAAGCGAAATACTAAATTTTATTGAGGTAGCCTCAAAATTGACTGATTTTCATACAAACTTACATCTCCTATATGGGTTAAATTGGGGGGGGGGGGGGATCAGAAAATTCATTTTTAACTGACGTCTACATCATAAAAGGAACCCCTAGTAAAAATCATATTCGTATCTTTAGCAGTTTAGGCTCTACGATGTTTATTTACGATTACGATGTTTCAATAGATGAGTGAGAGAGCATCCTTTCGTTTTTATATAAGTATATATAGATATAGAGATATAGATTTGTATAGTATCAAATAACATAGGTACACACATAACCAATAAAAAATACATAACAAAGGAATACATTTACGGACCATAACATGTTTAGTTTCAACCAATTCAACTATGCAGTTACTTATCTTATTAACACTTATCGAACACAGAATAAATACTGCGTAGTTTTAAATTGACATAACTTTTTTATTTATAAACCGATTTACATAAAATAAACCCTAAATGTTAAGTGAAGTTTCCCACAATACATCAGTGAAAATTATATTAAAATTGGCTAAGCCGTTTCTGAGATTAGCGTTTTCAAACACACAGACAAACAGACAAACAGACAAACAGACAAACAGACAAACAGAAAAGATTTCTAAAAACCATTATTTTGGGTTCTATATCGTATTAAAGACCTCTAGAAATGGTTTTCACCTAAATTTATTCCATGTACAGACAGCGACCTCTTACAGATTTATTATAGTATAGATTCGGTCAACGGGTAAAACAGATTCGATTGAAACCTTCCCTTCTAGGTAGTAAAACCAGTGTAGTTTGACCAGGAAGGTATCACAGCTACACCTATAAGATAGAAAGGTGTGGTTGCCGGTACACTTTCACATGAGGCGACCATGATCCAGTCCTCGGGAGTAGCAACGTATCTGTGATTGACTTCAGATGGAACCCATGTTCTGTATGTAGTTGCTTATAGGTGTCCATGGGCGGCAGTGACCACTTATCATCAGGTGGACTGAATGCTTGTTTGCTACTTCGGTCAGATTAAAAAAAACCTATTTTAGAGTTGTAGGGACACAAACAGTTCCACGAATCAAGTGCAATGTGCATTGTCAGCAATGGCGATCGCATTCGCTTGGCTCGTGGGAAGGCTGTGTTACCAGTCTGCTCCCCGCCCCTAACGCGTATGTACTTACCTTGGGTGGCTGAAATAAATAATTGTTACTGTGAAACATCTTTAATTTAATTCCGTGCAATCATAGACTCTTCATACACACAGTAGCCTATAATTTAGCCTATAGAGTGAAGCAGTTTTTTGCGTTTTGGTGGAATTTTTATATGAGGCGATTATCTTAGTTCGTAGATCGGACTAGCAATAGCAAGAGTGGCAAAGTATCTGTGAATGACATCAGATTGAACTTATGTTCTATGTGAAGTTGCTTACAGATGTCCCTGGGTCGAAGAACCCACATACCATCTGGTGGACTGTATGCTCTTTTTTGTTCTCGACGAGGAAGCCTTTGAAAGTTACCCGACGCCGTGAGAACAACGCAAAGTTTGTGGGATTCTTACCACACTAAGACAACACAATGGCCGTCATCGGCGCTAGAAAGAGAACTTTGGGATGTACAAAGCAACGCAACTGGAGTCCGCTGAGCCCGTTGCTCCATCGGGCTCCTCCCAGGTTGGCGGCTGGGTGCACTGTATCATCTCGTCTTTACGACGGTATGCGACCACACATAGCGCCATCTTTCCCGGGTTTGCCTGACCGAACCGTTCCAGCTCCAGACAGATAAGGGATACAGTAGCATTATTCTAATCCCGGAACTACAGAGACGAATAAAAAATATACCCTATCTACATAATAACAGTCGAATCGAGTCGAGCTGACAACATAATATGTTTATATTTCTATCAAGTCTATATGTATACTTCTGTACACCCCTACCCTCTCTTGCATCTTAAATGTTTCTTCCAGCCACAAAGGTTGTCTGGAAGAGATTGCTATCTAGGTGAGAAGACCGCCTTTTGTACCTACCCATTATGTATCTTTTGTGTTTGTTACGTATATTTATATTGGTGTACAATAAAGAAATTTTGTATTGTATTGTATAATATACATACGTGTATATCTGCAAAATCCAAAAAGTCGAGTATTTCGTTAAATTCTAATGGTGCTAATTGCCATATTTTCTATGAACGTATCCCTTTCAGTCAGTATTAGTGATGACACATGACAAAACAATTAAATATATTCTTGTTTTTCCATTTTCATTTCATTTAGTTTTGTCGCTTCATTTAGTTTAAACACTGATAGTAACATTTCACTCGACCAAAGACGAGTTTTCATTTCGTAAGAATACTAATAAGATAATAATAACGTACAAATCAAACAAACGCTATGTCGTGACCTAAAATTCCATGTTTATTTCATCACATTTTCCAACACAATAAGTAACCTCATTTACTCTGCTCTCAAGAAATCTTACGGAGTTTCAATAAACAATTATTTCTCATCATGAGTACCTCGTCTGCTTATAAATGTAACGAGAGTTAGTATAACATGCTTAAATAATAACAAACAAAGACTCGGAATAGTATTATTATTTACATTCCTTTAATGTAATCAACTAGTTGATTACAGGTAGCCAGTGTAGTTCCACCGAGGTGGTACCAATGCCTAATTTATTTCTAGCGTGTAGCATTTTTCTGTTACAATCGAAGAGCGTGGTTGCTTGAATTTGGGATCATATTTACGTCTTTGACATGGGATTCAAAGATTTAAGGATTTATTACTATAAAAGTCACAAACCTTATATTACTTTAAACTAATATTATCGTGAAGTATCTATATTAACTAGTCACCCGTCGCATCGGTCGTAATTCGACTGTAATTTAACATAAAAAACTAAACTTCATATTGTCCAAACTGGTACGACTATTTCTCAAATGACGACCCGTGTGGCGCAGCGGTTACCATACCGGTCTGACACGCAATGGCCCTGAGTTCGATTCCCAGCCAGACAGGTATCTGAATGAAGAGTTTAGATTCTTGTTCTGGGTCTGGGTGTTTATGTATTTGTCTTTGTGTGTGTCCATGGCACCCACGACACAGGAGACAATCCTACTGTGGGGCTATGAGTGTAGAAAGCGTTTTTTTTTTTTAATTCAAATAAAATGTGATAATTTTCAAGTAGGTAATTCTGAACACGCCGTTAAATATAAACAAAGGTTTAATTAACATCTGACATTTTTGACATTATGTGTTTTCATAGTAAGACATTGAATGTTCTATTTCGTTTATTATGTGTGTGTTTGTTACAAATGCATGTTAGTGTGTGTAATGTGTTTTTAGTTGATTTTATGTATGATATATTAAAAAAAAAACATTCTGCTCTCCTTCTCTACGTCTACTATAACCGTTCAAATCCGTCTACAATACTAATCTACTAATCCGTCCGCGGCATATTACTTAAAAATGCACTACAAGTTTTTGCTTCACGTATATACACGTATATAGAATACGTATACACGTATACACGTATACACGTATACACGTATATAGAAATGATATGGACACAGGACCGTTAGTAGTGGTGCCATTTAGGTGAGGCGGAGAGGTGGACATAGGTCCAGCAGTGGACATAAAAGTGCTGATGGATAGATAAATATGAAAGGGGTACTTAAGTTACAAGCGCCATGACCACATTACATTAAACCTTATTGAAATATGTCTATGGAAAAAACCCGTATTAAAATTCACAATTTTACCTTAGTTCGTAAATATTGTATTGTGAGAACAGTCGAACTCGTTTACATCCGTTTTTTGATACGGTTCAAGTGCCCATTATACACAATTTAATCTGTATTTTTAATTATATTGATTTAAAGTAATAATTCAAGATTTATTAATATATTTAGATTCTTGTTCTTTTTAAGTGTTGTAAGAGTAAAAACGTAAAAACGTTTTTTTTAACTCGGCGATTGGCGAAGAAGTCGTCAGTATCAACTTTTCTTTGCATTGGGAAAATTATAGAAATAGTAACAAATAGTACTTAGGTGGTCTGTAGGTCTTAGATGTATATATCTAAATCCTTGCTATTAATGACCGCATCAAAGACATATTTAAAATACCCGTACAATGTACCAAATATTGACCTGCATATTATCTTTACAGAATTCGTTAATAAAGAGAAATCGAAGAGGAACCATTAACTCCTACTTGTGGATTTGCTCCTTAACATTAAACCCATCTGGTTATAACCATTGCCCATGTCCATTTTCCAGCTTGGAGAGCTCTTCAAAAGATCGTTGGAAACTGTAGTTGGCACAATCTTTATTCGACAATTTATGTGTGGGTTATTTGTTATTTTTTTGTCGTCCTGGTTTTGTTGTCTCATGTTATACTACATGTTAAACGTATTTAGTTTAGGAGGCACAGCATCTAGTGGAGGGACGTCAACTAAAAAAAGACTCCCTCGCCTTTTTTTCGAGGAGCAGCTGAGAGAATATCCCGGACTCCTGCCAGCTAAAACCCTACGGTGTGCCTTTGTGCGTTCTTTGTCGGGACCATGGGTACGCTAATTGCACTCGTCCGCGATTCCTATGGCGTTTGCCCGCATCCAGGCCCTTCTCTGGTTGGGATGGAGCTGGAGTTTCTCCATCCCATCATCTTTGAGGAACTATTTCGTAGTATTCTGCACCAAAGCCGGTTACGGGGGTAGGAGATGGGCGTGAGGAACCCTTCTGCTACGCCCGGTTTTCCGGCTGCGGATAGGGAGGTCAGAGGTTTTATCTCTCTCTCTCACCACAGCCTTCTAATGTGGAATGCACTTCCTCACAAGTATTAACAGCTTTCCAAGATCTCTTGCGACGAGGACACGGTGCTGACTCTTTGTCACAGCTACAATGATGGCACTGGGTGGTTGGCTCCCTTCCTGGCTATGCGGCATAGGCCGAGACATCCATATCTCAAGAGCACCTGCATCAGCCGGAAAGACAGTGACCCGTGCCGCCTGTCTGTCGAGTCTTCAAGCACTGGGCGGATGGCATCCATAGAACTGAGGCCAGCCTTACGTTTGGTCAGTCTCTCCTTCCACATAGCAGTCATGGACTGTAGAGCGTGCGACTTCCGCTCTCGGAGCCGGAGGTCTCTGCGCCAATGGTACATTGCAGCATAGACCTTCGTTTTGATCGTTTTCCTACTACTACTAATGACTATCTACTGTAGAAGAACTTATCGCTATTGCCATTCCACAAAGTTACAACCCTCACTGGATTTTAAATTAAATTAGTTAATTTATTTCATTTTGAAATATTTATTTATTATGTATATAGGGTAAGGCTACGGTTTCACCCAAGTTAAAATTGAATTTGCACTATGTGGTTAGGATCTCTGGATAGATTTTAACTATTAGAACAAAGGCACCATTATCCTGAAATACATTAGTACTTTGTGTCAGAGAATGTGTGTTTTAGCTAGAAATTTCACAATTTAATTAAATGCACGACAATAGAATATACCTTTTTTTTAAATATAAAAGAGAGGGTAAAATCAGTGATATAACGAATAGCATTAGCACTCGCGGATATGCGCAGGTTTTTGAGATATTCGCATTCGCAAGAGTTGTGCGAATGTTTTGCGAATATTTAGTGTTTTGAAAATACGTTTTCTTTTTACACGCTTTCTACACTCATAGCCCCACACTAGGATGTTTTCCTGTGTCGTGGGTACCATGGACACACAAGACGAATACACAAACACCCAGACCCAGAACATGAATCTAAACTCATAATTCAGATACCTCTGGCCGGGAATCGAACCCGGGACCCATTGCGCGTCAGACCGGTATGGTAACCGCTCCGCCACGCGGGTTGTCGAGTTTTCGAGTCAAATTAAAATCGTAATGCAGTTTGTTGACCAAAAATTATAGATTCGCCCCCATATATCGATCGAATTAGGCAAAAGGAGCACAGGTCGCCGCCCCACCAGGTGGACCGATGACCTGAAGAGGACAGCGGGAAACCGTTGGATTCAGAGCTCACATGACTGGTTGGAGTGGCGTCATTTAGGGGAGGCCTATGTCCAGCAGTGGACCCCAAAGGGCTGATGGATGGATGGATGGACTTCGATCGCGTAACATTCGTTACTAAATCGTTACTTAACAAACTTATTGATCACAGATACGTCTTGATGAGCACTGATAGCCTAATGGTTGAAACTTGCCCTCTTGATCTGGAGTGCCGAGGTTCAAACCCTGGCACGTACCACAGATTTTTCTAAATTATGTGCGTATTAAAAATTAATTATCACTGGTTTTCAATGAAGGAAAACATCGTGAGGAAACCTACACACCCGAAAGTTCTTGAAAAAAAAAAAAGTTTTCGGAGGTGTGTGAAGTCCACCAATTTGCATTTGGCCAGCGCGGTGGATTATAGCCTAAGCTCTCTCATTCCGAGAGAAGAGCCGTGCCCAGCTGTGGCACAATAATGGGTAGACGACTTGTTGATGATACGATTGACTTCCGATTATTTGAACTATATTCTCCTTTTTAAATTTCATTAAAATATTAACTTACTTAAATAGTAAGTAGTTAAATTAATTAATTAATTAGTTGGTCAATTACTTTTAGTGGGATTAATAACTAACAATATATTGTACTATATTTTAGTCAGGTAATTTCAGATAAAAAAAACATTTATTTAAAACACTATATATATTCAATTACTAGAAATTTAACGACATACATATATTGAATTAATTTGTACTGTTGTACTATGACCATAACTCCAATGTTTTGTCGACAGTAAACCCGTTCTAAAGCTATGTTTTAAAGGACGTTTCGTCTGTTTACTCGAGAAGCAGTTTTAATTAAGTCCATTGTTATATATAATTGCTTAAAAAACAATACGTAACTTCAATTGAGAAGGTTCCCAGCAGATATAAATAAACTCAAATTCAAAGATATAATTACCTAGACGTCGACAAAAACGTTAAAACCTTTAAAATTTATTAAAATGATTATAAAGGCCTGTTAATTATTTTTATCTTTAATGGCATATGTCTTATTTGTACTGCTTAAAAACTTGATTATACAATTTAAGATCAGGGTAATTATAGTAATTACAATGAAAAATATACATGTTAATATTAAAACGAGTTTTACTTCGTAGTACTCTGCCCAGGACATGTTTGCTGCAGGTGCACGCAGATGCTTCGCACCTCTGTGCCGCAGTACGTGCTCCGTCCACCAGATGGCGCGCTCCAACGGCGTTTGTGGCTGGTCGTACATGAGAGTACGTAATTTGATGATGTTTTTTCGGAAGCTGCGAACAGAATTTTGAATTTCATTTTGATTCGCTGTTAATTGACGTTCTTTTATGAATTTGATGTTGCAAGATGCAGTCGCATATGGAGTATGCAAACAGTGAACATCTGCAATTAATCTCAAATAGCATTATAGTTTCAACTATTATCAGTTACATATGCATAACTGCCCTCGAGGATTTTGTTGGCACATCTAACGAGAATATTCCAGAGTTTAGAACATACAATATAGTTATTCTTTGGGTTGAAGGTCATCCAATCCATCAATAATTTCGCAAAATAAAACATATAATGATGTCCCAAGGTTTCTTGTTAAGTAACAAATGAGCAAATAGTTTAACTGTCGTTTAAATAATGATAATTGCGTCTATGTGCATAAAAGGACAAAGAATATCTTCAAACTAATTGTATTGTCCGAAGTCAACGTTAAGTAAGTCTCACCTATTATTTCCAGTGACATTAATAATAGCATTCTTGAAGTCGTCTTCAGTTAATGTACCTATTTCAAGTTGAACACCAATACCATGTTTCACGTACTTCTCAGTATTGTACCATTGGTCTGATATCATCGGGATACCGATTAAAGGAACTCCAGCATTGATTGACTCTTCAGTTGAATGAAGACCACCTTGCGTTATAAACAGCTTTAGTTTTGGATGCCCTGAATCAAATTAAATAGTTATTATTATTATTATTATTATTTATTGATTAAAAAAATAATAATAACAAAGAAATCTTAATAATATAGCATAATGAAAACCACAGAGGTTTATATCTAATGCTATACTGAGTCAACATCGATTTCACTTATTAAACTTGAATTAACTTTTACGACTTTAAAATTCAGAAGTGTGGCCACCTCCCGCATCTCATCAAGAGATGGCGCTACTTCTGAAACACGCTATCGAAGTATTTTCAATACCCCGCATATATACAAGTTCCGAACAACGACTGTCGGAGCACGGCCGCTCCACAGGCATGATCACCTAACCTGGCGGGAGATCTCTGTTTGCCAAAAAAGAATGAATATTACTGAATTTGAAGTAAATTTTAATGATGGAAATGCAAAAACTGTGTATTCAAGAAAATTACGAATTCTATAATTTTTTCGCACTCTTGCTGTTTTTTAGGCGACTATATTTGAATGTGTCGGGTATACATGTCGGGAATACATTTTGTATTAAGTATACATGTGGTTAGTTCTTATTAGAACGTTAAAATTATGATACGGATTTTAATCAAGTTTTTTTTAATAGATAGAGTGATTCAAAAGGAAGGTTTTTATGTATAATACATGGATACTATTGACTTTTAGGCAGAACGAAGTTCGCCGGGTCAGCTAGTTTAAAATATAGTACAGTTAGAACTTTATAATTAATTTGTATGAATACTCACTCACAGTAAATCAGATTGCGGCAACCACTTGAACAATTTGATATTTTTTGGTTTATCCTCCATATCCACGTCCCATTTCCATATCACATCGTACGGAAGTTCAGAGAAAACCCTCATCATCATTTTTACTATCTGCGGTGATAGCATGGATGATCGAATGTTGGTTCCGAAACTCATGTATATCACTCCATGTTTTGAATTCTCTAAATATGATTTCAAATCCTGAAAAGAAATAAACAAATTTGATCCGGTTGAAGATTTATTCCTAAGCAACAAACATGTTTGACGACTCGCGTGGCCGAGCGGTTACCGTACCGGGCTGACGTGCAGTGGGTCTCGGGTTCGATTCCCGGCCAGTCAGGTATCAGAATGATGAGTTTAGATTCTTGTTCTGGGTCTAAGTGTTTGTGTATTCGTCTTTGTGTGTGTCCATGGCACCCACAACACAGGAGAAAATCCTACTGTGGGGCTATGAGTGTAGAAAGCGTTTTTTTTATGTAATCTCCAAGGTGACGTATAGTATGTGGCGCCCAGGGACCGTTATAATTATTACCAGATTTGTGCAAATTTATTTCCCTTCAGATCAAATATATAGCTATAATTTTCTTGTTCCTTGTTGACAAATAATTGCAGTAGTTGAAATAGAATTTTTCGACATTAATACTGTTTTAAGAGTTTTGGTAACTAGATTTTCTTGTTACAGAATTGTACTAAACAAATTATTACCGAATAATCTGAAACGACTGTAAATGTATTTTTTTCTCACAAAACACATATACTATATTAATAGGAAATCCAGACTGTAAGTGGTTATTGTGAGTCGTATTAACGTCAAAAAGCGATGTTAATGTTTAATTATTGCCAATAGTTCTATTGTTCGTTTTTATAAAGTAACTTAGTCATGACGCGTTATATATAGATTGATGGAACCTCAGACACCCTTTTCTATTGTTAATTAAACTTTAATGTACCTGGTTTTTCTACCATAATACCAATTATTCATTTGTAATAATATAAGTAATAGATATCTATAAGAAACTGTTATATTTATGTAATAATAATACTCTAAGAAATATGGATTTTGTTTTGGAATTAAGTTGTACATTAAATCTATTAAATAGTATGTATACTAATTGAGTTTGACTAATATTATCACATCTTTCAATTTTCAACCCCATTATAGAGTTATGGGTATATTTTTAGGGGTTAATAAATTACATTACCTTCGGTAATTCTCGTTCCGATATCTGATGTATACCTCCAACGGTTATAACACTCGGTGGCATTGGCTGATTATCAAGCCAAATCGGAAACACATTCAGGAATAACATATCAATGTTATCACTTAATTCACGTAACTTTGGAATATTTGGCCCGAATATTGTTCTGAACATTTCATCTTCTTCAGGTTCATTTGATTTGTAGATTAACTCAAAGTTCATTTGATTGTAAGTTTCACGAACTTTTTCCCAAGTCGTTAGATTATAAATGCGTCGACGAAAAGTTAATGGATATAAAAGTGGATGATTTGGTATCCCTAATAACGAATTTGTTCCCATAATTGCACCGAACGAGCTAATAAGAATCACTGGCGCTTTGTATATATGTGAAAATATCAACGCTGGCCTCACACATGCTTCTATAAAGAGGAGATCATAATTTTCTTTAAGTACACCTTGAAACTCTTTGCTTTGTACTTGTACTTTGAATATAGCAGCAACAAGAATTGTTAGCATCGTCAGTTGTGCCGACACATCATTTCCCTTCCCAACTGCAAGACTTCTCAATTCTTTTTCCCGGGCCGTGTAAGACAAATCATGAACGTCGATTTCTGTCAAATTGGCAGGTGACTGATCCTTTGGAAACGCTGGATCAGTTGTAATGACCGTGACATCATGACCTCGTCTAGCCAGTTCTTGCGTGAAAGGTCGGAAGACTAATTGATGACTAAAAGATGGTGTAGGTAACACTACTAATATCTTTGCCGAGTTTAAATATGTTACCACGTTTAACAATACAAGTACGGATAACGTGCGAGTCATTTTGGAATCAAACAATTAACTAACATTAAATTGCTTCCACTTCACGTTATAAATACAAACCATTTTTATGCCACGATCTTGTTCTAGTTAAGTTTTAATTTTAGCCAATTTACATATGACTAGCAGTAATCCGCTTTAAAGTAAAATATATCTACTAATGTGGTGGAATTGGCGGATTAAGAATTTTAGGCGGGGGTAGGAGAGAATAAGGGTCCGTTTAACAGGGCTGTTGAGGTGGAAGCTTCTTAGAACAAAATTTCCGAAATAAGCCGAAACTCGGCATAAAAGTTTACTTACCTCTGAACTTTGAACTCTTGCTCTAAAGGGTCAGATGTGAACTTAAGTACATATTAAACCCACGTACCCCCCACGTATTTAAGCACGTATTTTGAGGCGCTTAGATCCTAGTTTATTTTTAAATTTTAGTTTAAAACACTCTCGATTCACTGTCTGTGATAAAAAATCTCCTTTTTTTGTTCTCGAGGGGGAAAGAGGACTCCGGGTACTCGGTCCGACCGCAACGGGAATCCTCTGAGCGCATTGCCCCATCGGGCTCCTCCCAGATGGGTGGCTGGGCCCACCGCTCCGTCTTGTCTTTACGACGGTATGCGACCACATATACCGCCGTCCTTCCCGGGATCGCCTGACCGAACGGTTCGAGCTCCCACTCTACCCACCTGCAACCCCGGAAGCCCCTTTTAGTCGCCTCTTATGACAGGCAGGGGATGCCGTAGCCCTATTCTTATCCCGGAACTACAGGGACGGTGATAAAAAATCTCCTAATAGACTGTTTATGTTTTATACATTAATTTCAATGATTTTTTTAAGAGTAAAAAATGAGCCACTAAAATTAGCCCATTAAATACACTAAGATATGTCTTTACTCCAAGATTTCATTTAAGAAATGTCAAATGAGTTAGGAAAAATGTTTATAGCATGCAAGTATTACGTATGCTGACTATATAGAGCAGCACGCGGGCACAAACCCTCTTGGTAGAAAAAAATCCTTATTTCAAATTCGGCCTTCAATGTAGAGATTTGTAGTTCAATTTTTCATAGTTATGTAAGCATTAGTAAAAATCAGAACTTGCTTTAACGCGAGAAACAGCATGAGCTATTTTTTTTATCGAGGGGGAAACTTTCAAATGTAACCGACACCGGGAGAAACGCCGAATTATGAGCAGATTTTTATCCGACCGCGCGGTGGCCGTCCTCAGCGCTGCTTGAAGGACTTGAGAATCTCCAACGGAAACCAATCAGAGTCCTCCGAGCGCGATGTCTTTTTGCCAGAAGCCCGCACAGAAGGTGCGGTGATTTACACCGCACCTTCTGTGTGGGCCCACCGCGCTGGCCAAGTCCGAATTGGTGGACACACAATGATTCTACCACCTGGTAAATGTATTTAAAATTGGCAGATTACCAAGTACCAGTACAAGTACCAGTACCAATGCGCACCTGGCCGCGTTGTAACATTATCTTAAACTCCTACTACTGTGCTTCGAAGTTGTTAGAGCAACTAGTACTTCAAGGTAAGATAAAAAAAAGTGGTCTGTTTTTAAAAGTTGTATTTCGATTCACTTAAAAATATCGTGATCGTCCGCCTATGCCCGCTGCCGTAAGCCAAGTGCTCGTAGAGAGGGACGCCCGGCCGCGAGAAGCGGAATGGAATGGATGAACGTCCTATGCTGCGGCGACGACGTCGCCACGTTGCGCAGGGTCTGCGGGCCTCGAGGATCCCCTGCTTGCCCGGGCAATTCCCTCAGTGGGTACACTGCCCACTGCCATTGTCGACTGCCGCTAGGCAGCTGAGCAGACTTCGGTCTTCAGACCATTGCTAGGCTGCTCCCGCAGGTTTACTCCAGATAATACGTGAACTGAAGTGGAATATTAAAGAGTTGATGATGCTTTTTTTTTTATCTCACTGAAGTAGCAAACGAGCATGCAGTCCACCTGATGGTAAGTGGTCACTGCCACCTACGGACATCTGTAATCAACTTCATACAGAACATGGGTTCCATCTGAAGTCAATCACAGATGCGTTGCTACTCCCGAGGACTAGGATGGTCGCCTCATGTGAAAGTGTGCCGGCAACCACACTCTTCTATCGAAACGCAGGGAATGCTTCACGCTAGAAATAGGTGTGGCGGTGGTACTTCCCCGGTCGAACTACACTAGTTCTACCACCTTGTAAATGATGTTTGTGATGATTGTCCAAGCAATCTTACTTTCTTCACTCTTTCATTTTCACCCTCCTATTTTACCCATTTTAAGTTGTCCCTTGAAAAATCCAATTAAACATTTTCATTTTCTTTGTCCAACTGAATCTAGTATTTTACAATATATCTTACAAAAGTAAAATATCTTTCTCTGTGTTATTACAGTAAACAAAACAACTAATTACGAGTATAAAGTTTAAACCATTATTTTTTCGCAAACATCTTTTTAATATAACGCTACAAAATATATTCATAATAACCTCTAAGCTATTCGTTTAAAATATACACTAAAACTAAAACAAGCCAATTATATGTACGTTAAAATGATTAATTTGTTGAAATTAAATTGCCTATCATATTCAAGAAGATTAAATTAAATGTCAGTCACATTTTAATAAATACTCTTGAATTACATAAAAAAACTACGTTTATTATTCCGTGCAACATTTTATGGTATATATATAATAAAATAAAAATAGAATTTAATAATACATTAAATATATTTCATGTTAATAGTAGTGATGTAACAAATAATCGCAATCCCAAAAAATATGCGAATGTCTTGCAAAAATCGAATTGAAGTGCTTTGCAAAAAAAAGTCTCCAATTTATACGAGTTTAATTCGAAGTGCAAACTGCATTTCGAATTAAGTTCGAAAAAATGTCGGCGAAAAAGAAAGGTGGCCAAATTAATATCCTCCGGTACCCTACACCAAGAAGTGTAAAAGGCAGCATTCGCATTTGCGAATGTCGGGGTAAGGAATATTCGCATTTGCGAATGTCGGTAAGGAAAATTCGCATTCGCGAGTGTCAATAAGGAATATTCGCATTCAGGAATGTCGGTAAGGAATATTCGCATTCGTGAATGTTGGTAAGGAATATTCGCATTCGCGAATGTCGATAAGGAATATTCGCATTCGCGAATGTCGGTAAGGAATGTTGGCATTCGTGAATGTCGGTAAGGAATATTCGCATTCGGGAATGTCGGTAAGGAATATTTGTATTCGCGAATGTCAAATAACAACATTCGTTAGTTACAACAACTAGTTATGGGCGACACAACAGTTTATATTTATTATTTTTATCGCCTATTTTTGTGACACACACCTATTTCTAGCGTGAAGCAGTTCTTGCGTTTCGATGGAAGGTTGTGGTTGCCGGCACACTTTTATATGAGGCGACCATGACCATGCATCTGTAATTGACTCTAGATAGAACCCATGTTCTATGCGGAGTTGCTTACGGATGTCCAGGTGGCAGTGACCACCTGAACTGCATGCTTTTGCTACTTCAAACAAATAAAAAAAATAGATGGCACAAGAAATACCCCAGCGTATAACTATCATTTGAGTATAGAATACTTTCGTGTGTAGGAGAGGAAAACTATAGTCAATAATAATAATGACAAAACAAGTTTTAAATTTTGATTTTTGAATCAGTACTTTTTTTTTCGTTAACCCATTATTGTCCTTTAACGGGTGAGTTGAATTAGCATTTTCTATTTTAAAACTTACTCAAGGTCAAGTATGTTTGCATGTGTAAAGAGAGTATTGTATCGTCAACCCATTATTATTCTTGCTCTCTCGATCGGTAGGTCCGAGGTTCAAATCCAGGCACGCACCACTGATTTATGAGCGTATTAGAAATTAATTTTTATTACTGCTTTTCGGCGAAGGAAAACATCGTGAGGAAACCTACACACCCAAGAGTTCTTAAAAAAAGTTCTCTTAGGTGTGTAAAGTCCACCAATTCGCACTAGGCCAGCGTGGTGGACTACGGCCTAAAACTCTCATTTTGAAAGAAGACTCGTGCCCAGCAGTGGACCAATAATAGTTTGTTGAGAGAAATCAATATTTTAAAAACTAGCTTTGTAGGAGCGGGGTGCCTTGGAGGATTCAGTAGCTCTTCTATTAATTCGTATTACCGATATTTGAACTTTTGCCATCGCATTTCTCAAGGTGTAATCTAATTTCGATCAAAGAATATCCACCCAAAGATCGCAGCATATGACTATGTATACAGAGTTTACATACCAATTAGAGATATTCGAGCTAACACCTTGATTGTCGGAAACTCAATTATACGTCGTTCTATAGTGGGTCACTATTTGATTAACAATAACATTCTACATATTATATGCAGGTAAACAATGGTTCGGCCGGGGAGAGACGGTCCACGGCAATTGTAGATGATCAAATCGGACATTCAATACTAATCTATATATTAATACGTGAAGCAAAAACTTGTGGTGTATTTTTAAGTAATATGCCGCGGAGGGATTAGTAAGAAATTGTGCACGGTTATAGTGGACGTAGAGAAGTGCAGAATGTTAATATTTTTTTCAAATAATGTATATTACATACATAAAATGAACTAAAAACACATTACACACACTACCGTGCATTTGTCACAAACACATAAATAATAAACGAAATAGAACATTCAAAGTCTTACTATGAAAACACATGACGTCAGAAATGTCACTGTTTTTGTCAAAATACCCGCTATTGCTTTAAATGCGGCCTAGGTGATTAAACGGGTGCGTTCAAAATTACTTGAAAATTATTACATTTTATATGAATTTGAGAAATATTCGTACTACTTTGGACAATATGAAGTTTAGTTTTTAATTTAAATTACGGTCGAAATTCGGCCGATGCGACGGGTGACTAGATGACCTCTCAACTGTCATGTGCCTAATTGTTTTGGTCGAGTAGTAAGCCTCTAGACTTTTCCTGAAAAGCAAAATTACTTTTCGACCGCACAGGGAGGTAATTTACGATTTTTACCGTAGTAAAAAGTAGTACACAATTAATTAATATTAATTATCAATTTTAATTATTTTAATCTACTGACCAAGTTTTTGAGCCGAATACCTATTGCTTATCTGATACAAATCTACGCATTTGCGTCATTTTTCGCAATATCTTTACACACTTAAAAAATTATATAAAAGCTCGGAACACCAAACAAACTACCCACTTGATAACGTCGAATTACTACTAAATAACTTGCGTTATACAAGGATTTTTTTTTGGCAAGGTAAAAATTTTAGAACGTTTTAAACATGATCCACTTAAAGACAAATTCCGTCGATCTAAATTGATGTTGAATATCGGTTCGTCCCTGTAGTGCCGGGATCAGGATAGGGTATGCCCTGCCTGTCGTAAGAGGCGACTAAAAGGGGCTTCCGGGATTGCGGGCGGCTAGAGTGGGAACTTGAACCGTCCACCAGACGATCAAGGGAAGGGCGGCGGTATGTGTGGTCGCATACCGTCGTAAAGACTAGACGAAGCGGTGGGCCCAGCCACCCATCTGGGACGAGCCCGATGGGGCAACGCGGTCAGAGGATTCCGGTTGCGTTCCTTTGGAGATCCGGGAGTCCTCCAGGATGGCCACCGGAGGGGTTTTAGTGATTTAAAAATCCCATATTACCCTCCGTCGCTCCCACGGCGTCCGATACCTTTTGAAGGTTTTCCCGTCGAGAAAAAAAAATGGTCACAATTACATTAAACGTAAGGCAAGATAATGAAGCTAACTTTTATGACCCATGTTAAAACAAGATAGCAAAAAAAAATACAAAGAAAAAAGAGAAGCCCACTGAGTTTCTTGCCGGATTTTCTCAGTTGAGATCGTGTTCTGATCCGGTGGTATTGTAAGAAAAAATATGTTAATATAAATCTGCAAATGCCCCCGTAGGCCTATGCAAAATAGAGACTTTTCATTTCATTTCATATACAAGTATCCTATAATATTTGTACATATTTGAAGCTCTGCAAATGTTTGCCCAAATCTTACTTCGATTTGTATGCAAATGCAATATTGTATAAATCACTCAGATCTCTACCAATCAATCCAAACGTTTGTATTCATGCTAATTAAGTAACGAATATTTGTATCCGAGAATATTCGCATGATTTTAGATATTCGCATCCACATTAGCATTCCCAAGAATTGTGCGAATGTTATGCGAATAAAGAATTGGAGTGTTTTGAAAAAAAAGGTGGCTAAATATATACGTATGTGTTTCGACTGCAATTTGTCGACAAAAAATAAAAAAGAGTGTGTGTGTCAGCTCCGACGCATGACTGGAGATAACTCGCATTTAAAATAGATGGCGCCGTACTCCCACACTAAACATATAAATAATACCAATACATGGTTCATTTTAAAACATTATATCTATGACGACCCGCGTGGCGCAGCGGTTACCATACCGTTCTGACGTGCAATGGGTCCCGGGTTCGATTTCGGGCCAGACAGGTATCTGAATTTTGAGTTTTGATTCCTGTTCTGGGTCTGGGTGTTTGTGTATTGGTCTTGTGTGTGTTCATGGTACCTGCGACACAGGAGAAAATCCTACTGTGGGACTATGAGTGTAGAAGGCGTGAAAGCGTGTGTGATTTAAAAAAAAAACAATTATATAAGTATGTATTAAAATATTAATATTGTACGTATTTACAAAGTATTTACATTACTTATCTCAACGATTTACTATTTTAAATACCATTGAGATTTAGGTAAAACGTAATCACGAAAACTATGTATACCATCCACGCGTACTGATAAAATAGTTCTAAAGTTTTAACTAGATGGCGTTATACTCAATAAAAAAACGTAACGGGGTCATTCATCAGTAGATTTTACACATTTTTCTCATACCGGGCCCTTTTATATGCAAATCGATTCTTAAGGAGTAAACTCCAAAAATAACACCAAAATTTATATCCTTACACCAAAACCTGAAAAAAAACAATATTCGCTTTCACCCTCGTATTCGCAAATGTTGGTAAAGAATATTCGCATTCGCATTCGTTACATCACTAACCCATGCATGTTTTAGTGAACTGTCTAAGGCAGAGCAAGCGTATTGTGACTATTACAGGACCATTAAAGTAACTAGGTTCTTGAAGGTGGTAGAAACAGTGTAGTTCGACCGGGGAAGTACCACCGCCACAACTATATGCGTGAAGCATTTCTTGCGTTTCGATGGAAGGGTGTGATTGCTGCCGCACGTTTACATGAGGCGACCATCATAGTCCTCGGTAGTAGCAACGCATCTGTGATTGACTTCAGATTCCATGTTCTGCATGAAATTGATTAGAGATGTCCATGGGCGGCAGTGACCACTTACCATCAGGTGGACTCCATGCTCGTTTGCTCCATCAGCCAGACTTCATCACTATCCCATGCATACGTATGTTTTAGTGAACTGTCTAAGGCTGAGCAAGAATATAAAGTGACTATTACAGGACCATAACTGTCTCAAGGTTTTTCTTTCTCAATAATCATCATTAATGAAAAACTATCAACTTTTTATTGACTATAATTGTTGGAACAAACGCGAACAATGAACAATTACTGTGTTGTCAATGCAATTGTCGTTTAAGGAAAACACTTCAGTTTAAGGCATTGTGTAGTCACACTATGTAAATTTACAAGTCACAAAACACCAACAAGTAACAAAGTAACAAACCACCTAATGGTAAGTGATCACTGCTGCCCATGAGCATCTGTAATCATCTACTTACATACAGAACATGGGTTCTATCTGAAGTTAATCACAGATGCGTTGCTACTCCCGAGGACTATGATGGTCGCCTCATGTGAAAGTGTGCCGGCAACCACACCCTTCTATCGAAATGCTTCATGCTAGAAATAGGTGTGGCGGTGGTACTTCCCCGGTCGAACTACACTGGTTCTACCATATATTTAGAGTTTTATATATTTCAAAAGTAAATACCCTATGTCACTCTCATAACTGAGTAGCTTTGATGTTACAATCTGTCAAGTAGTTTGGGCTGTAGGGCGTGTAAAATAAATAGACATACAAACAAACATACGTTCGAAAAACATTACCTACCTTCTGACGCAGTTGAGTAAAAAGACATAAGTATTAAATTTTTGAATTTTTTTTTTAATAAGCTTGGTAATTGGTTTCTTTACTCCAATCACATACAATTGTAAATTATGATTTTGTTCGGTACTTGAATATGTGTAATGAAATGTTATTCGTCATTTCATTATATATGCACAGACCAAAAGATATCTAAATTTTGCAACTCTGTTTATCAATTATCTCGTAAGCATCGGTTGAGTCATTTAATTTAAGTAATTTGAGCCATTAAATATAATATTCACGTTAATACCTTAAATCTATACTTAAGATCATAAAACGGAAATGTGTTTGTTTATTTAGATGCATTTAAACAAACAAAAAAAAAAAACACGCTTTCTACACTCATAGCCCCACACTAGGATTTTCTCCTGTGTCGTGGGTACCATGGACACACACAAGACAAATACACAACACAGTTCATTTGTATGTTTGTTTTAATAATGTAATCTCTGCTAGTATGTTTTAGTAAGATTTGAATGTTTTTCGACATAATAGACCATTTAATTATAATAAAAGATTTGAACGAATAGTTTACAAAAAAATTAAAGTATTATATATTTATGTTATTACAAAACCAAAAAATTCGACTGGTTAAATTGAAAACAGAAAAACTAGTCAAACAATCATGAAATACTATTTCATTCTCGCAGCTTCGCCCGCGTTAACAAAAATCGATTGTCCCGTGGGAATACGATATTTTCGTACAGTAAAAAGTAGCTTAAATGTTAATCCAGAGTGTCAGCTAACTTCCTACAAAATTTTTTGAAAATTGCTCCAGCCGTTTACACGTGAAGAAGTAACAAACATACACACTCACAAACTTACGCCTTTATATATTTATATTAGTATTATGGAGTATGATATTAAAACACATGTTATAATACTTTTATTATTAGATGCTGCACGCGGTAAGTAATGTAATTAATTATAATAGATTTACTATATTGTTTGTTGATTACCCAAATACATGTAGTATTTGGGTAATTATATTTGGGTAAACCCTAAGATTGAAATTCTGAATTTGAAACATTTAGCACATTTCTTATCACGAGGGTTTTTACAAGCAAATCTATGTAGTCAACATGCATATAACTTGCATCCTATTTTCTTATACATACTTTTCCTGTCATGCGTATTACGCGTTTAAAGTTTGCAGCGAGTTAATTCATATGTGTGGAACGCGCGTGCTCGGCGTAAAGTCGCGTGCCAGGAATGCAAGAGACACGCGTGACATGAAAACAGTAGACTAGCTAGTACGGACTGCAGTGTTTGCTTTAGATTGACTTATCTTCCATTCTCGAAATTAAATATCACATTTAAATGCGCGTGAAGTCGCAGGGCACTGCTAGTTATGGATTAAGCGAATAAAAAAACTTGTTTATAACAAGACCGTGCAAAAGAATTGCTTGTATTTATAAAGTGAAGTTGAAGCCGTTTAGTGTCAGTTAACTATTTGATACCACAATGACACGAACATTATTTGCACTGGTGTTGTTTAGCGTAGTAACATGTTTAAACTCGGCGAGGATATTAGTAGTGTTACCTACACCGTCTTTCAGTCATCAATTAGTTTTCCGACCTTTCACACAAGAACTGGCTAGACGGGGTCATGATGTCACGGTCATCACAACTGACCCGGCGTTTCCAAAGGGTCAGTCACCTACCAATCTGACAGAAATTGACGTTCACGATATATCTTACATGGCATGGGAAAAAGAACTGAGAAGTCTTGCAGTTGGGAAAGGAAATGATATGTCGGCACAACTGACGATGCTAACAATTCTTGTTGCTGCTATATTCAAAGTACAAGTGCAAAGCAGAGAGTTGCAAGGTGTACTTAAGCAAAACTACGATCTCCTTTTTATAGAATCGTGTGTGAGACCAGCGCTGATATTTTCACATATATACAAAGTTCCGGTGATTCTTATTAGCTCGTTTGGTGCCATTATGGGAGTTAATTCATTAATAGGAACACCAAATCATCCGCTCTTATATCCATTAACTTTTCGTCAACGCATTTATAATCTAACGACTTGGGAAAAAGTTCGTGAAACTTACAATCAAATGAACTTTGAATTAATCTACAAATCATATGAACCTGAAGAAGATGAAATGTTAAGAACAATATTCGGGCCAAATATTCCAAAGTTACGAGAATTGAGTGATAATATTGATATGTTTTTCTTGAACGTGTTTCCGATTTGGCTTGATAATCAGCCAATGCCACCGAGTGTTATATCCGTCGGAGGTATACATCAGATACCGGAACGAGAATTACCGAAGGTAATGTAAGTCATTGAAGCCTAAAAATATGCACATATTTTTATAATTAAAAAAATTAAAAATATTTCATTATTGTCAAGTAGTAATATTTAAAAAAAAGCTCAATTATATAGGTACAGTTATTTAAAACATCTCAACATATAATTAAATAAATTAAATAACATTATTGTAAAATTCCATAGCACTTGATAAATAGTTAACAAAATATAATACTTATGTATAATTAAAGGTAATTTATTTAATGGTAGAAATATAACATATATTTACACTAAATTGCTATTAGAAGAAGATCTACGTGGTTCCATAAAACTAAGCGATATAACGCGTAATTGCGAAGTAACCTTGAAAAAACTACCTGGCAAAAAATGTATTCGCAATAATTAAATATTCCCTTTATCTTTTTTTACTTTAAGATAACTGACACAGTGATTATTGGCAATTAACTTCCTGATAACAATATCGTCCTTATTGTTTCTTCTTATAATATTGCCTTTTCCAAAAATGTCACCGTTACGACTACATCACTTTTATATTTACTGGACATAATCTTAAGGTAAAATATTTTAGCCATTGTAGGTATCAATGCCACAAAGATCCATTTCCATTATTGATGCTTGTAGTTGTAGACAAGGATGTACGTATTTTATCATTGGAAACAAAATTTATCTGGAGATAATAATGGAGATCCATGTATGCCACTGACTACACACCATCAAGGGATTAATTAGATCATTTTTTGCAGGATTTAAAATCATATCTTGATGATTCTAAACATGGAGTGATATACATGAGTTTTGGAACCAACGTTCAACCATCCATACTACCACCACAAACAGTAAAAATGATGGTAAAAGTTTTCTCTGAACTTCCCTACGACGTGATATGGAAATGGGACATGGATATGGTGGATAAACCAAAAAATATCAGATTGTTCAAATGGTTGCCGCAATCTGATCTATTGAGTAAGTATACATATGAATACTCTAGGTTGTTCTCGTAGCTTTAACCACTTTAGTAACGTATACCATTGTAATGAGTATTCTAGAAATTAACCTAGGTCATAAAATATGAGTGTAAAAAATTTCAGCAGTTTCTGACCGGTATTTTTTGCGTGAAAGAGTAACAATTACACGCACATGATTTTTTTTTGAGGGGGAAACCTTCTAAAGGTGCCCAACGCCGTGGGAGCGACGCACGCAGGGTTATGTGGGATTTTTACAGCACTATAACCCCCAGCCCCCCCTCCCCGGTGACCATCCTCGGCACTAAAAGAGGACCCCGAGATCTCCAAAGGAATACAACCAGAATCCTCTGAGCGCGTTTCCCCATCGGACTCCTAACAGATGGGCGGCTGGGCCCACCGCTCCGTCTAGTCTTTACGACGGTATGCAACTACACATACCGCCGTTCTTCCCGGGATCGCCTCACTGGATGGTTCAAGCTCCTACTCTAGCCACCCGCAATCCCGAAAGCCCCTTTAAGTCGCCTCTTACGATAGGTAGGGGATACCGTAGCACTATTCTGATCCTGAAACTTCAGGGATGACACACACATGCTAACAGAATTTGGATTACTATTATTAATAAGATATTATATGATAACATGATAAGACTTACAATAATTCTAGCCGTGCTGTACTTGAAACATGAACGGGTTCGATATTGGAGGTACAGATTTCAGGCTTATAATAGCAGCATTAAACACTAGACCGGTCTGGTTTCGCTATATGTAACTAGTATCAAATTGAAATTCTGATGGAATTGAAAACAAGATGCCTGTATCGAATGCAGTATCTCAAGTCCCTAGCATATACATTTTCGTGATTATATTTCTAACAGTGTGATGTGCCCTTGAATATCGTCAATGAGAATCACAAAAATGCCTGAAACATTAAAATAAGTTTTCTTTCTCTACCTCTCGAGTTTTTTAAAGTTACTTCCAGATTTCCAGATGGCCATTAATTTCTAATATTTATCAATTCCAGAGCATCCAAAACTAAAACTGTTCATAACGCAAGGTGGTCTTCAGTCTACTGAAGAATCAATAAATGCTGGAGTTCCTCTGATAGGTATACCGATGTTTGCTGATCAATGGTACAACACTGAGAAGTACCCGAAACATGGTATCGGTGTTAAACTTGAAATAGGTACCTTTACTGAAGACGATTTCAAGAATGCTATTATTAATGTCATTGAAAATAATAGGTGAGATTTACATAATTGAGACAATGCAATTAATTTTAAGTGTACTTGTTATATTTATATTAAGGAAGATATCATTGTTCTTAAGTTACATTATCTGTCAGTTTAACTGAAGTTAACAAAAAGGTTAGGGATAAAATTAATGTTTTATTTTCTTTTATTGTTCATGTTAGTGACTTTCAATGAAAACACAACAGTAATAAGTCGAAAAACAATAAATATAGCCATCAAATAAAAACCTTGATATACAATCTAATACAAATGGAAAGATGGTAAAATTTATGTGGTTCATTTTGCAATTCGTCTTGATTTATTTTAATGGCACCACTGTAAACAGATTTTTGCATTGAATCAGCTTTTAAGCTTTGATATGGTCTTGTTCAACCATTAGGCTATCAGAGCAGTGATAGTCTAATGGTTGGGACTTGCCCTCTCAATCCGAGGGCCGAGGTTCAACCCAGGCACGCAACACTGATTTATGTGCGTATTAGAAATTAATTATCACTGCTTTTCGGAGAAGGAAAATATGGTGAGAAAACCGAGAGTTCTTTAAAAAAAATCTCGGATGTGTGTGAAGTTCATCAATTCGTACTTGGCCAGCGCGGTGGCCTATGGCCTAAGACTCTCTCATTCTGAGAGAAGACCCGTCCCAACAGTGTGACAATAATATGATCTTGTTTGATGTGGCAACTAAGCATTCGAGGTCTGCAATACACTTGTAAAAGACATCAGAAGAGACTTTAGTCCTATTTGAGATTAATTACAGATAGTCAATGTTTATCAAGGCGTACATAATTATGGGCGTGCTACTTCAACTTCATAAAATAACGACAGTAGTATATTTTAAGGTTCAATTACAAAATCCTGTTCGCAGTTTTCGAAAAAACATCATCAGATTGCGTACTCTCATGTACGACCAGCCACAAACACCGTTGGAGCGCGCCATCTGGTGGACGGAGCACGTACTGCGGCACGGAGGTGCGAAGCATCTGCGTGCACCCGCAGCAAACATGTCCTGGACAGAGTACTACGAAGTAAAACTAGTTTTACTAGTAATGTGCATCTTCTTCATAGTAATTGCTTTATTGATGATAGTAATAAATATTATAATCAAGTTTATAAGTGCCAGTTTAAAAGATACGAAATATTTAAGTAAGCATAAAAGTAATTAACATATTTATTCAATTATTGTATTAAATTTAAATGATGTAAAGTTCTGAGTTTTTGTTGACTTCTAGGTGACTATATTATCTTCGAATCTGAATTTATTTTTACTTATTGCGAATCATTTAATTGAAGTTACCTTTTGTTTTTAAACAATTACATTAAACAATGGATTTAATTGAAACTGCTTCTCAAGTAAAAAAGGAAATGTCCTTTAAAACGTTTTAAATCAGGTCAACTGTCATAAAACATGGTCATTAGAATGGCAGTTTAAAAATAAACGCTTATATTTATGTCTTTTTATTTTTAGAATCAAATTTAGGTCTTGAATATTTTAATAATATTATTAAACATGCTATAATTTCTGTGATTTCAATTATCGCTATTAATGAGCATCTGTAATCGCTGGTTGAATTTTGAAGTCGCATTACAATAGGTTTATAATTTCCATTTTAAATTTAGTATGTAATACATTGTTACCATAAATATATTTATTTAAATTAATCCCATTCTGGTTATCTGGTTGATATTTTGTTAAGTGTAACCAGAGAATTTTATTGTTGAATTACTAATTCCCTTATCCCTCATGTTTTTATCTGACTGAAGTAGCAGACGAGCATACAGTCCACCTGTTGGTAAGTGGCCATTGTCGCCCTATGACATCTGTAATCAACTTCATACAGAACATGGGTTCTATCTGAAGTCAATCACAGATGCGTTTCTACTCCCGAGGACTATGATGGTCGTCTCATATAAAAGTGTACCGGCAACCACACCCTTCCATCAAAACGCAAGAAATGCTTCACGCTAGAAATAGGTGAGGCGGTGGTTCTTCCTCGGTCGAACTACACTGGTTCTACCACCTTCAAAAATATGTGTTAAAATATATTTATTAATCCCTGTTAATACCTGTTGTTGAATCATATGCGATCTACGAATCCCCACCTGGTTATCTGATTCACATTTTGTTCAGAGTATATTACAACATATTTAACAAGATAATTTTATTGCTGAATTACTAATTCCCTGATCCCGGATATCATTGACATAATATAAGCAAGAATTTAAAATTTTAAATGCATGCGTACCTTTAACCGCATAGTTGAAATCTATTGAACCTAGTGTAACTTCGTTTTTAAATATCAGTTAAATCTCAATTTACCGACTAACCAAAAATTGCTTTAAGTTTACTTTTAATAATTTAATTAAAATCGGTGTTGCACGATATAGATTTTTATCGTTTCTTATTATTGCACAAAACCTTGTGAGACGATTATAGCGATAAGTGATACTGTTAAACATAATAAAAATGTATATCTATTTAAAATGTTGTTATGCCAACGATGCCTAAAATAATGTGATATTAATAAACATTGAACGAATAACATTTTTTTAATGTATCCATCTATTTACATTAATAAGTAAATGGATGGAACTTCTCTATTCGAGCTCCCTCCGACTAATAATTTCTGCAGTACAGTTAAAATTTACCAAACTATACTATTCTTACACCCGTATAAATAGTAGAATAACAATTATATCAACAATTTCAAATTACTTTTTGAAGATCTTTTAAAGTTATAAAATGTCTTAGGCAATTGGTATAAGCAGATGGATTTAATTATGTGGGGAAAGTCCACAATTAAAAGAAGATGATTTCAGGAGTTTCATTATTTATTGTTGTTAACCCATTAGGTACTGGTTCTTGTTTTTGCTCTCTCGGGGGAAATTTTCAAAAGATATTCGACGCTGTAGGAGCAGAGTTATGAGAGATTTTTAAAGCACTAACCCCGTTGGCCGTCCTCGGCGCTACAAAGAGAACTCCGGGATCTCCAAACGAACACAACTGCAGAGACCTCTGAGCGCATTATCTGTTCTATCGGGTTCCTCCCAGGTGAGACGCTTGACCCACCTGGTTTTACGGCGATATGCGACCGCACATAACGTCGTCCTTCCCGGGGTCGTCTGATCGAAAAATTCGAGCTCCCACTTTAGCCGCCCGCAACCACGCAATATCCTTTTAGTCTCCTCTTACGACAGGCAGGGGATACCATAGCCGTATTCTGATCCCGGAACTACAGTGACGGACTCAATACTGCCTCACTGTTAGGCACGAGTCTTCTCTAGATATGACAGAATTTTAGGCCATAGTCAAGCATGTTGGCCAACTGCCAATAGTTAATATTTATTACTTAATTAGTAATTAATGCTTAGTAGGCAGATATTAATGGTATTGCCCGTATCGTAAATGTCAAGGACAACACAACAGTAGGGTCCTCGCCCACCTTCAGAACAATAATTAATCCATAATTTAAATCAGGATTGACTTCCTAAAGTTATTTATGGATGAGTTAAGTTATTTGTTATTTGAGAATGTTAACGACGGCATATGATTTATATTTCCTACGGCGTGCGTAGGTAGTACAATATATGTAAAATAGCAGGCTGTAGTGTAATAAACAAAAATAACATAGCATAACCTCTTTTTTTTTAAAGTCGGTTAAAAAAGCAAAGCATATTTTTTATAAAATTAAAGAAACAAGCATACAGTCCACCTGACGGTTAGTAGAAACTGCCGCTCATGGACTTAAAGCAACTTCATGCAACGAACGTTCTATCTACAGTCCATCACAGATGCGTTGCTACTCCAGAAGATGGTCGTCTCCTATAATTGTGTGCAACCACACCCTTCCACTAAAACACAATAACCGCTCCACTTTAGAAAAGGATGTGCCGATGCTACTCCTTGTTGAATCATATGCGATCTACGAATGCGTCGTCAACCCATTATTGTCCCACTGCTAGGCACGGGTCTTCTCTCAAGAGAGAGTATTAGGCCATAGTCCACCGCGCTAGCCAAGTGCGAATTGGTGGACAATCTACGAATGCATACACCATAAAACATACATAAAATGCGTGTATATTTTGCTCTCACCTGTCACTTAAAATACCTCACCCGGAATGTTTTGTCGTCCAGGAAAGTGGTCGATGAAAAATCTTTCATCTTCCATACATGAAGTTCACGTGAGGTGTCGTCACAGGATCCTCGGCCAAAGCGGGTTGGAACCAGCAAGCCCAATGATTTTAATATTTATTAAGCTAAAAATAAGACGCAAAATTATTGTCATGACTTTTATGTTCAATTCAATGAAAAAAAAGACAAACCCACTGAGTTTCTTGCCGAATCTTCTCAGTTGAGGTCGTGTTCCGATTCGGTGGTAGTGTAAAAAAATATATATAAATGTAACTGTAATTTGTAAGAACCCCCGAAGGCCTATGCAAAATAAAGACATTTCATTTCATTTCTTTCAATACAATGAAAGGACGAAGCACTACAAAATAATGACGATTATTGGAGGACCTAATTACCAACCAATTTCTAATCACACAACTTGGAAAGTGTGCAGAAAACTATTTTATATACACCTAGAACTGTAGAACAGTTTCTTCGCAATATTTTCTTTCACCGTTAAAGAACGTGGTAATTTTTTTTTTATAGGCACATTTATTTTTAAATCAGTGGTACCTGGGATTCAAACTTCGGACTCTTATCTTAACTTTAGGCTGGTGAAAGGTGGTAAAACCTGTGTTGTTCGACCGAGGAAGTACCACCGCCACACCCATTTCTAGCGTGAAGCGGTTCTTGCGTTTCGATGGAAGAATGTGGTTGCCGGCACACTTTTATATAAGGCGAACATCATAGTCCTCGGGAGTAACAACGCATCTGTGATTGACTTCAGATAGAACCCATGTTCTGTATGAAGTTGATTACAGATGTCCATAGGCGGCAGTGACACTTACCTTCAAGTGGACTGCATGCTCATTTGCTATTTCAGTCCGATAAAAAAGGCTATCATTGCATGTATTATGACCACTTACTAAACTTCATCAAAAAACGTTAATCAAAAAATCTGCATTTTAAATCTCACTAAAAGTAACAGTATGAGCAGTGATAATCTAATGGTTGAAACTTGCCCTCTCGATCGGGAGGTCCGAGGTTCAAACCCAGGCACGCACCACTGATTTATGTGCGTATTATAAATTAATTATCACTGCTTTTCGGTGAAGGAAAACATCGTGAGGAAAAATACACACCCGAGAGTTCTTAAAAAAAAAAAAAAAGTTCTCGGAGGGGTGTGAAGTTCACCAATTCGCACTTGGCCAGCGCGGTGGACTATGGCCTAAACTTTCTCATTATGAGAGAAGACCCGTGCCCAGCAGTGGGACAATAATGGGTTGATGGGGAAAAGTAACAGAATTCAAAGCTAATGTATAATGCTTTAAGCATTTCCAGTACCTAGTTAAGTTGTCTGTTTCGTGTGATATAAACAATTCAAACACAATCCGGCTGTGGGTCTCACGGGAGAACCAGAATCTTAATGTCCTCACACTAATAAATACATTTGGGTCACCTTAAGGGATAGCGCTTACATACGACTTTTAGTTGAAAACTATTAAGTTTTCAACTAAAGTTTCCTAGGTGGTAGAACCAGTGTAGTACGACCGGGGGGTACCACCGCCACACCTACATATTTCTAACTTAAAGCATTCCTTGCGTTTCAATGAAAGTGTGTGGTTACTGGCACACGTTATACGAGGCGACCATCTTAGTCCTCGTGAGTAGCAACGGCAAGCAATTGGCTTCAGATATAGCCTATGCTCTATATGATGTTGTCCATGCGCGGCAGTGAAGACTTATCATCAGGTGGACTTTATGTTTGCTACTCATGATTACAAAAAAGACAAGTTGTACCTTATAGTATATATGGATATTGTTGGAGGCGAATAAGTAATGGAATTCAGATGGACAGCAGTATCTTACTGCGTAATATCAACCCATTATTGTCACCAACACACATGTAAGGTTTGGGTGTTACTGGCACACATGCTTATAGGTAAGCCTGTTTTTTCTAGTAGACCTCAAAAGACTGATGTATGGATGACATAATCTTTAATTTATAGTTTGATCTTATATATCAATATCCATCCATCAACCAGCCTTTGAAAGTCCACTGCTGGATATAGGCCTCCCTAATCTGCGCCACTTCGACCGGTCCTGAGCCATCTGAATCCAACGGTTACCCGCCGCCCTCTTCAGGTCATCAGTCCACCTGGTCGGGGGGCGGTTTGCACTCCTTTTGCCGAGACGTGGTCTCCATTCGATAAATCCGGTCCATAAATGAACATTAATTTATGATATTTTCTTATGGAAGAATATATTAAGGTGTATACAACCAATTAGATACTTGCTCAACTAAAAAGTAGACTAACAACATCATGGGCAACGGAATCGAACGATGTCGTGGAAATAGAAAAGTAATTGTACCTTACTCTACTGGACGCGTTTGTATGTACACTGGGCCTTAATCTACTGTATACATATACATATTATGTATATTACTTATAAGCGAAATGTTTAATATAAATCTAGACAAATGGATAGAAGCACCACTTCCTCAAATCCTATGGATGACTAACGGACTACGAGATAAAATTCAGGATATGATCAGTAGTCTTCTTTTACTATACTTATTTCTAGCGTGAAGCTGCTTGCTGTGATCGACTTTGGATAAATTTGCTTCACATAACCACGGGCGGCAGTTGCCACTTACTATCAAGTTGTATGGTCATTTGCTAATTTAATATGATAAAAAATATGTAACAGCAACACTCCCCGCAACTAACAATACGCATGTCAGACACGCATTTTGACAAAAAAATATTGTCAAGCAGTGGATTTCTAAAAGAATTGCTGTCTTTTTTGTTCTGAGTTTATGTTATTCATACCATTTTTTTTATCTGATTGAAGTAGCAAACGAGCATACAGCCCACCTGTTAGTAAGTAGTTATTGCCGCCCATGGACATCTGTAAGCAACTTCAAGTAGAACATGGGTTCTATCTGAAGTCAATCTCAAATGCGTTGCTTCTACCGACTAAAATGGTCGCATCATATAAAAGAGTGCCGGCAACCATAATTAATTTAAATATTGTTTCGTTATATTTATGTGTGCTTGACTTAAATGTTGGGTTTAATTTATTGGATTTATGTTTACTTTAAAGAGGTTTATCTAACCTATTTAGCCTAAGCTTGTAATATCGCTACGTCACCAAAACTCTATTAAATCCATGTATTTCATGATAGCCTAATGGTTGAAAGTTACCCTCACGATCGGGAGGTTCGAGGCACGCCACCGATTTTTTAAAAATTAAGTGCGTAGTAGAAATAAATTATCACTGCTTTTCGGTGAAGGAAAACATCGTGAGGAAACCTACATACCCGAGAGTGTTTAAAAAAAAAACAAAAGTTCGAGGGGGGTGTACGAAGTCTACCAATTTGCACTTGGCCAGCGCGGTGGACTGTGGCCTAAAGTGTCTCATTCTGAGAGATGCCGTACCCAGCAATAGGACAATAATTTGTCAATATAGTAACATAAAAATGTTATAAAATATAGGTATAGCAATAACATATATAGAAGCTCTAAGGAAAAGCATTTGCGCACACCATACCTTCTGATGTTTACGGCGGCATGCGACCACACATGCCATCGTCCTTCCCGGGGTGCGACCTTCCCCTCTTACCACCCGTAACCCCGGATGCCCCCTTTGTTTCGCCTCTTACGACAGGCAGGTGATACCGCAGATCTATTCTGGTCACGGAACTGTATGGAGTTTATATGACAACTTTATTGTTATGATAAAAACATCGTCTATCTCCTGCCCGTTCTCTCTGATCGCAGGCGCCATATAAAGTAAGTCAATTTCAATGATATCTATATACGTATATCGTATCGTATCGTATGATACCTATATCTATATACGGAAAGCAAAAACTTGTGATTCGTTTTTAAGATACTTGCCGCAGATGGAGAAGTATGAAATTACGCACGGTTATAGTTGATGTAGAAAAGGATTACGCAATGATATTTTCTTTTCAAATAATGCATAAAACATACATAAAATCAACTAAAACACATTACACACACTAGCTTAAGTATGGCACAAACATACATAATGAATGAAATAGAACATTTAATGTCATTCTATGAAAACATATAACGTCAACGGGTTACTAGTGTTGCTCACGGCAACACTGGAGCAATGGGTACTCAATAAAAGACGAAAATGTCTTGACAATGATGTATTTAGTACTTTTCCTAATTACAAATATCATCTGATTGAAATGTGGGGCGTGGACCGAAATAAGGAATAAAAATGTGCCCGTGGTAGTGTCCACTGCACCCCGGTAAAAATGGAAGTGTCAAAAATGAGGCAAGAACTATTTAACAAAAATAACAATTATAATTTAAATGTACCATTAAACAAGCGCCTTAACTATTTAAGAGCAAAAATTATGTATATGAAATCTATGTTAAGGAAGGCGCGAACAACTAGTATAGGTATGTTATGTCAATCCATCATGCCGTTCGGGCTGTAGCGCGTAAAGAAATGGACATACATACATAAATACGCTCGGAAAACATTACTCTCCTGATGAAGTTGGCTAAAAATGCGTCCTTCTTGAGCCCGAACAATCTTTCTTTCGTACTCTAAAACTAAGTTGAAACAGTTCATACATATTAACCGTAATACTGACTAATTATTAACAATGTTGTATCACTATTTGAATCATTAGTATAATGACGTCATTAGAGAGAGTATGTGTTAATTAGTCTAAGATTTAGTCAATTGTATAGCATCTTATCACTAATCTGTTGAAGCTTTCAATGAATTAATGTTAGTTAATTAATAATTCCATGCATCAGACCTTTAAGATCCTTCTCGATATAGACATCCTCTTATGAGGGTTTCTGTCAAAAGTCCCCGAGTCATGCATGTTGGTTCTCCGGTTTCTTTAGAGATCCCGAAGTCCTCTTTGTATTGCCGAGGACGGCCGCTGGGTGGGTTTTAGTGCGGTAAAAATCCCACATAACTCTGCGTCGGGTATATTATGAAGGTTTACCTCTCGAGAACAGAAAAAGACATGCGTGTTGGTGACCACAATGAATGTTGATATTACATATGTATATCTATTTCTTGGCACGCGGCAACATGACAATCTGCCTAGCACTTTGAGCTGTATCCCAACGGCTACTTCAATCGGATAAAATAAAATCTTCTTTTTTCTTATAATTTTGGCATAACTAATCAGTTTTTTTTTTCCGTTAACTAGTTGACCGTCACAACAGTCGAAATTCGACCGTAATTTAAAATAAAAAAATAAACTTCATATTGTCCAAAGTATCACCAATATTTCTCTAATTGACATATATTTTAATAATTTTCAAGTTATTTTGAACGCACCTGTCAAATATGAAAAGAGGTTTAATTACCTAAGCCGTATTAAAAAGCAATAGCGGGTATTTTAACAATGACACTGACATTTCTGACGTTAGACATTGAATGATTTATTTCGTTTATTATTTATGCTTTGTGATAAATGCACGGTAGTGTGTGAAATGTGTTTTAGTTGATTTTATGTATGTTATATGCATTATTTGAAAAAAAATATTACCATTCTGCACTCCCACTCTACGTCCACTATCTACCACTAATCGATCCGCGGCATATTGCTTAAAAATGCACCACAAGTTTTTGCTTCACGTATAAATATATAGATATCCCAAAAGTTTGCTGAAGTCATTCTGACTTTAACCTTATTAATTTGTAGAGACTCGCTTCTATATAGATTTATCCAAAGTCCACTAATCTAGGTATGCGGTCATCCGGTAATTACCGGAACTGGCGAAAGCCTGATTGCTTTACGGTTACGTTCCAGTTACGCTGATTTGTTTCCAATGGTCAAATTAAACTTGAATTTTAGGTAATATTGGGGTTTCGTATAGCTAGAACATTAATTATAGTTGTCACAGATATTATTGGTCACAAACGACAATGATGATCCGCGTAATGGTGCAGTTACCATACCGATCTGGGTTTGGGTACTCAGTGTGTTCTGGGTTCGATTCTCGGCTAGGAAAAGAAATACACGCTTTCTTCACTCATAGCCTCACAGTAGGATTTTCTGATGTGTCGTGGGTACCATGGACACACAAGACGAATACACAAACGCCCAGACCCAGAACAGGAATCTAAATTCATCATTCGGATACCTGTCTGGCCGAGAATCGAACCCTGGACTCATTGCGCGTCAGAACGGTATAGTAACCGCTGCGCCACGCAAGTCGTCAAAAAGGTATCAGAATGATGAGTTTAGATTCTTTTTCTGGGTCTGGGTGTTTTTGTATTCGTCTTTGTGTGTCTATGGCACACACGGTAGAAGTGTAGAAGGAGTTTTAAGTTTTTTTTATGTTTTACAGACGTGTAAGTGCTACCAAATGCATTTGTTTATAATTACTAAAGTACTAAACACGTTAGAGATAAAAGACATTTAATTTATTTATTTTATACAGATAAACCCAATACAATAGATTCTAGAGAGCAGTGATAGCCTAATGGTTGAAATTTGCCCTCTCGATCGGGAGGTCCGAGGTTCAAACTCAGGCACGCACCAATGATTTATGTGCGTATTAGAAATTAATTATCACTGCTTCGGTGAAAGAAAACATCGTGAGGAAACCTACACACCCGAGAGTTCTTAAAAAAAAAAAGTTCTCGGAGGTGTATGAAGTCCACCAATTCGCACTTGGCCAGCGCGATGGACTATGGCCTAAACTCTCTCATTCTGGGAGAAGACCCGTGCCCAGCAGTGGGCCAATAATGGGTTGGTGCGATAAATTTTATCTCATACCCATAGATTACAAAAATATTATAACACACTTTTGTGTATTCACTGAAGTCACAATTGAAATATGTTTGTTCATCCCTTTATTTCTATGACCCATTTTTAAATTCATGTCTTACTATGACAACGGACGTGATGCCAAAGTATTACGTCTCAAAATCCGTTTCGACCGTAGTGTGAAATAAAAACATAAACACGCTCGAAACCTAATCCTTGTTCTGTCGTAGTTGGGTAATAAAGAAACAGATTTTATTTGTATCTCTGTGTTTCTGTGTTTATTTTTGTGTCCACTAACAGACATGCAATGGATGAGTATTTTTTATTTCTAGTCACCCGTCGCAACGGTCGAAATTCGACCTTAATTCAACTAAGAAACTAATTTCATATTGTCCAAAGTAACACCAATATTCTAATTTAAATGAATTGTAATAATTTTCAAATTATTTTGAATGTCCCCGTTGAAGGTAAAAGAGGTACTAAGCTGCATTTAGAAGCAATAGGCAGGTATTTTGACAAAGACATCTTACATTTTTGACGTTGTGTTTTCATAGTAAGACATTGAATGTTCTATTTCGTTTATTATGTATGTGTTTGTGTCAAATGCAAGGTAGTGTGTGTACTGATTTTTTAGTTGATTTTATGTATGTTTCATGCATTAATTGAAAAAAATATTAGCATTGCGTAATCCTTCTCTGCATCAACTATAACCGTGCGTAATTTCATACTCCTCCGTCTGCGGCAAGTATCTTAAAAACGAATCACAAGTTGCTACTCTTGAGGAATAATGGCCGTCTCATATGAAAGTAAGCCACGGAAACATAAGAATTGCTTCACGCTAAAAATAAGTGTGGCGGTGGTACTTCCCGGGCGAACTACACTGGTTCTACCATTGAGTAAATTTATTAAATCATTCAGTCATCCGGTCATTACACAACCGGCGATCAGCTGATTGCTTTGCGGCCGTCATTAGGTACCGCAATGCTGATTATCGTTCAACTGAACGACCGAATGAACGAAAACAGAAATGATGTTTCAGTGATTAGATTAGTTGGTACTTGCTTTGAAATATCGAAATTCAATCCTGATTTCATATAAATTTTTCGACTCTTTATATGATATATAAACTGACAGTGGTGAATGCCGGGTTTAGACCACACTTTTAAGTCTCTCTCTGTGTGTTACTATTAGATTAGTTGGTACTTACAGTGAAATATGTAAATGCACTCCTGATGTCCTGTTAATTAAATAAACGACCTGTTGTGCGATATATTTGCTAAAACTACTATGGCTCAAATTGACTCTAGGTTTCTTTAAGATTAAGCAAGCAAGCAACCAGTCTATATAGTGAGCAAGCAAGCAAGCAACCAGTCTATCTGAATGATTGGGTATTTGTAGACAATTTCAAATATAACAGTGGTTCTATGTAAGATCAATCACAGTTACATCGTATATGTGTGAATGTAAGTGTGCGTTACAATTATGTTATATAATGTAATAAATTTCAAAATCACCACATATACGAAAATCCGTTTAGACCGTAGAGTGTGGAATAAAATGGACATACACTCACGACACCTAATCCTCTTTCCGCCGCAGTGGGGTGATGAAAACAGATATTATTTGTAAGTCTGGAATCGTGTGCTATTTTTGTGTGTATCTATAATTATGCTACGAGGCAATGACTCCGTCGTTTATTTAATCATTCGGTCATCCGGTCATTACACAACCGGCGATTGGCTGATTGCTTTGCGGCCGTCATTAGGTACCGCAATGCTGATTAGCGTTCAACTGAACGACCGAATGAACGAAAACGGATCTGATGTTTCAGTGATTAGATTAGTTAGGACTTACTTTGAAATATGTAGATGCAGTCCTGATGTCTTATTTATTAATTTAACGACCTCTTGTGCGATATAAACGCTGTAACTACTACGGTTTAAATTGACACTAGGTTTCTTTAAAATTAAAGTAGGAAGCAAGAAAACAGTTTATCAGATTCAGAGTAAGTCGACATTTGTAGACAATTTCAAATATTACAGTGGTTCTGTGTAAGGTCAATCACAGTTACATCGTATATGTGTGTATGTTTGTGTGCGTTACAATTAGATATAATGTAATAAATTTCAAAGTCACCATATATACGAAAATCCGTTTAGACCGTAGAGTGTAGAATAAAATGGACATACACTCACGACACCTAATTCTCTTTCCGTCGCAGTGGGGTGATAAAAAACAGATATTATTTGTAAGTCTGGAATCGTGTGCCGTTTTTGTGTGTATCTATAATTATGCTACGAGGCAATGACTCCGTCGTTTATTTGATCATTCGGTCATCCGGTCATTACACAACTGGCGAGTGGCTGATTGCTTTGCGACCGTCATTAGGTACCGCAATGCTGATTAGCGTTCAACTGAACGACCGATTGAACGAAAACGGATCTGATGTTTCAGTGATTAGATATGTTGGTACTTGCTTTGAAAAATCGAAATGCAACCCTGATTTCATATTAATTTTTCGACTCTCTATATGATATATAGCCTGACACTGGTCAATGCTACATTTAAACCACACTTTTTATATGTCTCTCTCTCTCTCTCTGTGTGTATAATTAAAGTTGTGATTCCAAAGCCATGTCATATGTTTGGGCCGTAGATTACGGAAAAAATGAACATAGGTACACACGCTCGAAACGTAATCCTTTTTCTGTCGCATTCGAGTAATAAAACTACACTAGTCACCCGTCGCAACGGTCGAAATTCGACCGTAATTCAACTCAAAAACTAAACTTCATATTGTCCAAAGTATTTCCTAAATTCAATTTTTATTTATTTTCAAATTACTTTAATACACCATAAAGGTAAAAAGAGATTTAAGTGAAAAAGCTGCATTTAAAATCAATAACGGGTATTTTGACTAAGACATCTGACATTTTTGACGTTCTGTGTTTTTATGTGTTGAATGTTGAAATATTTATTATTTATGTGTTTGTGAACGCACGGTAGTGTGTATAATGTGTTTTTTTTAAATTTTATATATGTTATATGCGTTATTTGAAAAAAATATTAACATTCTGCACTCCTTCTCTACGTCCACTTTAACCGTGCAAAATTTCATTCTAATCCGTCCGAGACAAATTACTTAAAAATGCACCACAAGTTTTGCTTCACGTATTAATATATAGATTTAACTTATGGCTCTGGGTTCTTGTGCTTAATTTTGTATCTACCAATTTATATGCTACAAAGTCAGTCATTAATGATTCGGTTATTTATTTATTTATTCGGTCATCCGGTCATTACACAACCGGCGATCGGCTGATTGCTTCGCGGCCGTCATTAGGTACCGCAATGCTGATTAGCGTTCAACTGAACGACCGAATGAACGAAAACGGAAATGATGTTTTAGTGATTAGATTAGTTGGTACTTGCTTTGAAATATAGAAATGCAATCCTGATTTCATATAAATTCAACTCTTTATATGATATATAGGCTGACACTGGCTTAATAAATTTATGGAGGGTAAACTAAATTACAATTCTAAAAATCATTAAATGTTGCTTATTCAATAATCAAACAATTTTCGATCTTTAAACTAACTAAAATAATTATTATCGGCGACGTGTTTTTCATAAATACTCGGTGTCGCGCCGACAGATATAATATAATTAAAGTTATGATTTCAAAGCCATGTCATATGTCAAAATCCATTTGGACCGTAGATTACGGAAAAAATGAACATAGATACACACGCTCGAAACGTAATCCTCTTTCTGTCGCATTCGAGTAATAAAACTACACTAGTCACCCGTCGCAACGGTCGAAATTCGACCGTAATTCAACTTAAAAACTAAACTTCATATTGTCCAAAGTATTTCCTAAATTCAATTTTTATTTATTTTCAAATTACTTTAATTCACCCGAAAGGTAAAAGACATTTAAGTGACAAAGCTGCATTTAAAAGCAATAACGGGTATTTTGACTAAAACATCTGACATTTTTGACATTATATGTTTTCATGTGTTGAATGTTTAAATATGTTTATTATTTATGTGTTTGTGACAAATGCACGGTAGTGTGTATAATGTGTTTTTATTTTATGTATGTTATATGCGTTATTTGAAAAAAATATTAACATTCTGCACTCCTTCTCTACGTCTACTATAACCGTGCAAAATTTCATATCAATCCGTCCGCGGCATATTAGGTACTTAAAAATGCACCACATGTTTTTGTTTCACGTATTAATATATATACTTAACTTATGGCTCTGAGTTCATGTGCTTAATTTTGTATCTACCAATATAAATGCTACGATGTCGGTCATTAATGAGTTGGTTATTTAGTGATTCGGTCATCCGGTCATCAGCGATCGTTTGATTGCTTTGCGGCCGTCATTAGGTACCGCAATGCTGATTAGCGTTCAACTGAACGGCCGAATGAACGAAAACGGATCTGATGTTACAGTGATTAGATTAGATGGTACTTACTTTGAAATATGTAAATGCAGACCTGATGTCTTTATTAATTTAACGACCCGTTGTGCGATAAATACACTAAAACTACTACGGTTTAAATTGACACTAGGTTTCTTTAAAATTAAAGCAGCAAGCAAGCAACCAGTCTATGTGATTTAGAGTAAGCCGACTTTTGTAGACAATTTCGAACATAACAGTGGTTATGTGTAAAGTCAATCACAGTTACATGGTGTATGTGTGAATGTTTGTGTGTGTTACAATCATACTAATATCATAAAAGCGAAAATTTGTCAGTGTGAATGTTTGTTACTTCTTCATGTGTAAAAGGCTGGAGCGATTTTCATAAAATTTGGTAGGGAGTTAGCTGATACTCTGGATTAACTTATAGGCTACTTTTCATTGTGGGAAAATATCTTACTGCCACGAGAAAATCCATTTTTGTCAACGCGGGCGAAGCTGCGAGATTCAACTAGTTAGATATAGTCTAATAAATCCGAAGTCACCACATATACCAAAATCCGTTTAGACCGTAGAGTGTGGAATAAAATGGACATACACTCACGACACCTAATCCTCTTTCCGCCGCAGTGGGGTGATAGAAACAGATATTATTTGTAAGTCTGGAATCGTGTGCTATTTTTGTGTCTACCTATAATTATGCTACGAGACAATGACTCCGTCGTTTATTTGATCATTCGGTCATCCGATCATTACACAACTGGCGAGTGGCTGATTGCTTTGCGGCCGTCATTAGGTACCGCAATGCTGATTAGCGTTCAACTGAACGACCGAATGAACGAAAACGGATCTGATGTTTCAGTGATTAGATTAGTTGGTACTTGCTTTGAAATATAGAAATGCAATCCTGATTTCATATAAATTCAACTCTTTATATGATATATAGGCTGACACTGGCTTAATAAATTTATGGAGGGTAAACTAAATTACAATTCTAAAAATCATTAAATGTTGCTTATTCAATAATCAAACAATTTTCGATCTTTAAACTAACTAAAATAATTATTATCGGCGACGTGTTTTTCATAAATACTCGGTGTCGCGCCGACAGATATAATATAATTAAAGTTATGATTTCAAAGCCACGTCATATGTCAAAATCCATTTGGACCGTAGATTACGGAAAAAATGAACATAGATACACACGCTCGAAACGTAATCCTCTTTCTGTCGCATTCGAGTAATAAAACTACACTAGTCACCCGTCGCAACGGTCGAAATTCGACCGTAATTCAACTTAAAAACTAAACTTCATATTGTCCAAAGTATTTCCTAAATTCAATTTTTATTTATTTTCAAATTACTTTAATTCACCCGAAAGGTAAAAGACATTTAAGTGACAAAGCTGCATTTAAAAGCAATAACGGGTATTTTGACTAAAACATCTGACATTTTTGACATTATATGTTTTCATGTGTTGAATGTTTAAATATGTTTATTATTTATGTGTTTGTGACAAATGCACGGTAGTGTGTATAATGTGTTTTTATTTTATGTATGTTATATGCGTTATTTGAAAAAAATATTAACATTCTGCACTCCTTCTCTACGTCTACTATAACCGTGCAAAATTTCATATCAATCCGTCCGCGGCATATTAGGTACTTAAAAATGCACCACATGTTTTTGTTTCACGTATTAATATATATACTTAACTTATGGCTCTGAGTTCATGTGCTTAATTTTGTATCTACCAATATAAATGCTACGATGTCGGTCATTAATGAGTTGGTTATTTAGTGATTCGGTCATCCGGTCATCAGCGATCGTTTGATTGCTTTGCGGCCGTCATTATGTACCGCAATGCTGATTACCGTTCAACTGAACGACCGAATGAATGAAAGCGGATCTGATGTTTCAGCGATTAGATTAGTTGGTATTTACTTTGAAATACGTATCTGCAGTTCGGATTTCTATTCATAAATTTATAGTCGCATTATGTGACATATATGCTACAATTAGTTATATTAGATGGTACTTACTTTGAGATACGTGAATGAAGCCCTGATCTTCTATCTATATATTATTACGTGAAGCAAAAAATTGTGATAAAAACATACTTTTATGCATTATTCGCTATCCTTCTCTACATCAACTATATCCGTGCGTAATTTCATACTCCTCCGCCTCGGCAACTATCTTAAAAACGAATCAATTAAAACACATTACACACCCTACTTTGCATTTGACACAAACACATACATAATAAAGGAAATAGAACATTCAATGTCTTAGAAAACACATAACGTCAAACTGTCAAATGATTTTGTCAAAATACCCGCTATTGCTTTTAAATGCAGCTTAGTTAATAAACCTGTTAGTAGACTAGTTAGTCTAGTTAGACAAGTATATTAAATTATGGATTCATCTTGTGGTGTATAGACTAAAACTACTCCAGCTCATATTGGCATCATAATTTACATCATTAGCAACATAATGTTACTTATTTTATCTATTTGTGTATTTGGAAACAGACGAAGACTTGAAAATATTAACTTGTATATAAATACAGAAGTTTTGGTTGTTAGAAGTCATTTTGTCAGCGCTCATCAATGCTTTATGAAACATGTATGAAACATAATGTGAGTGCTACAAACCATTACCGTAGCATCTAAACTTACTTAAAGACATAGTTGTAATAATGCAACTGAAAATACAATTCGTAAGAAATAATGGGTAGATGTAATGTACTACATAAATGTTAAAAACATTTTGTAATATTGTAAGTCAATTTGCAGCGTTGAACAAACCTACGAAAACGTAATTGCATGAATCAGCGCTGCAAAAAACGATTACCTTAGCGGGTACATTCATAATTGATGTAGTTTTAAAGATAAAAATACCTAAATACATTTTAAAGCTACTAAGTGAATATTGGAAAATAGTAAAGTATTTGGAAGCCATTTCGTCCGCCAATGCTGATCTCGGTAGAAACTCTCGGTAGATTCGTTGTTTGCAAAGACGTAGCACTTGTATGCAATATAAGGTAACGGTTTTCTTCATACATATACTTTTAACAAGAAAATAGTAGATAAGAAAATAGTAATAGCATATCAGAAAGCAATTTGGTAATTGGAAGCCATTCATTTAGCACTAATCAACGCTGCGGGAAGATAATCACAGACGTTACCGCCGCAACCCAACCCATTGAGGGCATAATGGTCACCGGCCTGACGTATTCTTAAAGATAATTTTAGAAATGACTGTTAAAAATAAAATAATACCAACTCCGCACATCAATTGCTGTTTGCGCAATTATGCTGTACTAATGTTTATGCTAAAAGGTAACCATTCTTATGAGAGTTTGAAAAGAGTTTTGCATCATGAATCCATTCTTTTTGTCAGCGCTAAACAACTCGGTAATAACAAATGGATACCAACGCTGCACACCGCTCTTCACGACATTACGTTTCCATTAGTAAACATACCTTTAGCAATAAATAGAGTTAAAGCGATGAATATTGGAAAGCATTTTGGTTACTGGAAGCCATTCCGTCAGCGCTAATCAACGCTGCGGGAACGTAATGTCGCAGCTGCTATCAGCGCTGTGAACCATTTAGCATGTGCGATGCGCTGGGAAATGCAGATATTCTGATCTGTAGAGAAACTTTAGGATATTTAACGGAGCATTACGAAATAGTTTGAATGTTATTTCAGAATATGTACATACAATTACGAGACCACTTTATTAGAGCGTTTTTACAGAACGTAATAAATGAAATTACAGAAGAGATTCACAATAATATTATTTTACTGTTAAAATGAGGAACGAAATTGTCATGCAATTGCATGACAATTTTTCAGGCTTAAGTATAAAATCCTCTTATATCCAGTACATAAACCCACCTTTTCAATCAGTGAAAATCAATCGAACACTAACGAACTGAGTAGAGTTCAATAAATCTAGAAATCTATCGAATGTTGTCGAGGAAGTTTATGAAGTTTCATCTGACGTGCAGATGATGCAGTTTTAGGTCATATGTCACTCGCAATAAGGGTCATAAACCGAGCTATAATTGGGTAAATTGTCTATAAAAGGGTAATCGTCAAGCTTTTATATCTTCATGAGTTTATTTATACATTTGAAAGAGCAAGTGAGCATCCACGTAATGGTAAGTGATCATTATTGCCCATGAAGCATTTGAAGAAAACCACAGATGCGTTGTCAATCTCGATACATAAGAGGTTTGATTACCCCTGAGAACTAAGATGGTATGCCTCGGATAAGTTTGTCTTCCTTGATATACCCTTCAAAACAAAATACAGCATAACATAGCTGTTATTAGTAGCGGAGAGGGAGGCTAATGGTATAAACTCAGTCTGTCAATCGCGGGCCCCACGTTCGAGTTCCAAGCACGCACTGCCTACTAGAAATTAATTTTCACTGCTTTACAATATATTGGTAGGTGGTAGAACTGTAGTTCAACCGGGGAAGTACCACCGCCACACCTATTTCTAGCGTGAAGCATTTTTTACGTTTCGTTGTAAGGGTGTGGTTGCCAGCACACTCTTATATGAGGCGACCATTATAGTCCTCAGGATTAGCAACGCATATAGATGCGCAATAGATCTGAAGTCAATCCTATGATTGACTTCAGATAGAACATGAGTTCTATCTGAAGTCAATCATAGGATTGACTTCAGATAGAACTCATGTTCTGTATGAAGTTGATTGCAGATGTCCTTGAGCGGCATTGACCATTTATCATCAGGTGGGCTGCATGTTCGTTTGCTACTAAAGTCACATAAAAAAATTGACACATCGTGAACTTACACACCTGACAGTCCCTTAAAAAAGTTCACAATGGTGTGTGAAGTTAATTAGCACATGGACAGCGCGGTGAACTATCGCCCAAAACTCTCTTGTTCTGAGAGAAATGAGCCTTCTCTCTCAGCTCAGCAATGGGACAACAATGAGTTGACTACAGATGTAGAGATAATACTTCTCAATCGAACCATACTCCTTCTGACCGTGAAGACAGAATCTATCTCTATAGTGAGACCGAGTAAGGATTAACATGACAATCTGTCCCCTATATAGTTATGTAAAAAATGTGAAACAAAAACAGAAACTGATAGACTTTATCACACTTATTTCAGAATCAGATCAACGATTTCATACAAGGTTTACGGCTGAGTCGACTGGTTTTGCCACAAAAGTATCCTCAGACAGCTTTTGATCTTGATACGCGCTAACGAGGATGACCATTAACAGGGTCCTTTTATTCCATATCATGTTTTCAACGCAGTACATATGATGCGCCTATTTCTATATACCAAAAATTTTTGGGAGAATAATCTTTTTGCTGAGAAATTCAACTGATACGAGGTTATTATCAATCTAGAAAATAATTGGAAAACTTTCTAAGAGTACCTAAATATTTTTCGGTGTGACCCAGAATAGCATCACTACTTTTTTCATGTCCTGGAGGGGAATTGAGTAGGTCAGTATGGGCAGCAGAATCTACCTGTGTATGTCGAATACTCTTGCTAGATTAAGTAAGCTGACGAATGGGATTATCTAAAAATAATAAATTAGGAAGCTTTATAATATATGCTTGTCCACCAATTCGCAATTGACCAGCGCGGTGGACTATGGCCTAAAACCAGTGCCCAGCAGTAAAACAATAATGGATTGACGATATATATATTATGCGTTGCGTGCCTAATCTTGTTCTAATAACGATATTAAATCCTATGATAACAAAAATGAGTTAACACTCATTTCAGAATCAGGTTAACGTTTTCATACGAGTGTTACGGCTGAATCGACTGGTTTTGCCACAAAAGTATCCTCAGACAGCTTTTGATCTTGATACGCGCTAACGAGGCTGACCATTAACAGGGTCCTTTTATTCCATATCATATTTTCAACGCAGTTCATATGACGCGCTTATTTCTATAAACCAAAAATTTTTGGGAGAGTAATCTTTTTGCTGTGAAATTCAGCTGATACGAGGTTGAATCTGGAAAATAATTGGAAAACTATTTAAGGCTACCTAAATGTTTTTTGGTGTGTTCTAGAATGGCATCACTACTTTTTTCGTGTCCCGGAAGCGAATTGAGCAGGTCAGTATGGGCATCAGAATCTACCTGTGTATGTCGAAGACTCTTGCTAGAATAAGTAAACTGATGAATGGGATTATCTAAAAATTATAAATTAGGACGCTTTATATATTATGTTTTACGTGCCCAATGTTGTTCTAATAACGATATTTAATCCAATGATAACAAAAATAAGTTAACACTCATTTCAGAATCAGGTTAACGATTTTATACGAGTGTTACAGCTGAATCGACTGGTTTTGCCACAAAAGTATCCTCAGACAGCTTTTGATCTTGATACGCGCTAACGAGGCTGACCATTAACAGGGTCCTTTTATTCCATATCATATTTTCAACGCAATTCATATGAGGCGCCTATTTTTATAAACCAGAAATTTTAGGAGAGTAATCTTTAGTTAGGTTTTGTGCGAAAGTCAGCTGATACCAGGTCATTATCAATCTGGAAAATAATTGGAAAACTTTCTAAGAGCACCTAAATATTTTTCGGTGTGATCCACAATGGCATCACTACTTGTTAACTGTATTTTCAACGCAGTTCATAATTATAAGACGCGCGTATTTTTATAAACAAAAGGGAGAAACACTAATAATTTAGTTTTTAAGCAAAGGCTAGGTTAGTTATTTAGTTTTGATTGCAAATGCATAAGGCAGACGCCATGTAAGTTTTAAACAAAGATTTATATAACTGTGCCTCTTGTTAAAACGGGTTAACTTAAATTATTTTAGGTTGGTTCTTGTTGAATTCAAGTAAGTTTTAATTGTATCAAATCGCTGATTTCCATGTCAATGGTCACCATCACTTACTATTAGGTGGATACAATGTTGCTTAGATTTGGTGAAAAGATAACCCAAGATCGTATTATTCTGGTACAAATATCCTTCGTGTTCGAGTCTCGGTCAGGCTGAAGTAAGTGTTCAGAGAGTTTTAAGTGCATAAAACCTAGCAAAAGCATTGGATTTACTTTTAAAGTATAAATAAATAAAATTAATATCAGATTGTTTAAAAATTTACTAACCTAGATAACAAAGTCTAATATTTTTGTTTCTGCACTGCAATGCAATGCGTTATTCAATTATTGATATATAATTCTGGAACATGTAATTGTAGCCTTAGGTAATCATTATGTTCTAATTGTTTGTTCAATTTTATATACAGTTTCATGTCATGCAAGATTGATATACTTGCATATCAATACATAATGTTATTCAAAATAGCTCATATGTAACTTACAAATAGGTTATTTTCGCGGCATTGCCTGCTTTGTTCATGTCTACCATAGTAATGTCCCTAGCACATAGCGTATTTTGAAAGCGCAGACGACACGCGTTATAGGTACGCGCGTTTTCTCCGTTGTAGCATCTACTAGATTTTTGCGTTTTCACTGATTTGAATGCGTATAAAACGCGATACAAACGCGCGCGTGAAGTGCGTTCGAAACTTGTTTGATGAACTTGCGTCGGTCGTATGGTTTGAACGTTTATGTAGCTGGAGATAATGCCCTCCTCTACCTGGTCCGTTGGTACATTCTGTGCAACTCTGTTTCCACTGGGAGATACGTTCTTCAAGCGAAAACGGGTCATTATGACCCAGCGTCATCGCTGGCGTAGTAATTTCGTGACTTATATTTATTTGGTTATTTAGTGTTTAATGTTACTTAACGTTGTTCTTTATACATTTTTAATGAATATGTCATTGACAAATAACCCAGCTAGAATTATAACGTTAGTAGAAGAGTCTGATTCAGACAATGATGACTTTCAGGCTACTTCAGACATGGATATTGACGATCATTAATCTGAACACATCAATGACAGCGAAAGTGAACAAGAAGCTGATACGGGGCTCGATTTAAATAATATCGATCCTGCGTCCGTACAGTACCAATTTTGGCAACAATTTTATTATTTGGTACTTTGGTTCCTTACTGCAATAATTGCAGCAGGTCCATGGGCCTAAATGATGACGTGGAAGACTGAATTTTTTTTTTTTTTTTTTTTTTTTTTTTTTTCTATTATAAGCCTCATTTGATCTCTGTATTAGAAGATAAGATTAGATAAGATAGAATCGATAATCTTATCTTCTAATATTCTAACCTAAATTTTTTGCAAACATTCAAATTAAAGTTGGCTTTGCTTATGTTATTGAAAAAGTCAAGAAAAATGAAATTTTTAGATCTTATTTTTATTATAACCCTTTTTATAACCAACCATTAAAATTTAGATGACTTTGCTGGATTTTTTGAATAATTATTGATAAAATTCGGGTCAATATGATCCGGCGTCATCGTTGTAGTCATTATTTTCACGTCATTTGCGCCGGGGTTTATGAATTGATCCTTCTTCTTTGACTCTAAATATTTAACCATTCGTCCTAGTATGCGTTCAAAGAATATCTTCGTAGTTATAGTAGAGTACCCACGTACTATAAGTGATTGTAAATATTTTTTATGCTAGCAATATTTCGACCAGTTGTATGGATCATAACTACTATTCCTTTTTTTTTTTTGTACTAAGTACTATTTTTTCTAAATAAACAGTGGATTCAACGTCTTAAACCAAAATTCCCTTCAAAGTTTCTAAGATAGTTTTTAATCTCTATTGTCACTCTTCTTTCGTGAAATGTAATAACGCTCAGTGGAGAACACCTGAGATTTATACAATTCTATCCAGTGGTTTTAACCTGAATTCATGTTTAGCTATCGTAGTATACATCGAATCAAACGAATCATTCTTTTTGACTGCGAAAAAAGGAAAACAAGTTAGACGTATGCAAATCATATTTGTGCCCAAAAATTTGATAGGCATCAGATTCACGAGTATCTAAGTGTTACACCTGAGAGTTCTTTAAAACAAAAACATGCGTGCGTACAAAGTACACATGTCAGAAGTGAAATTTCTTTGGCGAACTAATTTATAAATCTTGTTTATATTTATACAAATCTAAAACTTTAAATTTCCAAGATTAAGAGGAAGGGAAAAAGGCGTGATACGACGTTCGCTCTGTCTCACTTTTTCTCTCAATCTTTCTCACTCGCTTGCTCCCTACTCTCACTCCACGGCTAGTTGCTCATGCTACGTTCGCCCTGTCTTACTCTCTCTCAATCGGTCTCGATCACTCTCTCTCTCTTTTCCGACACTTCCGTTGCATACCGGCGTGACGTTTCATCTGTAAAAATTTTACCCTCATGCGCCTAAAGAAGTTTCACTTCAAAAGTTCTCAAAGGTTTGTGTGTGTGAAGTCTAGCAATTGGCATTTGATAAGCGCGGTTCAAGATGGCCTAAAACTCTCCCATTCTAAGAGAAAACTCGTGCCCACTATTGGGACAATAGTTCGCCGACACATAAGGGTTACGTTCTGACATATGTAAACGTAAAAAAGTAACTTAGCTAGACTTACTCAAGCATACAAATGCACGAGTAAAGAAGTTAAACAAACATATCTCCTTTAAAATATGTAGGGTCATTTTAAAATTGAAATTTTCTAGACAGGGTGGTACTAAATTTTCTAGACAGGATAGTAATAAGAAGTAGGGTATAGGGAGACATATTGGATAGGACAGTCAATATTTGACTTCATTGTCAAGAATAGATATTGAAGCTTTAATATATGGGTATCGATACGGTGAGACTTGTTTCAATATACCGTTGCTTATTAAAGCTAAAACTGTTTGCGGTAACATATACAATATTATGTTCTGTTCTAGATATGTAAACTTCTTTAGCAATTTGTTAGTTGAATAGATTGTTTGAACCTCGTCATGTCTGAAAATATTCATACAATGAATATAAAAAGGTATAAATACAGTGAATATATTTTTTCAAGGTGGTAGAACCAGTGTAGTTCGACCGAGGAAGTACCATCGTCACACGTATTTCTAGCGTGAAGCATTTCTTGCGTTTCGATGGAAGGAAGTGGTTGCCGGCTTACTTACATAGGAGGCGACCATAGCTCCTCGGAGTAGTAACGCATCTGCGATTGACTTCATATAGAAACCCTGTTGTGATTAAATTTTTCTACAATTGTCCAAGGGTGGCAGCGGATGTATCAGGTGGACTGCATGCTCGTCTACTACTTTAATCTTATGAAAAAGAATCCTCCCCGGATTGCTAAAGGCTAGACTTTTTGCACTAAGATGCTTCGATTTAAAGATTTTGCGATTCTGCTCCGTAAGAACGACCATCACTCCTTATACTTAATAACAGCAATGTTTACTAATGCTGTGTTTTGGTTTAAGGAATGCAAGGGAAGTATTCCTATAAGGCGTTCCGTACATTTTATAGGTCAGAAAAAAATGCCGCACTCCGGAACTGCCATGGTAAAGCTATTGCATAGCATTTTTTATCAACTAATGCAATAATAATTATTAATTTATGCAGAATTTTTGCTTTTTATATTAATTCATTTTTTTTCTTTGACACTTTATACGTTCTCACAAATAGCTGCTTACGTTCCGCCGATTTCCGAGCAGCTCGTCTCGATCCGTGCGAGCTTCGTACTATCGTACCATATACATACATGTAAAGCGAACTGTCGGCCGCGCTACATGGTAGGCGGAGTTTGAGGTGTTAGGTTTTTTCGTAACGGAATTTCTTGATTCGGTCGCCGCAGTCAAAGCCCGCCATAAAAGCATCGGCACCTCAGCTATGATCTTATCTGGGTGGAACTACAGGTCATTTTTTTATCTGATTGAGGTAGCAAACGAGCATGCAGTCTACCTGATGGTAAGTGGTCGCTGCCGCCCATGGACAATGAGATGAGATGAGATGTCCATGGGCGGCAATGACCACTTACCATCAGGTGCTACTTTTTGCTCGTTTGCTACTTCAGGCAGTTAAAAAAGGTATTTTTTTTAAAATCCAAACATTAAAAAATCTAAATTGTACAACTACAATTTTCAATACCAATTCAATTATTTCAACCTTTTAATATTCTGTGACAAGTGACTTTGGCATAAAATTTAAGTTAAATCTTCTTGATTAAATGGATTTCGTCGGACTCTCGATTGCAGCGATATTTCTGTCGCTGGTTATTCAAATTGACGTTAATTTTATGTATCAGTGAAAAAGGATATAAGTGTGATTTTTGTTTAATTAAATTATTGGAGAACTGGACGGTCTTTTTATAGATTTCCGTTTTTTATGTGCCATTTTTTTAGTAAATCTCGAAAACCTTTATAAAGAGGGGGTCTACTGATATCTATTTTCCAGATCATAGTACTAGTGTAGTTACCTAAGAGGTACCACCGCCACACCTATTTCTAACGTGAAGCATTTCTTGCGTTTCACTGGAAGTGTTTGCCGGCACACTTTTATATGAGGCGACCATCTTAATCCTCGGGAGTAGCGACTTATGAGTGATTGACTTCATATAGGGGCCTATGTTCTATATCATTTTACCTACAGATATCTATAGGCGTCAGTAACTACTTACCACCAAGTGGAAATGCTCGTTGGCTACTTCATTTAGATGAAAAACAGATAAAAACTTTTGTTTTTCTTATAACATCGGTATAAAAAGACAATTTTGCAAAAATTTGACTTACATTCTTTTTCACTATAAGCAAAGTATTTAAATGAGAACCACAGGTTTCCAGGTTGAAATAAACAGCCATTTCTTAACCAATTTATATCTGTCGGCTTATATTGAACAAGACGGCATTTATTTGCTAGGGAATAATACGCTGTATTTCAATACTATAAGCGTGATTCAAAACAGGGTGGCTATTTTAAACACAAATCAGATCAAACTTTCGAACGAAACCGAATTATTTCGTCCGAAGTTTCGGTAAATATTTTGTCTGTTTCCAAAACCTAATATTATAAAAGCGTAATTTTGTTATGGATATATATACCGGAACTGAAATTTAGTACTGAGACAAAATATAGTCTCGAATAGCACATACTTAGTCTACTTTTAATTTCGGAATTATGCATGGATTCTATGGGATTTCATAATGATATCTATAGGAACAGTGTTTTAACCGACTTCCCAAAGGAAAGAGGTTATTCGTCACGTGGTATTTTTCTCCTGTGTATTAGGTGCCATGGACAAAGACGAATACACAAACACCCAGACATAGAACAAGAATCCAAAACCATCATTCAGATACGGAGAGTTGTGTGTGGTGAGAAAGTCTGAAGTGTGTGCAGGAAAAGGTTAAAGTCAATGATGCAAAGTCCACCAAATCCAAAATAAAGAGTATATTGCAAAAACACTAGAATATCTGACCGGGAATTGAACCCGGGACCCACTGCGTGTTAGACCGGTATGGTGACCGCATCGCTATGCGGTTCGTCCAACTTTATTAATTTCTCATACATTTTTCATATAACGAGCCTTTCGGACGACGACAAAATTTCGGTTACTAAGAATAGGTCCCCAAGGGTGAATAAACAAAATATGTCACTGTCAATCGCAAATTCATTCTTTAGTGGCATGAAATTGTTTGCTTATTGAATAAACCAAATTCAGCAACGAATTTCATTGTGAGAAATAACTTTTCAGTTAAAAATGTTGAAAACAATTTGATTTGCTCCAAAATTTCAAAAGGCTTTGTGTTTTTAAAAATATTTTTTGTATTGGATATGCCTGCGAATGTAGTGATTGAATGTCACAACTCTAATCTTATATATATTGGAAGATCAGCATATTTTCTTAAATGTAACAAAGGAAATTTAATAATCTTGTTTTCAAATGTCATTCGCAAAATAGAAATAATGAGTTTTAAAATCGAAGTTTCATTTAAATTTTTTGCTTCTAACAATTTTTTTTATATCTTTACCCGACTGTATTAGAATGATGGTAAGTGGCAACTGTAACCTCAAATAGAACCCGGGTTCTTATTGAAGTTAACCACAGATGCGTTGCTACTGGTCGCCTTATATAAAAGTGTGCCAGCAACCACATTCTCCCATCGAAACGCAAGAGCTGCTTCACACATGCGTTGCTACTCCCAAGCTTTACGATGGTGGCCTCATATAGAAGTGTGCCAGCAACCACACCCTTCTATCGAAACGCAAGAGCTGCTTCTCAGGTGCGTTGCTACTCCCAAGCTGTACGATGGTCGCCTCATATAAAAGTGTGCCGGCAACCACACCCTTCTATCGAAACGCAAGAGCTGCTTTACAGGTGCGTTGCTACTCCCAAGCTGTACGATGGTCGCCTCATATAAAAGTGTGCCGGCAACCAAATCTATCGAAACGCAAGAAATGCTTCACGCTAGAAATAGGTGTGGCGTCCCAGGTCGAACACTTTGTCTCTAACACCTGATGTATTGTTGTTATTTCACGCAAATTGTTTTGATCGCCACACCTATTCCTAGCGGAAAGCGGTTCTTGCGTTTCGATTAAGGGTTTGATTGCCGACACACTTTCACATGAGGCGACCACCATAGTCCTCGAGAGTATTAACGAATCTGTTATTGACTTTAGATGGAACCCATGTTCTATATGAAGTTGTTTACAGATGTCCATAGGCGGCAGTGACCACTTACCATCAGGTGGATTGCATGCTCGTTTGCTACTTCAATGACATAAAAAAGCGGGCGGAGCCACAAGAATAATCTAATATTGCTATAATTTGAAAATAACATATCGTTCTATCTCTAGTAGACTTAATTAAAGTACCAAGTAATGTATCGCGAGTAATATGGCTTAGTTATTAGCTTTCAGATTTAGCGATTAAGCTTGAAAAGTAGATTTGAAACAATAAACTTAATTACGTTTTTTGTTTATTAAAAATACATTTATTTCCTAATATCGCTGACAATGTGGCTTAGTTACTGAATTTTAGTGAGATTTTAAAGGATTAGAATTAAAAAAAAAATACGAATAAAAAAAAAAAATGTGTTCACAGATAAGCACAGTAAACATATAAATACTTAAGCATTTTATCTCATAAGAACAAACGCATCACAAAACCTAATTATGGGCTTCATTTAGAGCCAAAGAACAAACGAAATGTTCGCATCAAAGAAAACCCAACGACCACCATTATTTGCGAAATTGAGTTACTCAAGGCGTCGTCAAAGTAATACACTAAGTTGTCATGTCAGGAGCTTAATATGATGCCTGTCGGGATGCGCCTTAATAAAAGAACTTTTTCTGTATTATCCAGAGAATATTGGAGAAAACAGAATGCGCGTTTTTTTTTTTTGTTATTTTGGTACGTTCTTTAGTTCATTTGGATTATGACGTATCATTAGAATCATATCAACTCAACATAGTTCAAGGCATTTGGGCCACCTCATGGACAATCGCAATACCAGAGGAGGCGTCACCAATGCACCAATGCTTATATTTTTCAATTAGACAATCTATATCTTAAATTTTTCAATAGAGACATTTAGTCTCTACAAAAAGAAGCGAAAGGGAAAAATGTTCAATATAGTAATAATGTGGTTACAAATTTGACGTTAAATGTTTTCTAAAAATACCGAGTTGCTACCAATTAAGTTGGAAATTCTTGTAAAGTTCTTTTAACACAGCCAGTAGTGATTCTGCAATAGATCTGCGAAACAAGTTAATAGACAGATAGTCATTATAGGCAGACAAATCATAAAAGCTTCGGTTTTTGTTTGATAAAATACCTAGAATCCCTTTCAACAGCCCTGACCGCCGCAGGCAAACACGAGTAGTTTTTTTTTATCTGACATACAGAACATGGGTTCTATCTGAAGTCAAATACAGATGCGTTGCTACTCCCGAGGACTATGATGGTCGCCTCATATAAAAGTGTGCCGGCAACTGCACCCTTCCATCGAAACGCAAGAAATGCTTCTCGCTAGAAATCGGTGTGGCGGTGGTACTTCTCCGGTCGAACTACACAGGTTCTACCATCTTCAGAACTTCACCTTCACCATTGATCACACTTACCATGGTAATGAGTATTCCATGAATTAATCCAGGCCATAAAATCTCCGTCTGAAAAAGTCCAGCGAAATGCTATTAATAGAAGGGCGTGAACAATTGTAAATCTTACATCTTCGTTAATATAATAAGCTTATCACAGAAATATTCCTTGAATTTCAATAAGTCTTCTACATATTTCAAATATTCCAAGGCTGTTTTATGTAAGCAAACGAGACTTCGTTACCATTTGTCAAAAAATATTTTGTTTCGAGACATCTTGTTAAACATAAATTCTGTACATCATTTGATGTTGCAGTAAACCGCATGTTTTTTTTTTCTTTTTTTTTATTATAACACAAATCTCCACAGACTGATCGTCCGTGCCTTTTGTCACAATAGTTCTTCTTTTTTTAACAATAAGTCTTTATTTCTTAGCTCCACGTTAGGCCATCACTGTCACCATCACACTATCGTGTGCGGTGGTGACAACGTTGGCAATTAAAGAAATCTTACAATTACGAAACCGCATGGTTATAATTTTTGTTCTAGACAAATCCTCTCTTTTGCCCGGCGAAGGAAAAATGTATCGGACTTGTATCGATTAAAACTTCAAAGCATGTTTTTGGCGGAGCTCTTTTCTCTTATTGAAGTAACAAATATAACTCCGGGATCTCCAACGGAACACAACCGGAGTCCTCCCACCTATCGAAGGCCACCGATCGCGTACCTTTGGAGCATACAGAATGTACTATACCTATATTCTTTTCTATAATATATTTATTATTGTTATATTACAATGTTTTTTGTCGCCCAAAATTAAATACATTATCTGTGTCAACAAATCCACGCGAATTATGACCGAATTGTGTTAGACTATAAAAGTAATGCCTTCATAAAAGTAACGACGTGTCAGATTAATAAAACAGGCTGTAACGAAACTGAACGATGTCTATAAAGCCAGTTTTATAATTCCTTAGACTTTCGTAAAATTGTCGGTATTTTTCAGTTGAAATGTTACTGTCGGTCTTACTGTCAAGAGAGAAAGTGTTAAAACTGTACGGAAAAGATAAATATTTGTAATTATTTATTGTTCATTGAATTTAAATGACGTTCCAATTGAGGTTTAAAATCTAACAGATAGTCAGGAGCGTTTCTATGTGTAGATAGATAGATACATACATAGATAGATAGATAGATAGATAGATAGATAGATAGATAGATAGATAGATAGATAGATAGATAGATAGATAGATAGATAGATAGATAGATAGATAGATAGATAGATAGATAAATAATCATTTATTCGATCTGCTTACATACACACATTTGGTTATTATACATGACTACAATATTAACAAAAACAAAAGAAAAACAGAAAAAAAGGGTGCAAAACATCACGAAATGGACACTGCGCAGTATTATGTTGGCATCCGAAAACAGCCAGCGCTGATCTAGTAGTTTAGCGTCTCATCTTATCATCTCAACAATGTGCCGCTGCTACAGCAAAATCTCCCGCTATTGAGCATAGCATGAACTTGGTAAGACATTTTCTGGTTCGAAGCCGAAGGAGCCAGTTATGTTTGATTAATACCAGCAGTTTTAATTACTGCGGAATTTCGTTCTGAAGGAATAGGTTAATAATGTGGAACAAATTTACTTATGCTGATCTCTTGGATTGATGAAAATTTTCATTGATTACCGAAAATTTCATGATCAATGATGGAATTTCATTAAAAAAATGTTACAAAAATTGTTAAGTGTATGCAAGAAACATTTTCAAAAAAAAAATATTTATTCAATAATCTTTACTAACATTACAGGAATGCCTAATTCGTAAGTAGTAGTAGTAAGTAAATGCCAAGTCTGTTAGTATACATATATATAATAATCATTAATAATGATTAATTATCATTTTAAAGTTGAATTATTTAACAATATTTAGGTATTAAAATTATCAAATTATTAGTAGAAATATTATTAACGAGTAACAGTCCAAATAGAATGTCAAATTATCAAATTATGTCAAACAATAATATAGAGAACATTACTTAAAAAAATTACATTAAAATATAAAATATTCAAATTAAAATTATAATCCAGATTGAAGGAAAAGAAATAAATGTACACATTATAGTCAGCGAGATTATTCATCATCGTTCATCGTTTATTCTTTATTGGTGGAATATTTCGTCTCATTTTTAGACTTTTCACCGCTTGAAGAGAAGCGTACAATTAATCTCTCAGAGAGAGAAATCCCACCCAGTTAATTAATTAACTGACGGACGAGTAAAGCATAACTAGGCCACAAAGTTCTGACTCAGTTTATTAGTGATGTTTAAAAATGATGCATTTCAAAAGATTTACGTCTTTCAGTTCGGAACCTCTGACAATTTATTTTATATAGACGTTTTGTTAATTTTATAACCGTCAGATTTGTAAGAAAAACAGTATTATAATAAGCGCTGGGAGTACTTTATAAATATAGAATTAAATTTACGAAAAACATAAGACCTCTAATAACTACTGATGCTATAAATAATGATAATCACAACAGAAAACAAAGGACAATTTTAGGTTTATTAGATTCTTCATGTGCGTTTAAGTCACTAAATACTTTTTGATGCAATTTACACAATTGATTTAAAGGTTATTCGAGTTTTAGCCAGGTACAGGTATAATAAAGTTTAAATTAATCAAAAATTACATCAACAAATAATTTGTATCTTGATAGCGAGGTTTTGCCAGGGAATATTCTATGCCCTTTTTTATTATGTATGGTAAATATTTCTTGGAAGTTGCGAAATCTTGATCATTAGGCTTAAATTCCATACACGAATAAAAAAAGAATAGAAACGTATTATTGAAGTAAAAGTTTCAAGTACTGAGAGATCGGAATATTAAAGATTTGATATATTTTGCGCGAGTGACCATTGATCGTTAACCAGTCCATGTAAAAAAAAATGATTGTAATTATATAAAAAAAATAAAAAAATGGATATAAATAAGAAAAAAGACAAACCCGCTGAGTTTCTTGCCGGATCTTCTCAATTGAGGTCGTATTCCGATCCGGTGGTAGTGTAAGAAAAAAATGTAACTGTCAATTTGTAAGTACCCCCGTAGGCCTATACAAAATAAAGACATTTTATTTCATTTCATTTCATTTCATTCCAGTCGATAGTAGACAGTCACAGATTTTTATAAACAAATCAATAATATGATCAAAGGATCCCTTATCAGTGCTTTGAGGTCCCATAGCCATTACGCACGGTCCAACTGCTTGGGAAACAAATAATGAGGGTAGCGTAAGGGTTACAGTTTCTGGAGTGATTAAGATAATGAATGAATCACTTGCTCGTTTGCAGACCTGATGACGCTCGTGCTATTTGCTGAATTAGGGTATTTGCGTGCCAAATGTACGGGAAATGTTGCACTGGGGAACGGACATTTGGAGGTTCGTGGAAATAAAGGGAATTATTCTATGGAGCAAAATGACGGTTGCCATTACAAGAATTCAGTAATATGGTTCACTATCATAGCAGGTTTTAGCGGCATAGCAACGAATTCCTGTTTTCTGGTATATAAACTGTTGTTTGCTACAGTTTATGTTAAATAAGCAAATATGTATATTAGGTAGTAGAAATAGTAGCATTTACGTTTGTTAACCGTTATGTTTAATATATTAAGATTATGCATTACTATAGTATATTTAATAAATGTCAAAGTGTAGTAGCGTATCTTGCCAAACAGGGCTCTCATTTACTGAACTGTAAGGCAAGATACTGGAGCTTACTTTCATTACCATGTAAAAAAACATGATTGTAATAATATTTAAAAAAAAATGGATATAAATAAGGAAAAAAGACAAACCCGCTGAGTTTCTTGCCGGATCTTCTCAGTTGAGGTCGTATTCCGTTCCGGTGGTAGTGTAAGAAAAAAATGTAACTGACAATTTGTAAGTGCCTCCGCAGGCCTATACAAAATAAAGACATTTCATTTCATTTTATTGCCTACATAGTAACTAAAAAAAGAGAGGATGCACGCACAGGCAGAAGTTTTGTTTTGTACCTGTAATTAACTCAACTTTTTCTTTGTGTCAGCAAAAGTGGCTTGAATAAATCGAAATCCTATCATCACAAAAACAATCAAAAGTACGAAAATGAGACACAACAACACTAGTGACATAAAAACAAATCGTAGTTCGTAGTACTCTGCCCAGGACATGTTTGCTGCAGGCGAACGCAGATGGTTTGCTCCTCCGTGCCGTAGTACGTACTCTGTCCACCAGATGGCGCGATCGAGTGGAGACTGGGGCTGGTCGTTCATTATCGTTCTTAGCTTGATGATGTTACGTTTATAGCTGAAAAGAAATATTGAGAAGATATAATCAAATTTTATAAGTCGTATACGTGGTCTCTAAGCAAAAAGAGTTAACAGAAATTCTTTGATGATTAAGCGCAAAGTATATAAATTTTATTAATGTTAAAAATTTAATATACTAAATTTTAATGATAAGAATTAATGTTTTACCCAATAATGCAAAATGTGTTACATAATTTCATTCAAAACGAAAGTATTTAAAAATATCGTGTTAGATATAACTATTAAAATCCTAGATTTCGCAAAAAAAAGTCAATCTAAACTTTATGTGTGTTCATAATTATATTGAACAACTTTCTCATACCTTTCATTATTTATAACGGTTCGCAACGCTCCCATTAAGTTTTCTTCAGTTATCGAATCAATATCTACTTGGATTCCAATACCAAAGTGTTCGTATTTTTCAGTATTGTACCACTGATCAGCAAACATAGAAATACCAACTAATGGTACGCCAGCGTTTATTGCGTCATCAGTTGATTGAAGTCCACCATTTGTAATGAATAATTTTATCTTTGGATGCTCTAAAAAAACACAATTTTTATGTACATTTATAAAATTTGTCAAGATATCTTTATAACTATAAATTGCTGCAATTTTATCGTCGTGTAATGTCGTGAAGACAATAATCAGATTTCGATTTTATTCATTTATAAATTGCTAGCTCTTACCCACGGCTTCTCCCGCACGGCCAAAGGGAATTAACATTAACGTTTGATAGCGTGATTCAGAACTTGTAAATGAATTTATTAACGCCATCTATTAACCACGCCTGGAACTACTAAATATGTATTGACTAACAAAACATCGATATTCTCATGGAAATGCGAGAGAGCCGTAAAAAGTAGCCTACGTCAATCTCCGCCCTCCTAATAATATCCAAGCATATGAACCATATCGTATAATAGCTATGTGGCGACGTGAAAGAGGAACAAACAAACAAACAAACAAACAAACAAACAAACAAACAAACAAACAAACAAACAAACAAACAAACAAACAAACAAACTGGATGTTCATCAACTTAATTAATCAATATACTTACTGAGTACTGATAACTGAGGCAGCTGATAGAATATTTTGATATTTTTTGGAACTCCTGGCAATGAATCAACGTCCCATTTTAAGAGCACGTCGTACGGTATTTGAGAAAGCACATTTAGTATAACCAGTATTTTATTCGGGGATAATAGGGATGGCTTGATGATGTCACCAAAACTTACATAGACCACACCGTGTTTGGAATTGTTTAACCATGACAGCCAATCCTGAAATACACAAAATATACAGCTAACGGCTGATTTACAACTAGGCAGACCCGATCATACTTGATTTTGAATACAGATACCATTTAACTAACAGATGATGAATGAAAACGCAGTAAATTAAGTTAAAAAGTGGCTGCAGAACTGTGCACTTTGTTGCTTCAAATTTGTTAGCCAGCTTAATCGTCGTACTTGACGTACCTCTGATAACTCCTCCATAATTTTTGGTTGAATTCCTCCAATAAAAACGACATTTGGCGGCACCGGCTGATTTCCTGCCCAAATTGGATTTACGTTCAAGAACAACATTTCCACATTGTCTTTTAATATGTTCAGTGACGGAAAATCAGGATCAAAATTAGAATTCAAAATTGGTTGTACTTTGCCTTCAATTGATTGGTATGCTGCTTCTAATCGTTTATGTGTATATAACATAGTTACTTTTTCCCAAAAAGTAAGGTTGTATACTCGATGACTAAGATTTGAAGGATACAAGAAGGGATGAGTGGGAGCTCCAATGACCCCATAATTATCCAAAACAGCACCAATTGAACTAACTAGTATCACAGGAATTTTAAATATGTGAGTCAAACTAAGAGCAGATACAACACTTGCTTCTAGTAACATAAGGTCAAAGTCCACATGCTTTTCGTTTATCAAATTATTCATTTCCTTTGTATTCAATTGTTGCAAAAACACGTGGTTAAGTCCATTCAATATCCAACTCATTTTAAGTACAAAGTCCATCTTTTGATTTGATTCTATGGCACTACTGTAGTTTTTCCAAATTTTATATGACGCATCATGGAGATTTATTTCATTGATATTGTTTGATTCTTGTTGCTTCATTAACGGATCACTTGTTACTATGGTTATCTCATGGCCACGATTGGCTAATTCTTGTATTAAAATTCCATAAACTTGTTGTTCGCTTGTTATAGGTACTGGAAAAACTGCTAAAATGTTTGCCCCCATTGCTTCGTATATTGCAGGAACAAGTAATAGTAATACTTTGAACATTTTTGTAGACAAAATACTTGTGATTTCATATGAGCAACAATGTCTGACTGTGACATGACAAATTTACTGGCAGCAGACATAAAATTTTACTGTTTATCGCTAACCACGATTTTCACATTGCAAGGTAAAACAATAAATATTAATTATACGAAAAGTAATAAAACAGAAAAGTAAAGTAATAGTAGGTAGTATCCAATAAAAGATATGTAGTACCAACGAATAAGGAATTTAGTTTTCATTTACTATGATCATTTAACGCTTCTTTTGTGAAAGTATTCTCTTTTAAAACAGATTTTAGTAAATCCCTTAATTTCGTTATTGTTTTTACCTAGTAATGACATAGATATAAGATGTTTTCTTTAACTCATAAACTTAAAGAGAAACTAGAATAAATACAACAATAACAAGAATAAATGTGAAATCAAAATTCAAGATCGCAAGGAAAATAAAATGGAACTATCAATATTATTCGTGTGATAACATGACGTCATATGATGCTTTATTACTTTATGCTAATTCTATTAGGATAATAACTACTCTGGGGACACGGCAGCGGTTCCATCAAGTCGAGCAAAAAAGTGGCACAGTGTTACTCTTTCACTCCATACCCAAGGACTAAGGTGGTCGCCTCATATAAAAGTGAACCGGTAACCACACCCTTGCATCAAAACACTGGAACTGAATCTACGCTTTAAATAGATCTGGCGGTGGTTCTCTGGTATTTTTTTTTATTTGCCTGAAGTAGCAAACGAGCATGCAGTCCACCTGATGGTAAGTGGCCACTGCCGCCCATGGACATCTGTAATCAACTTCATATAGAGTATGGGTTCTACCCAAAGTCAATCACAGATACGTCACTACTCCCGAGGACTATGATGGTCGCCTCATATAAAAAGTGTGCCGGCAACCACACTTTTCCATCGAAACGAAAAGAAATGCTTCACGCTAGATATAGGTGTGGCGGTGGTACTTCCCCGGTCGAACTACACTGGTTCTACCACATTCAATAATATTCATTCTACCATCTTGCAAATTGCATTCACATTCTGTAAACTTAATGTTATCCATTCGTATAGACTTAGACTAAGTGCTAAACTTGGAATACTAGTCAACTAAGGCTCAACTCATGTGATAATGGATTCCACGTAGCTATATCACCCTGTAGTAGTATAAAATCTTGTCGATTGTCTTCCTAAATGCTTTGAAACGAGGTTCCGTGTAAGTAGATTTGGTAACAAGAGAACGCTATTCCGGCGCCATCAAGATTACGACTGTCATTAAGTCTATTAACGTGGAGCGAAGTTCTATAGGTGATAGAACATTTAGTGGCACCATATTTATACCTGTCTGTCTGTATGTCGTTCTTTAAGGGAAACCTTTAAAACGTACCCGACACCATGGAAGTGACGCAAGCTTATGTGGTTTTCTTATTAAAACTGCCCCGGTGGCTGTCCTCGGCGCTACAATAAGGACACTACATACCGCCGTCCTTCCCGCGGTTGCCTAGCTCCCACTCTTGCATCCCGCAACTCTGGAAGCCTCTCTTAGTCGCCTCTTACAACAGGCAGGGGATACCGTAGAAAACTTGTTCCTGCCGAGGGCAAGGAGAAATCACAGACTGGGTTTAGCCGGTAAGAGTCCGGCATAACCCAGCTGCCGCCCCGGATGGCTGGGTATCCATGAGGATTATCCCACTTAAAAAAAAGGGGAGACTGTAGCCCTATTCTGATCTCGAAACTGCAGGTACGCTGTCCGTTTGTCTGTCTAACAATAATCACTGGGTTAAATAGTAAAACACATATCTACAGCTAAAATATATATCTTAAACCCTATCCGTACGAATAATATTAAATATTTGTATGTCAGTTTCTTAGTTTCGCTTTCACGCCAAAACTAAACCGATTATCATGAAACTTTGTATACATATTTTTGATGCATTCGAAAAAAAACATAGGTGTTTTTACTGAAAAAATATGTTTCTTTTTTAACAGAAATTATCAATAAAATGGAAATTCAAAGCTTCAACGTAAACGAAACCGCGGGTAAAAAGTAATAGAAAATATGAAGGTATCTGCCCTACAAAGCATCCAACCTAGAACCATCTACGTGTCCGAAAAGTATGAGATCACTGTACGCACATCTGTTTCTCGAACAATAAAAGATAATGAATACAAATTACATCTTAAAAATTATTGCTCATTAAATTATGAAGTCTGTTTAGGGCATTTATTAAGTAAACAATAATATAATAACGTAAATTTTAATGATAACGACTCTGGAATGATATTATAAATATTTATTAAAACATTCCAGCTCTCTAAATTGAAAATGCTTTTAGAACACGAGTTAGTTTTAGTAGCAAATTTAAACACGTAATAATAACTGAGAGATGATGTTTTTATTGTTGTAAACATTTGTATAATGTACTAGATTATTTTCGTGGATTTTCCCGCTTCGGTCTTTTTTTTTGTTTTTAAGGGGGAAACCTTCAAAAGGTACCCGACGCCGTGGGAGCGACGCAGGGTTATGTGGGATTTTTACCGCACTAATAGCGGCCGTCCTCGGCGCTATAAAGAGGACTCCGGGAACTCGGACCGAACGCAACCGGAATCCTCTGAGCTTCGGTCTTATCTACCACAGTATTAAGTATCGTATGTTTCAATCTAGGTCGTAAATTATGTGTGCAGTAAATTTAAGCGAATTCCGACCGGCAGTTACAAACAAACTTACAGTTACATATATATTAGTAGGGATAGACTGAGATGTTTTTCAGTGTTCGACAGGGTTCCCAACTTAGAGGATTTTCCCCCAAATTTAGGGGATAATAAGTAGGATGGGGATTTTTTAGGGGTAGTTTCAGGTGTTTTTATAACTTCAACATATAGGTATTAATAATTCATTATGGGGGATTTTAGGGGTTGGTAATGAAGGCTTTAGGGGAATACACTTTTGAGACTTAGTAACCCTGGTGTTAGACGACCCACGTCGCGGAGCGGTTACCATACCGGTCGGACGCGCAATGGGTCCCGGGCTCGTTTCCCGGCCAGACAGGTATCTGAATGGTGAGTTTAGATTCATGTTCTGGATCTGGGTGTTTGTGTATCCGTCTTGTGTGTGTCCATGGTACCCACGACGCAGGAGAAAATCCTAGTGGGGGGCTATGAGTGTAGAAAGCGTGTGTGTGAAAGAGTGTGTGCACTACAATTCTATAAAAAATATAGAAAAACAACATTATGCTTAAAACCTCCCATTTTTTTGTAAAAATTAAAGAAATTAGAACGTATTGGAAAGCTTAAGATGCTAATAAGCATGGAATTAAATGAGTGTCTGGTGCAAAAGAAAGAAAACGGCGTAAAGTTACACGGTGGAATAAAGCTATTTAAGCTAATTAACCCGGTCTTAATTAGAACGAACTTCTTCGCATCTTTGATAACAGTTTCCATAGCTTCATTTATATCTATAATTCTATATGTATACTAATATTATAAAGAGGAAAACTTAGTATTTTTGTATGTTTGTTATGAATTAATTTGAAAACTACTGAACTGATTTAAAAAAAACTTTCACAATTTAAATGCTACATTATCCCTGAGTAACATAGGCTATTTTTGTATATAGGATATACTTAAAATAATACTTTTATATCCACTCATATAAGAAGGTACGTGTTAATTTTTTTCTGAGCTATTCGTGGTATGTTACATAATAAAATCTATAAATTTCGCGATAATTCTAAAATCATTACTTATAGGTAAATAAAAGATCTCACCCATGTGTTAAAAACCTCGTGTAATGTGAACCTAACAACAGTGATAGCCTAATGGTTGAAACTTGCCCTCTCAATCGGGAGGTCCAAGGTTCAAACCCAGGCACGCACCACTGATTTATGTGCGTATTATACATTAATTATCACTGCTTTTCGGTGAAGGAAAACATCGTGAGGAAACCTACACACCCGAGAGTTCTTTAAGAAAAAAAGTTCTCGGAGGTGTGTGAAGTCCACCAATTCGCACTTGGCCAGCGCGGTGGACTATGGCCTAAACTCTCTCATTCTGAGAGAAGACCCGTGCCCAGCAGTGGGACAATAATGGGTTGACGACTATGTGAACCTTTCCTAAAATTAGCCTAAATAGATGGACGCTGAGCAGTGATAGCCCAATGGTTGAAACTTGCCCTCTTCATCGGTAGGTCCGAAGTTCAAACCCGCGCACGCACTACTGATTTTTTTTAAATAATGTGCGTATTAAGGATTAAATATCACTTCTTTTCGGGAAAGGAAAATACGCTCGGAAACCTACACACCGAGAGTTCTTCAAAAAAAAGTTCTCGGAGGTGTGTGAAGTCCACCAATCCGCACTTAGCCAGCGTGGCGGTATGGCCTATAACTCTCTCATTCTGAGAGAAGACTCGTGCCCAGCAGTGGGACAATAATGGTGAATACGATGGACGCTGTTCTATATAGTTCATTTTAATATGATGGCGTATAAGTACGAGTAATAACAACTTTGTCTTAGCTCTAATGCGTCCTTCGATTATGACCATAGAAAATAGTGGACACTTCTTAAGAAAGATACATTTTATAAACATTACGAAGCAACAATAGACTAATTATTACCATTACCGTAAAACATGATGGGCTTGTACCGTTTATACCATACTCATAATGTACCGTATATACTCATAATGTATAGTTCAACCCTCATTAGGCTGAATGGCGGTCTCTGGCCGTCATTCGTCACTTTTTGTTGAAAGTAAACGAATGTTTGTGTTACAAATGCGAATGCTTGTGTTACAAATGCACTAAACGAATCACCCTCTTGATCAAGTGGCTAATATTATTTAGTGCTTGAAGGTGGTAGAACCAGTGTAGTTCGACCGGGGAAGTACCATCGCCACACCTATTTCCAGCGTGAAGCATTTCTTGCGTTTCCATGGAAGGGTGTGGTTGCCGGCACACTTTTATATGAGGCGACCATCATAGTCCTTGGGAGTAGCAACGCATCTGTGATTGACTTCAGATAGAATTTATGTTCTGTATGAAGTTGGTTAAATGTCCATGGGCAGTGACCACTTATCATCAGGTAGACTGCATGCTCGTTTGCTACTCAATACTCGTATCTGTGGGGTTCTCGGTCGTACCGCTGCCATAGACTAGATCTACTACTAGACAGGCAAAATTTACGAGGGCAGAGAAAAAAGGCCCACCCAGTTGACAGAGATTAATTTGTTTTACAGATCCAGAACACTTTATTAAGCACCGAGCCTAGTGAAGCAGGATATAATAAATGTTGGATCCGACGTAATATTTTAGGCTTATCGCGCACTAGCGATAAGTATAGCGAGTAATTTTATCTATAAACAATGTTGCCTGGACTATAAACATTTTTTGAAGTGAAACTTCTTTAGGCGCATGAGGGTAAAATTTTTACAGATGAAACGTCACGCCGGTATGCAACGGAAGTGTCGGAAAAGAGAGAGAGAGTGATCAAGACCGATTGAGAGAGAGTAAGACAGAGCGAACGTCGTATCACGCCTTTTTCCCTTCCTCTTAATCTTGGAAATTTAAAGTTTTAGATTTGTATAAATATAAACAAGATTTATAAATTAGTTCGCCAAAGAAGTTTCACTTCTGACATGTGTATTTTGTACGCACGCATATTTTTTTTTGAGATTAACCTTGTTCTGAAATTAGATGTTCGCAGACTTTAGGGCTGGCGAACATAATTGTCTTAAATTATGTTTGCCGGCCCTAAAGTGTGCTGTCCTGCACTCCCGTCTCATCAGCGGCATTGAAAGAGTGCATACGGCGGCTGACTAATAATATAAGTTATTTATGTATATCGACTCCCCATCCCCATCTATATAAAACCCCGGTTCTAAGAGGAATTGGCTATAAACTTCAATTTTAAAGATCATTCAGTCAGCCGTTAGCTGAAATGGGTGTTCCTCACACATGCTGTTAACCTAAACTTTAGTGTAGCATAATAATATTTTGTTGTAAAATCACTACATATAAAACAGTCGCTTCTCGCTGTCTGTCCCTATGTATGCTTTGATCTTTAAATCTATGCTACGGAGTTTAATGCAGTTCTTTTAATAGATAGAGAGATGTTTTTTTTTTTTTTAAAAAACACGCTTTCTACACTCATAGCCCCACACTAGGATTTTCTCCTGTGTCGCGGGTACCATGGACACACAAGACGAATACACAAACACCCAGACCCAGAACATGAATCTAATCTCATCATTCAGATACCTGTCTGGCCGGGAATCGAACCCGGGACCCATTACGCGTCAGACCGGTATGTTTTTTTTTTTTTTTTTTTTTCTGCTACGCCTCCACAGACATATCGTCCGTACCCTTTTTTAGCGTGGTTTTATTTTTGTCTTCACGTCATTATTACAGCTGCACTATGAGCCTTCGCCGTCGACATCGCCCACAACTAGGTAACAGTGTAAGCTGGGTCCCAGCTGTGTGCGGTGGCGGCAGCGGCGGCTTTACAGAAAACCTTATCTATGCTTACTATATAGGACCATTTTTTTTTTTATTATTATGTTTTGTTTTGTTTTGTTGTATACATTTTGGGACATCTTAGGACTTGCTTTCTTTATAATTTTTCGCACGTCAAGCCATTGACGGTTTCGACTCCAAAAATATTTTAAATTCACATCGAACGAGTGCTTGCCGATGTATTGAATTTTTTGCCTTTTTTAAAAAAAAAATACTTTATGGCAGTCTTCTCTCTCTCCCAATGTTGAGCCGTTGCTGTCTTGACGTGGCGTGCGATACACTATAATTGTATACCTTTTAGTCCTTTGCGGAGGCCATTTCGAGCTTGCGGTTTGTGGCCTTGTCTATGAGCTTCGAGTCCCCGCTACGGATGGCCATTGAGATGTTATAATCCTCCAGTCTTTCGTCAGTGGCATTTGAAATGAACTGAGCTATGGCGTCATTGCTGCAGTCGGTGTAATATGTGCAGCTGATGGTATGACGCGACACTGCCACTACTGCATGGGGAACACTGTCGTGCAGTTGTAGATGATTTGTGGTAGTTCGCACAATCACCACCGTCTCGTACGTTTGTCCCTGTGCTTCGTGTATGGTAAGGATACGTGAACCCTCTCCACTCCCGAAGCCCTCTTTCTTCAGACTCTCTTTTTCGACTTGAGTGTGCACCAAGTAGAGAGTCTTCTCGAGGGCCTTTGGGATCTGCGCATCCATGTACCGCTTCAGCTTCAGGGATCTTATACGTGACGTGGACGAGTATACAGACCGGTATGTTAACCGCTACGCCATGCGGGTCGTCGGGGTTTGAAAGTGAAGGTTTTTTTTATGTATAATACGTGTATAATATAGTAGAGAAACACTGATAACTTTAGATTTTTACTTTTAGGCGTAACGAAGTTCGCCGGGTCAATTAGTTTTCTGTAAATTGATGATCTCATATGGGTGATGGTGGCAGTCCTGGTGGCATTGTGATTAGTGTATGACATTATTTTTTTCATCTGACTGAAGTAGCAAACGAGCATACAGTCCACCTGATGATAAGTGATCACTGCTGCTCATGGACATCTGTAATCAACTTCATATAGAACATGGGTTCTATCTGAAGTCAATCACAGATGCGTCGCTACTCCCGAGGACTATGATGGTCGTCTCATATAAAAGTGTGCCGGCAACAACACTTTTTCATCGAAACTCAAAAAAAGCTTCACGTTAGAAATAGGTGTGGCGGTGGTACTTCCCCGGTCGAACTACACTGGTTCTCCCACCTTTAAAAACATACTTTATTTTGAGATTTTTTTAAAGATTTCGCTTTTGTCAACACTTTTAATGACCGCGTCTAATTTTATTTAAATCACATTATAACTTATGTCATTCCGTCGCTTGTGACAATGTTGTCGCGCTGAAAGTTTCCTCTCAACTCTCTCAACTTCCTCCGCTGCATAACAACACTAACCTAACTTGAATTAAACACTTCTCGTTTTCTAGCGCTGAAACGCAAAGAGAAATGATTGCCGACAAAGTTATCTAAAAAGCAAGTTAGCCGGTAATTCTATTTCTTTCAAATGAAATAAATTGTTCCTATAAAAAACGGTTAGTTTACAAAGAACGCCGGTAACAGGTGCGAAGCGCGGTCCAGGTATAGCCGTGATTATACACACGGACAAACAACTAGACAAGCATATTGACAAAGATTTGCTTGTTTTAATTCTTAACGGGTACTCAAGATATGCGGTTTTTGAATCCTTTTCGAATTCTTTTTGCCCATATTTCGACCCAGTTGCATGGATCGTGGTCACGGCAAAACTATAGAGATTCCCCCTGTAAAGATTTGCTTGTTGCTTATTTTTATGTAATTTTATAAATGTGTACGCAGTTATTTATGCAAGATTAAAGAAATAATCGAGCAGTCAATTTAATGGTAGGTGATCACTAGCACACGTGAACATTTCTATTCAACTCTAAATAGAATAGGGATTTTATATGAAGACGATCGTAAATGCGTTCTCTTTTCCGGTTGCGGTCGGTCTGAGTTCTCGGAGTCCTCTTTAAAGCACCGAGGACGGCCACCGGGGGGGTTTTAGTGCGGTAAAAACTCCACATAACCCTGCGTCGCTCCCACGGCGTCGGGCACCTTTTGAAGGTTTCCCCCTCAAGAACTAAAAAAATACGTTCTCTTGCTTAAAATTGAAATGGCGTATCACTAATTTGCTTGAATTCACAATTCAAAATTAATATTTTTTAAGTAAATACACAGTTGGATCCTTAACAGATGTTTTTAGAATTGAAAAAGTTGTGGTTAACGGCTTCATATTATTTTAACTCTATCCATCCATAAGACATCCAAAAGATAGAAACAAAAACCATATATTATTTTTCCTAGCTGTACCATAAATAATCATCATAATACAACAATATAATAAAAAAAATGTGTGCGTGTACTAGCGTACAATCGTAAGAAGTGAAACTTCTTTATGACGTTATTTTTCAAAAAATAATTTACTATATGCAACTTTACAGAAATTGGTTAAATAAAGTTAAATTAGATAAAGTTTAATAAAAGGCTTTTATTAAACTTTATCTAATAATCTAATCTATAATAATCTATCTAATATCACGCGTGGTAGGGATAAGAAAAAGATGGCGCGTAACGGAAAAAAAAAAATGGCGCGTAACAGAAAAAGATGGCGCGTAACGAAAAAAAAAGATGGCGCGTAACAGAAAAAGATGGCGCGTAACGAAAAAATGTTACACTAAATTTTTTCCAAAACCGATAAAGAAGTTTCACTTCAATAACACACATTATTCATGCAAAACAGTGACAATGTTATCACTTTTTTGCATGTATAATAATATGGTCAGCTGGCATCCACACTTTTTACATGGTTGAAAAAACAGTGAACCATACTGGTTTAAATTAATAGTTTGATGTTGAGACTTGCTGATGGTAAGTGGTTTTGGTATCCCTGAGGACTAATTTTGGATATATTTTGTGTTTGCTTGAACTTACGATACTAAAGAAGTCGGTTAAAAAAGTTCTACTATATATCATAGTTGAGTATTCTCTTATGCAAGTACTTCTCTATTATTATTCTAATAAGTACAGAAGAAGTAAAAGTACATAATGACGCTCTTGCTTTTAATTCGGTTACTCGTCTTTCAGGTTAACTTTTACAGCATTAATAAGTGGTAAAACACAAAATTAATCACCGTTATTACCCATAATACAAAAAAATATTGGTTAACAAATTATAATCTGCATTCGTTATAGATATTGTTAAGAAGACATTTTTTCCAAAATCAGTTAACAGTTCTCCGTGACTGTGTGTAGTGCATCTGCGTTGCCTAAGCTATCTTGCGAAGAAAATTTACTGGCTCGTTATTTTCTAGTGACCTCTCTGACTCGAGAGAAATTTATCGTACGTTACGTTCAAATAGACAGTCGCTGTCTCTTTCTAACCCACAAAGCCTACTCGAGTTGGAGCGAAACAGCCTCAAAAATGTTAAAAAGTTATTAGGGTTTATACGAACTTCTTGTACCATTTGCACTGACATCGATTGCGTAAGTACTGATTGTGGATGTTCTTATGTAACCGTATAAGGAAAGGAGCATACATTCGACCTTATGATAAGTAGCCACTGAAGTCCAAGGCCATTTCAATATGGTATAGGCGTATAAATAGGGTTCATCCCATGTAGGCAGGAAGTAGAATACGACTACAGCATCCCCTGCCTGTCGTAAGAAGCGACTAAAAGGGGGCTCCTGTGGTTACAGGCGGCTCGAGAGGGAGCTTGAACTGCCCAGCCAGCAACCCCGAGGAGGACGGCGGCATGTGTGGCTGCATGTCGCCGTAGACATTGGAAGATGCAGGGGGACAGCTACATGTTCCCCAACAGATGAGCCTATGAGGGGTGCTGCGCTAGGGGGCACCGGCGCGTTTCATTAGAAATCCTCGGGTCCCCTACAAGCGCTGAGGAAGGCCGTCGAGTTTTTAGTGGGTAAAAATCCGACCTAACCCAGAGCCTCTCCCAAGGCTCCAGCATACCTTTTGAAAGTTTCCTCCCCGTCAACAAAAAAGGCGTATAAACAGGGTGATTTAGAGAGTCCCGATACCCCTTTCTCTCTTGTAAAGGTGACGAATGGAAACATCTTTAAATAGGAGAACATTTTTAGTGATGAACCTTAGTGCCTATTTATTTTACAACACATTCTATGTAGGGGGGGAGAGAACACCCCTATCCCCTACACTTACACTGTTCTAAGTCGGGGGCAAGAAAAAGCTAGCCACCCTTTTTCATCGCCGATTCCGCTCTTACGCCCGTAATCTGTAATTAGTCGAATACGAACGATGTCCTATATTTTGTTACCTATAAGGATTAAAGAGCCGTTCTTTGTATCAAGTGTTTCTTCTTTATCGCATCCATTAAACCAGAACACAGCAGCGCTTAAGGTTCCTCTTATTAGATAGAAGTATGTCAGGTTGTGGTGTTTTCATAAGAAATAACCTTTACTATTAAAAAGCACTATTTTCTCCGTTTCTAAATATTATTTTTGAGGGTTGAGCATAAACTTCTTTCGACAGATACTATAGAAAATTATTTCTTTTAAAAGGGAGCGTCTATAATATTAAAAAACGCATAGATAATTTTCACTGCAACATCGATAAAACGTAAATATTAAAGAACATAAATAAATTGTTTCCAATTTATTTAATTTTATTACAAGTCTCCTTTGTTGGATTTTTAGGGTTTCATACCTAAAAGGTAAAAACGGAACCCTATTACTAAAACTCCGCTGCCCGTATGTCTGTCTGTCACCAGACTGTACCTCATGAACCGTGATAGGTAAATAATTGTCATTTTCACACATAATAAACGCTTTTTACACTTATACACTAGGATTTCTGCTATGTCGTGGGTGCCATAGACACACACAAGACAAATACACAAACACCCAGACCCATAATATGAATCTAAAATCATTATTTAGATACCTGTCTGGCCGGGAATCGATCCCAAACCCACTGCGCGGCAGACCGGTAACCTTTCTGCCACGCGAGTCGTCGTAATATATTTCTGTTGCCAATATAACAACAAATACTATAAACAGACTAACATATTAAGGGGTGTTCTCGTACAGCAAACATTTTTGCTGCTTTTGTAGATAGTGCTTTTTTTCGTTCTCGAGGGGGAAGCCGTCAAAAGGTACCCAACGCCGTGGGAGCGACGCGGGGTTATGTGGGATTTTTACCGCACTAAAACCCACCCGGTGGCCGTCCTCGGCGCTATAAAGAGGACTCTGGGATCTCTAAACGACCTCAACCGGAATCCTTTGAGCGCGTTGTCCCAAAGGGCTCTTCCCAGATGGGCGGCTGGGCCCACCGCTCCGTCTAGTTTTTATGACGGTATGCAACCAAACATACCGCCGTCCTTCCCGGGATTGCCTGACCGAACGGTTCGAGCTCCCACTCTAGCCGCCTGCAACCCCTTTTCGTCGCCTCTTACGACAGGCAGGAGATGCCGTAGCCCTATTCTGATTCCGGAACTACAGGGACGTTGTAGATAATGCTACGGAACCCTTCGTGTGCTAGTCCGACTCGCACTTAGCTGGTTTTACTTTTCCTTATTTATCGCACAGTTAATAAATCATTTTTCGGGCCTTATTTGATGTTAGGGATGAAGCGAGTTTCGAAATCCCTTATCAACGTGTTATGATAAGGTATTTTAGCTTTCATTTTTGTTTTTCAACGAATAAAAGATATTGTGTACCCTAATATATTTAATATCAAATATAAAGCGATAACAACAAATATGTTTTGTTGCTAAGCGATATTTTACACCATCTTAGTGAATATGTTGGAAAAAGAACAATCAAATAGAAATATTTTTTTTGAAATATTCAGATATTTGTAGTCAGTTAAATGCTATTTATCGATGTTGAATAACCAATATATTTCGTGGACATATCCACTCAAATGCAAATAGTAAATACAACAATTTTAGATGTTAATGATATAATTAGCGCTATTTCTGAAGTCGAAGTTGGACAACTCATGTCAGTTTTTATTTATAAGACCGAAGTAGCAAAGAAACATGCAGTCCACCTGATGGTAAGTGGTCACTGCCGCCCATCGACAACAGAATAAGGGTCATATATGTAGTTAATAACAGATACGTTGGTACTAAGATGATCGCCTCATGGAAGTGCCCGGCGACCTTACTTTTCTACTAAAACGCGAGAACTGCTTCTGAGAATAGAAGTAACACATTAAACGAATTAAGGTACTTAAAGCAGATTACAGATTACAGTAGTATTACTGTTCATAAACATCATTGCTTAAATAAAAATAGTGGCTGTGATGCAGTCACAGGAGATTCACGAGCTCTTTATTTGGAAGAAGAAAAAAATATTCTTATTAATATTATAAATGGGGAATATATGAGTATTTATGTGTGTTTATCACTCTTTCACACAAAAACAACAGATCGCATTTTGTTGATATTTAACACACACATAGTTTGAGGCATTTTTTTTTGTTTTTGAGGGGAAACCTTCAAAAGGTACCTATTTTTTATAGTTTGAGGCCTAGGTTAACATATAGAATATGTACTCATAAACGTGGTAGGCTTGTCCGAATATAGAATATGTACTCATAAACGTGGTAGGCTTGTCCGAAGCGAGCGAAACCACGGGAATAACCTAGTATAAAATAATTTAAAAGTAAACATCGAAACTGAGTCAACAGAGCCTTGAGTTCTTGCAAAAAATCCAAGACAGCACTCACCTACAAACTTGGAAAAATCCAGAGATAGATAAAATTTCAATACCCAAGAAATAACAACAACGGCTTGAGGATTTCTCAGATGGCTTTTGTTCGTTTAATAAAGCGAAATCTGAAGTTAACCATCTCATTAGCGGTGACTCGGATAGACAAAAAGGATTCTCGGCAAGCTTAAGGTGGATTTCGAAAAATATGGTGTGGTGCAGTTTTCTCAAAAATCTGACTTTAAATAGATTTCGAGTTATTAAGGCTGCGAAAATTGTTCCCAATAACACAAAGTTGCCAGTTTCTCTGGGGAACACAGCAACGTGCTGTGTTTCCTGTTTTGTAGATGACTTGGCAATACGCTGTCGCTTGTTTTGATCAAGTTGACTGACTACTCGATTGCATTTTATTTAATCAGCCGGTAAGTCTATAAATACTATTAGAAGGAGGAGAATCAGTAAGTTTTAAAGATCGTAGAACCCGAAAGATAAAGTTCCACTCGCATCAACTAGACCCGTGGCGGTCCACGGTTCAATTTGCTCAGTCTTTCCTGCCACGACCGTGAAAGATGTGGAATGAGCTTTCTCCTGAGGTATTCCCGGTGCGCTATGACATGGGGTTCTTCAAGAAAGGTGCAAAAAGAGCTCTCTTTCCAAGCCAACGATGCATTGGTGACTCCTTTGGTGTTGCAAATGTCCGACAAATAGGCGACGGTAACCACTTTCCATCAGGTTGCCCGTCTGCCTTATCGTTAGGTACAAATATAAAAAAAAACCTTACAACTCCAGAGGTACAACCACGATACCTTTAATCATAACGTAGCACCACGTTATTACTTGGTGGTTCTGCTTTAAAGGGTGTGGTAAGAGAAACATGCTTATCTAACGCATTTCATCTCAGCCCTCATGAGTAGCAACCGATTTATATCATCGATGGCAGGGACCACTTACGCAATCATTCGCTTACTCACTCAAGAAAGGCACCATGATCGTCTTAAATATGCTAGACACATAATCATTTCATTGAAATTTTTGGATTGAGTACGGTGCCTCTAATAATTTATTACCTAAGAATTCTTCGAAATAGAGTATACTAGCCTTTGCCCGCGGCTTCGCTCGCGTGGAATTTAGTCTGCCACATAAAGTTTCCAAGGTGGTAGAGCAATGTTTCAACCAGGGAGGCATCACCGCCGCACCTATTTCTAGCGGATCTCATGTTGTATTGGGGTCTAATAAATCCGTTGATGCCTCACACACGTACACCGACCGACCGCGCGGTCCAGCTGTGTTCTCATCACCGCCATGTCTCCGCGCGAACGACAGTGCGGAGGCGGCGCCTCACACACGGGCTGGCGCCTAACCTCGCGGATGATTGTTGATGCAGGCCGTGTCGCAATTTAATAAAATGAATTTCGATATCGAAAAGTTTATTTTGATAATAGGTCCATCCGCGCGTACAGGTGCGTAAACCGCCTTACCGCGCGGGGCACCGCTATTCGCGGCTGTGCGCGGTGCCGTGTGTTAATCGCCTAAATCAGTGTGTTCAAATTTCAAATCACAGGCACGTATATTAATTTGAATTAGTTTTGTCGGCAACAGATATTAATGCTTACTCTGAAATTAAAAGTTTTAAGAAAGGGTCTCAAAACACGTGACGGTTACCAACGCGCAGTTGGCTAGCGTGGTCAACTACGACCTAAACTACTGCTAATCTGACATATGTGCTGAGTTCTGCAACATTAATAGGTCGATGACGATTGAATAACATATTTAACCTTTCCACTGTTTCATTCTCATTGACCTTTTTTCTCTTTTTTGTCGAGGGAAAAACCTTCAAAAGGTACCATACGCCGTGGGAGCGACGCAAGGTTATGTGGGATTCTTATAGCACCAGGACTCCGGGATCTTCAAAGGAACACAACTGGAGTCCTCTGAGTGCATTGCCCCATCGGGCTCCACTCGTAATATCTTCTAAACTACTTATCCAATTTACATGGTGTAAAAGGCAGATTCAATCTTTATTAGATGCTTGATTTTTTGAAATCATTTATTTTGATAAGGATTAATATTTAGTTTGTATAAAACCGATGGAAACATCAACTTGATATTTTTAAAATTTTCAAAGTATAAAAAGAGTTATTGTGGGTTATACATAAAATATAGACATATGCTGTTGCGGACTTTTATTTAGATCTATGTGAGCCAAACAATCCCACTGTACATTATATTTGGATATCTCCAACGGTTTAGGCAGCGTACGCGAAGATAGCTCTCAGAGCACAGCTTTTTTTCCGACTAACCTGATATTTCTCGTTATATTATAACCTTATAAAAAAAATCATTACAAATTATAGCCCATGTGTTATTCTGATGTATAACCTATACTACTGTAAAGTTTCAACCTAATCCGTTGAGTAGTTTTTGCGTGAAAGAATAACAAATACACATACATCCTCACAAACTTTCGCATTTATAATATTAGTAGGATAGGATGTGTTATTCTGATGTATAACCTATACTACTGTAAAGTTTCAACCAAATCCGTTGAGTAGTTTTTGCGTGAAAGAATAACAAATACACATACATCCTCACAAACTTTCACATTTATAATATTAGTAGGAAAAGGAATTACAAAAAAATCGGTATAAATTATAGTCCATGTGTTATTCTGATGTATAACCTATACTACTGTAAAGTTTCAACCAAATCCGTTGAGTAGTTTTTGCGTGAAAGAATAACAAATACACATACATCCTCACAAACTTTTACATTTATAATATTAGTAGGATAGGAAGGATAGGATAGGATAGGACCTATCCTATCCTATCCTATCAATCCTAATTGATCAAGCTTAATAATACTTATGTTAAATCAGTTTCTGAAATACTTTATTTATACGATATCATGTCTTTAATTGCTACTACCACGTCAATTAATGTTGTTAATCGAATTCACAAAGAAGCAAAATAAACAATAATTTTATATTTGTAATAATCACATTGTCTATATTCTTTGGGAAGATTTTATTCTTTTTGTCGTATGGCCGATCTCTTCTAAATCACCCTTGAAATTGACATTTATAGGTCGCTGAATTATAATTTACGAAGAACAAAGCTGTAAAAGACAGACGTAAAGCAAAATTAAAAGCATAATAAAATTAAATCGCTCGGAATATCTTCAATTGTTATCGACGGAAGTTTATAACTCCAATCAATGTTTTATTGTAGTTTAAGATGATAAAGTAAAATCAAATTTTATGTATAAAGGATTTAACCCATTTGAGGCCAATAATTAATGAACAACCTAAATCAAGTAAATTATTTATTAAATCGTTGTTAGTACAAGAAATAAAAGAGTAAATGTGAAAAAAAAAATAACAAAACATTTTTCAGGAAATTACAGGGGTGTTCCCAAATTGGTACAATGGCCACTTAAAAGTGAAAATTTGTAAAGCAGGGTTTTTCAATGAAAAGTGTTTTCTTGCACTTTTTGCATCCATGCGCTTAGGGAGCTTTTCAGGAACATGATCAGTACCATCTTATTGTAATCCCTCAATATTAGAAGAAGAAGGACGGGTGAAAGTTCTGTTCTGCATGGTTGCTTCGGTAGATACCTGTGTCGCATAGGCAAGGAGGCCACGGCCCGGAGCCATCATTGTGAGGAAAGTCCCGAGGACACGGCGCACCACACTCTAGCGGAGTGTGAAGCGTGGGTTGAGGAGCGTCGTGTCCTCTGTGAGGGATTGAATATTGAGGAGGGCAGGCTCTCGTTGCCGATAGTAATCAATGCTATGGTCGGCACTCCGACGGCCTCCTCCTTCTGCGAGCGAATTATGCGAGCGAAGGTGGAAGCAGAAAGAGTGAGGGAAAGGGAAGTTCACGACGTACGCCTCCGCCCTCTAAGAAGAATAGGCACCAGGCGCCGGAAGAACAACTATCTCCCGCCGCCATGAGCGCTGGCCTGGGGCGGCGGGCGTAGGGCCGCCTAGCCGAACGTACGTGTCACACACGCGCCTATCTCAAAGAGGAGACAAGGCCTCCTACCAAAGACAGGGATCGCCGCGAAGGGCCGGGGGGGCCGGGCCAAGCTGCCGGGGGAGCAATGAAAAGAATGCGCAAGCGTATGGTGGCCTCGATGGTGTAACATTTAGCTTTTTAGTTGGTGCGGCTGTGTCAGTTTGCATTCGTGCCCTTTTTACAGCTAACGACTCATCATCACTAGTGTTTTCCGAATCTGAAAGATTATCACCGTTATGAACAAACACTTCAATATTGCCGTGCACGTCTTTTGGCATGTTTGACGGACTTATATCGTCATCAAAACCCTCTTCTTCGTCACTAACAACACTAGGGTCTGGAGGAATAGTGGCTAAATCATACTCCAACCATCGTCACTGTCTTCGCAAACTGCATTTATCGCTTTCTCCAGTGCTTGGATGTTGTTACTTGTAGTAAAACATCGTTTGAGACTCATCATGGAACTGTAAAAGAAACACACATAAAATGTACACTTGTGGCCGTTGTACCCAAATTGGCACACTAATATTTTCGACGTCGTAAAACTTCATACACTTTGTAAAAATACCCAGAAAAGCAAGTTTATGTTCAGTAATTGATTGAATTTGAAATAACATCAGCATTTCTTTGCTTACATACTATACATTTAGCATTATTATAGGAAAAGTGGAATTACCTCCACGCTTGTTACGTCAATCAAAATTAACACTCCAATACAGAAAAACGGCTAAACTTACCAGTATCGTTATATTTTATATTTTAACACTGCACTTTCCACAACACATTAAAGTAACAAAATATTAATTGATGTCATTAGTTTTAATATCTACCCTCTTTAAGTAAGTGTTCCCGTATTGGTACGGCGGCAAAGAATGGGTTAATGATAGTATTGTATTGTATTGTATCTTTTTAGTATCTAGTTAGGTCATAAGCGATTTCCCAATTCCTTTTGTATGCGATGTGTACCACGCATTTAAGTGTTTTATAAATGGTTGTTACATTTATTTTCTTAAGTCAATGATAAATCTAGTACTTTTTATTTAAATTTATAGATTTCGAGTTATTATAGGGTCAAAAATAATAGTAGTATTATATGTGTATAACCAGGAAATTCTATCCGAGATTAAACAGACATGCTTTATTACCCTCAAGGAAAAAGATACGTAGCATATTGCCTTAATTGATAAATAGAAGCCATTGAAAAGGTAGAAATACAAATAAATTATTTTTTAAATTCTTTATTGACTAGAAAACCACAGTACAACAGGAACAAAAAGACCCAAAACCTCGTCTCCAAACGGCAAGCCGTGTTAAATGCTTCTGAGCTCATCAACTTCCCGAGCAAGTTTCTTGAAGGTCGAGGATCACCACCAGGACAATTGGGGTACATCATGTTTCTGTCACAGTCCTAGAAAGATTTTCTTTTTAAAGCTAATTAACATGCGGTCCATCTGATGTTAAATGGCTAGGCCATCATAGATATCTTTAAGTAACTTCATGTAGAACAAGGGTTTGACTGAAGCCAATAACAGATCCGTTGCTATTCCCGTAGACTAAGACGGTCACAACGTCCCTGTAACTCCGACATTAGAATAGGATTACGGCGTCTTCTGCCTGTCGTAAGAGGCGACTAAAAGGGGCTTCCGGGGTTCCGATGTGCGGCTGGGCCCACCGCTCCGTCTGGTCATTACGACGGTATGCCACCACCCATACCGCCGGCCTTCACGGGGTCGCCTGACCAAACGGTTTGAGCTCCTACTCTAGCGGCCCGCAACCCCAGAAGGCCATTTTCATCGCGTCTAACGACAGGTAAGACATACCGTAGGCCTATTCTAATCCCAGAACTACACGTCTACCAACTCACACATGGCTAGCACGATAGATTACGACCTAGAACACTCTCATTCTGAAAGGTAACCTATAACTAATCTTTTAAATAGAAATACTATAAGACAAAGTTTAATGAACAATACTCAATAATTAGTATCGCGAATTTCTCAAGTTCCTAATTATTGTAATCACGAGCAAAATATTAAGATCTTCATTGCATTGCTCGAAACGTTCGTACAGTAATTTCGCTGAGTTGCCTTATCAAGGAGTCCTTTGAGTTTGAGACAAAGACAATTTGATATTTCGAACGAGTGGCTGACCTAGAACGAAATAGCTAAATTCAAACTGGGGCGTTATATTTGCTGACAGTACTGCAGTAGCGTGTTACGTTATATAATGGTAATTAATTTTAAAGTTAGTCATTTACGATAGTGTTGTAGTTATGGATGAAATGCAACATAATAAGATGTATAATGTATTTTAAAAGGTGGTAGAACGAGTGTTGTTCGACCAGGGAGGTACCACCGCTACACCTATTTCTAGCATGAAGCATTCCTTGAATTTCGAAGGAAGGGTGTGCTTGCACACTTGTATGAGGCGACCATCCTAGTCCTCAGAAGTAGAAACGTATCTGTGATTGACTTCAGATAAAACCCATGTCCTATTTGAAGTTGCTTGCAGATGTCCATGGGCAGCTGGGACCACTTACCATCAGATGGACTGCATGCTTGTTTGCTACTTCAACCAGATAAAAAAATAGGAATTATTGCATCGTTCAAATATTGATATTTTAAGGAAGCGACTTCGTCATGGATGGATAATTTTCGTAAATAGATAGGTGGAATGCATACGTTTAGTAAATAGTTCTAGAATTGATAGACTTCACACACCTTTAGGAAGTTTTTTTAAAGTACTTTTAGATGTAGGTACAGGTTTTCTCACTATGTTATTAGCGTTAATTATAAGAAGTAATAATTTCTTTCTAATACGCACAAAATCAGCCTGGGATCCTTTGGCTCTTCGATTTACAGATTAGTTCCAGCCATTAGGCTATCCCTGCTCCTACACACAGTTTTTTTATCTGACTGAAGTAGCAAACGAGCATGCAGTTAACCTGATGGTAAGTGGTCACTGCCGCCCATGGATATCTCTAATCAACTTCATACAGAAAATGGGTTCCATCTGAAGTCAACCTCAGATTCGTTGCTATTCCCAAGGTCTATGACGGTCGCCTTATGTGTGTCGGCTCGACGTAAACTATGCCTGCAACCACACCCTTCAATCGAAATGCAAGAAATGCTTCACGCTAAAACATAGGCGGTGGTACTTCCCCGGTCGAACTACACTGGTTCTAAAACTTTAAAAAATGTATACCAGTTAGAAGCTTATTTTTATATGCTTTATCAGTTACTATGTATACCAAATACTTACCTACCTGATAAACAGCGCCCTCTGAGATGATGACAGAAAACTTTTGCAATGTCACTGCGTTGTCGTAGGAACAGTTTTCCTGCAGCTTGAATAATGATCCTAGAGTACATCGACGGAATTTGGCCCTTGCACTGTACAAAATAATCTGTTATTAGTAAAATATCGCTTGTAGGACCGATAACCGATGGGGAAGATAGGTCCTTGAGTGGCAACTATGTTTAGGCAAAACGAGTAAGGTCGCCTCCTACCAGGTGGACCAATGACCTGAAGAAGACAGCGGGAAGCTGTTAGATTCAGAGGGCGCAGGACCGGCGCCATATAAGGGAGGCCTATATCCAGCAGTGGACATCAAAGGGCTGATGGATGGATAGTAAAATATTAATAAGGAGAATTGGTTGCAGAATATCAGTTGTGAATTCTTACTGTAGTTTTATATTTCCATAGTTTCTTGTTTTATGGCATTGATGCATAAAACAAGAATGCAACCCACGTGATATTAAATGGCCACTGCTGCCCATGGATATCTGGAAGCAACTTTATATAGTACAGGAGTTTTATCTGAACTGGGATTGCCAGCTCACTTTTATAACTCAAGCTGGCAACCACACTTGACGATCCACGTGGCGGAGTTCGATTCCCGGCCAGACAGGTATCTGAATGATGTATTTAGATTATTCCGTCTTGTGTGTGTCCATGGTACCCACGACACAGGAGAAAATCCTTTTGTAGGGCTATGAGTATAGAAATCTTGTTCACTCTCCCTCTAAAACGCACCTCCAACTGCTCTACAACTACCGCACAATACAAGTAGTTGTGGAGATGGTACTTCCTCGATTGAACCATACTTGTTTATCACATTAGTTGCTTTTTGTATTAGGATTTCTTGTACATAAAATATGTATATATGCAACTAAATATGACATGATATCTATCTCCTCATATCATATTTGTATCTTCTATCTCGTCGTGAAGCTGCTCCTGTGATGTTCGGTCTATGTTTTCTTTATTCAAGATGGTTACATTTTAAGTAAAACTCACCAGCATAAATTGAAATGTGTTTCATAATGCGTCCATTCATTTGTAGTATTTTTCTCTATTTCTACAGCATCTTTGAAACTTGAGTAGCACGCTTCCCAAATAGAGGCTTTATTTTCAATGCAAGTTGATAAATCCATATAGCCTGTTAAATTATTGAAAATTATTTAGTACGAGTTTATCAATTACCTACTAGTCTTTTTCTTTCGGCTCCGCTCGTTTGCTGCTGTAAATAAGGTAATGGTAAAAAATCCAGTGTCAATATATGTCATCTTCTTCTTTATAAAAATGAATGTTTGTCTGTATGTCCTGTCCTCTATAGATCGTAAAGTATTCATTTGATCATGTGATGATCTTTAGCAAAGTTGTTATTCATGAGCCCGCGAAGGTTTCTGGTGTAGTTTTTGTGATTGCGTAGCATTGCGCGCAGGTACTGCTTATAGGTAATAAACTATTTGTGTGCTAAATACAAGTTTTTGCATGAAAATAACAAAACTCCATCCATCTTTACAACCTTTACGATAATAGTAAGAAACAAACTGTTACGAAGATTACTATTTTCTGTCAAATTAAAATAGCTATCAACAAAATTATCAGGTGGTAGAACCAGTGTAGTTCAACCGGGAATGTACCATCTTGTCACCTACTTTTAGCTTGAAGCAGTTTTTTTTGTGTAAGGATATTGTTGCCGGTTCCCTTTTATGTAAATGAACTATTTTATTCGTCGGAAGTGCCAACGCATCTATGCCTGACTTTTTATCTGACTGAAGTAGCAAACGAGCATGCAGGCCACCTGCTTACAAAAGTCTTTGTGCGGCAGTTGCCAGTTACTATCAGGCGAAGTACATGCTTATTTACTACTTCAATGTGGTAACGGAATATGTGGTGCATTTGATAGTACGTTGTTATTGCCGACGTTGAACATTTGTAAGCAGCTTCATATAAAATTGGGCTTCTATGTGAAATTTGTCACTAATACCCCAATGGAAGGACCGATAACCGATGGGAAAGAAAAGTCATCGAGTGGCACCGAGGCAAAAGGAGTACAGGTCGGCCCCCAGCAGGTGGTGGTGAAGAAGACAGCGGAAAACCGTTGGATTCAGAGGGCACGGACCGTTTGAAGTGGTGGCATTTAGGGGAGGCCTACGTCCAGCAGTGGACATCAAAAAGCTGATGGATGGGTGACATCTGAGGTAACATCTGAAAGCGAACCGGCAACCTAACAGAAACGCAAAAACTACTTCACGGTAGAAATAGATGTGACGGTAGTCAAATGTACTTATTCACCTGGCAGAGATGCAGGTTGTTTGATTCAAAAATTATGACCAAGACAATACAATGACTTAGTCAAGAAAATCTAGATAACAAAAACCTAATAACATCATTCACGAGTTTGTTCTCGATAACTTAAGTGGAAACGTGAAGGTGGGATGTTCTATTTAAGTTAAAGTAGATAAGTACGTACTAGAACACAAAGTTAATTACGTAGTTACGATGAGGGATTCGTGTTTCGTTATTTACGAAGTAACATTTGAAAAACGCGAGTTGCATTCGAAATAAAAAGAGAGAAAGTTGAAATAAAAGAATGGTAAGAAGGAGAGAAATATTCTCTGACGTTGTAGAGTTTTAAAGTGGATTCAATGTCGTATATACCATCCAGATGACAATAAAAAGGATTAGTTTGATGTTCGTTTAAATGAAGATTGGATGGTATAGGTACTGACAGCTACACCTTGTGTGTCTGAAGTCAAAATATGTGTATATTTTTTTTATTTGACTGAAGTAGCAAACGAGCATGCAGTCCACCCGATGGTAAGTGGTCACTGCCGCCCATGGACATCTGTAATCAACTTCATACAGAACATGGGTTCCATCTGAAGTCAATCACAGATGCGTCGCTACTCCCGAGGACTATGATGGTCGCCTCATGCGAAAGTATGCCGGCAACCACACCCTTCTATCGAAACGCAAGAACTGCTTCACGCTAGAATTAGGTGTGGCGGTGGTACTTCCGCGGTCGAACTACACTGGTTCTACCACCTTTTAAATGTATGTATGTAATTTAAATGGAGTTGCTAAAAGTTCGACCACGAAAACACCACAGCCAAACGATTTTTTTTATTGAAGTGGCAAACCAGCAGTGCCACATGGGCGGCAGTGACCACTTACCATGAGGTAAACTGCATGCTTTTTTGCTATTGCTATTGGATGTTCCACGTAGCGGAGAAGTTACCATACCGGTCTGACGCGCAATAAGTTCCGGGTTCGATTCGGATAGACAGGTATCTGAATGATGAGTTTAGATTCATCTTCTAGATCTGGGTGTTTCTGAGTGAGGATTCTGGTTGAAGTCGTTTCGAGATCCCGGAGTCCTCCTTTTTAGCGCCGAGAACGGCCACCGGGGGGGTTTTAGTGCGGTAAAAATCCCACATAACCCTGCGTCGCTCCCACGGCGTCGGGTACCTTTTGAAGGTTTCCCCCTCGACAACAAAAAAAAAAAAGGTCTGGGTGTTTGTGTATTCGTCTTGTATGTGTCCATGGTACCAGCAACGCAGGAGAAAATCCTAGTCTGGGGCTATGAATGTAGAAAGCGTAATTATTTGAATCAGATAAAAATTGAAAATGCCATTAAATGAAAACGAAACATTCTCATTGGTCAATTTGACTGATATCCATAACTTTTTATCTCGCATTTACCTGGTGATGAGACACCAATAAACTGTAGACTATATTACTAGATATATTTTATAACTTCGCGTAAAACTTCTGATCAAGTTTGTTCTAGAGTTTCTAATATTAGTTCGCAAACAAACAGAGACTTACAGAAAAAACATGACTTTTTTAGTTAAGGTGTCGTCAATATCACTTATATTATGAAGGTGAAACTTTGTGAGGATTGATGGATGTTTGTTTATTTTTCATACAGAAACTTTGACCGGATTTTGATATGATTTGGCATCTATATATTAAATCACCTGAATAAAGTAATAAGACATTTATCACTGTGGTAAAAGTGAACTTAGTGGATGGAACCATGTGACAAATATAGTCGACAATGTTTTAAATTGGTTAAAACATTAAAAAAAAAATCACAACAAATAGTTGTAGTATAGTTGCTTTTTATTGGTGTCTTTTTTTTCAAATTACTAGACATAGATTCAGTTTGTTTTCTGATTTTAAATTTGACTTGACGGCCAGTGGCACAGCGGCCACCATACCTGGCTGGCTGACATGTAATGGGTTCCGGGTTCGATGCCCGTCCAGACAAATATCTAATAGATGAATTTTTAATACTGTACTGGGTTTGCACATTTCATCTTCGGGTATCCATAACATCCTCAATACAAGAGATAATTTAATTTTGGGGCTGTATATGTAGGCATCAATCTCAGCGTAGTCTTTGGGAGTGGCAATGCATCAGAATTCTGTGTTTGACTTCATATAGACACCATGTTCTATATAAAGTTGCTTACATATGTCCAGGAGCGGCAGAGACCATATACCATCCGGTGGACTGCATCGTTTGCTATCTCGGTGTATTAAACATTCCTTATGTGACTAATGTATAAGTATAACTTTGTTAAACTCACGAGAAAGAAACCACTCATCATCACAAACACTTGTAATGACGTGAATGTGGCCTTTGATACCTTCTTCATTAAAATGGTCTTGTGTTATATCTTTGCACTCAGCATTCCAGTCTATAGCACAATTCACTAAGTGCTTTATTGCTCTGGAAAAAAAGATTTAGGAATAAAATGTTAAATCATTTGGTAGCGGAATATCGTAGTTTATGTCTAGCAGAATTATCGCCAAATGATTGCTGTTAGCAGTTTCAAGTCCTGCTGCATTTTGCTTCAAACTTTTGGTAACGAAAATACCCTCCGAATTTATAAAATCGAGAGCAAATACCTATACAGGTCCCTCTTATGCGTATTTTAGAATCAAAAGCTTAAATGCTTAACTCACTAAGCCAGTCGAGAACGGTTGATTTCTAGAGATCAGGATTTTTTTCAAACGTTTTATTAACAACAATTAATTCTTCACTACTTCCTAATACTAGAAATTCAAGATTTTTATTAAGATCTCTTGTCACGTATTTGCGAAATAATTGTTTATAATCAACCACAAATACACAATCCTATTGACGTCCACCCATAGATTTTCATAACTATCTCTATTCATAAAATAGATAGTATTGTTCATAATTAATATAAAGTTCTGTCTGTATCCATAAAAGCCCCTGTAATTGAATCGGAGACTTAAAAACATTTTACAATAAATGATGCTTGATTTGAAATTAATTTCTTACTTGCACCAATCTTCAATTTTGTTAGGCATCGGTGGCGATATTCTTGTTGAATTATATACGAGAGCTGCTTCAAGAGTACAATTGAGTGCAAATCTTGAGAAATCATCGCAATTTATATTCCTTGAGGATATATATTTCTCCTTCTCTTTCGACAAAATTGTTACCGGCTCAAATTCAATTTCTTCTGGTTGCATATAATTCTTGTGTGTGATGTCTTCGTAATCGCTCAAATCTATTTAACATCATAAATTTATTATGTGTTGTTTTATAATTAGTATTAATGACGGCTATGGAACATCTCTACCAATTCGCACTCGGCCAGCGCGGTAGACTATGGCCTAAAACTCCTTCAATCTAACGTAAGACCCGTGCCCAGCAGTGGGATAGTAATCGGTTGTCGACGTGAAAAACGGAGATTGCCAGGTGGTATAACCAGGACCGTTAGACCGAGAGATCAAACGGTCACATCACTGTCACATCTACTTCTAGCAGTTTTTGCATTTCGACGAAACGGTGTGGTTGCCGACTCAATTACAACGACGCGTCTATCTTATTACTCGGGGGTAGTAGTAACATGTGTGACTTTAAATAAAATTGATCACAGATGTCTATGGGTCACAGATGTCACATTGACAATTTACCATTAGATGGCCTGTATTCTCATTAGCTTCATTACTCTTAAAAGAAAACTACCTTATTAAGTGTTCTTCTTGAAGAGGATACTAATTCAGAAAGAGTTAGGTATGTGAAACCTAGTAATTCGTACTTGAATAGCTAGATGGAGTACGTCATGAAGAAATAAGCAGTTTTAGGGCTTTTACTTTAGGACGTAACGTTTCGCGGGCGGCTAGAGTCGGAGCTCTAACCGTTCAGTCAGGTGATCCCGGGAAGGACGGCGGTATGTGTGGTCGCATACCGTCGTAAAGACTAGACGGAGCGGTGGGCCCAGCCGCCCATCTGGGAGGAGCCCGATGGAGCAATGCGCTCGGAAGATTCCGGTTGAAGTCGTTTCGAGATCCCGGAGTCCTCCTTTTTAGCGCCGAGGACGACCATTTTTTGAAGGTTTCCCCCTCGACCACCAAAAAAAACGACGTAACGTTTATCTGAGTGTGAAAGCAGCTTGCATAAGAAGATCCAAGTGAGATAAGATCCAAGGGCCAGGAAAAAAATATTACGCGTCATTCGCTTAGCACTTAAGGTTCAGCGTTGAACCTAAGGGTACAGTTGCTTCAATGGGTTAAGTTGGAACACCTCTTTAAATTATGAAGAAATAAATAAAGATTCATTCCATAGCCATACATTGACAAGTAATTAAACATTCAGACTTACAACAAAAATCTTAATTTAAAATAAACTCACAAACAGCGCTCAAAATTTTTAAAATCATCGATAACACCAAAATATTTAGAAGCATGTCGTAATTTTCCTCTTCAAAACCATTTCTGTGTAAAAATATATATGTGTTGATTTGACCGTCATGACGTGAAAAGTCGTGACAGATTATAAAGTAAATATTCTTTTTATCGATTTTCTAGTTCTGCGATATAATATTTATGGTCTTTTCATTTCTGTAATCGTAGTTGGTAGATGTCCTAAGTTATGCAAGTAATTGATTATCTGAGTAAGAGTTTATTTAAATCGCCTGACACAACAACGATTTGTCGCTGATGAACATTAATAACGGCGACAATTAGTGGTTACCATTTCTTTTCTCCACAAAGAACCGATAAATCTAATTATTAAGTTGTTTCAAGTTTTACTTACTAAAATATGCAAATATTAAATGAAAACTTAAAAATTATTCTACCACATTTTTATAAAAAATAGTATTAACATACTTTTCCCGACACGCATGTTCAAGCGTACATACATGAAATAATGTTCCATTTTCTTCGCGGCTCGCGCGCGCCGAGCGCGTGACAGGAAAAGTATTAATCAGATAATAGAACATAAATACGTAGTACCGTGCGGATGCAAAACTATGTTCTTTAGTCAAGGACGAGTAAAGTTTTTTATTGATGAGTTACGGGCCACTTAATGTGACACCGCCTCCCGTCTCGAGAAAGCACACATGCGGATAGAACATGCATGACAAAAGGTTCTTAAGTCAAGGACATGTAGCACGTGTAGCACTTCTCATTGATGAGTTCATCGGGCCACTTAATATGACACTGTCTCCCGTTTGTTGTCCCGTTTCCTGTCACATCATGTCAATTTACTGTTTGATTTATTTCTTTACGATTTTTTGCTGTTCGGTCGATTGGCAATGATTTTTTTGTTTTATCAATGAAAATGTCGGCACCATGTCATTGTCAAAGCTTGATTTATTTGTCATGGTCCGATGTACAGAGAACGATATACCTACTGGTGTCAATTACTTATAACTTTCTTTATCACTACTTATAGGCAACTTTCTAATAAACTCCGAATATTTAACCAATATAGTAGAGTAGAGTCTTGTGTGTCTCATGTCCATAGTACACACGACACAGGGGGAAATCCTAGGGCTATGAGTGTAGAAAGTGTGAAAGAAAATCGGAATGCTTAGTAATTGTAGGATTTCCTGAACTAACTATTTATCTTAATCTTATCTGAAGTTTGATTAATTCAATGACCTCGTAAAATAGTTATTTTTGTTTCTCTTAAGATTAGATTTGTAGTTTTAACTAGATACTATTAATAGTAATAATAGTAAGAATAATGATCTTTCTTTAGTAAATTTTAGGGTTACAATAATTTTGATTAGGTACATAAGATGTTTAAGGAGGGCGCCAAAAATTGAATATGCCGGTTAAGGCGTTCTAAATGTATGGCACACACATACTCGTATTTATCATTGAAAGAGTTAGGTATAATATTACGAAAATAAAAAATGTGTGCGTGTACTAGCGTACACTCGTAAGAAGTGAAACTTCTATAAGACGTTATTTTTCAAAAAATAATTTACTATATGCAACTTTACAGAAATTGGTTGAATAAAATTAACTTAGACAAATTTAATAAAAGGCTTTTATTAAACTTTATCTAATAATCTAATCTATAATAATCTATCTAATATCACGCGTGGTAGGGATAAGAAAAAGATGGCGCGTAACGGAAAAAAAAAGATGGTGCGTAACAGAAAATGATGGCGCGTAACGAAAAAAAAAGATGGCGTGTAACAGAAAAAGATGGCGCGTAACGAAAAAATGTTAGACTAAATTTTTTTCCAACCCCGATAAAGAAGTTTCACCTCAACAAAAAAAAAACTTCTGCTTAGGCTAAAATTTGCAGTCGGGTATTTCTTTTTTAAAAAAAATATACAACTTAACACTTTTTAGATGTGTTAAGTTGAATAGTTTATTAAGATAATTGCAACATATAAGAAATTGACATAAAACAAACAAACATAATAATTATGTACGTTCTAAAAACTGTACCCTCCTTCTGACGCTGTCGATTAAAACATGAAATCATTTGAAACGGAAGAGCTACTGATAAATTTATATATCGGTTATCCGTATAGAGCAACAGTTCAGAAAACGGTATAAACAGTTTCACAAATAAATGAGATAATTAGGCTATACTAATATTCCCTGTAATTAGACTATTAGCTTGTGTTAATTACGGTATCAGCGACACGAGATAACTGTGGTGGCTAATTGCGTGGTACGATCTGTGCACTTTGACTCATTAAAAGCATATTTATTTATTTATTTATTTACTCATAACTTACATCTAACATTACAGGTTAACCTAATACGTTAGCGTAGTGAAATAAAATATAATTAAAATGTTGATATTAAATTAAATATACTTTCACATGAGGCGACCATCATAGTCCTCGGGAGTAGCCAGTCGGGAGGAGAAATAAAATATAATTAAAATGTTGATATTAAATTAAATATACTTTCACATGAGGCGACCATCATAGTCCTCGGGAGTAGCAACACATCTGTGATTGACTTCAGATGGAACCCATGTTCTGTATGTAGTTGATTACAGATGTCCATGGGCGGCAGTGACCACTTACCATCAGGTGGACTGCATGCTCGTTTCTTTCTTCAGTCAGATAAAAAAAAAGAAAAATATAAGTTGAAAAATTAAAATTACATAAAAAAATCAAATCAGTAAAGTCGTCAAATATTATTAAAATAAACACTAGAGCATTATATAATAACAATGAAAAAGTCAGATAAAATGTCAAAAATAAATCAATAGAATGTCGATACCAATGAGGTTTGTTTTGGAATCCACTACTGGACAAGATTTCTCCATGTCTATGAGACAAGGCCAACAAGACCACTCGCACGGTGGAGTGGTCTTCACCCTGGTCTGAGATGAAATGAATTCCTGGTTCTATATGACAAGACAGATATCTATGATGAATTCAGATTTCTGTTCTGGAGCTCGGTTTGTTCAGGGCCTCATGGACATAAGCAACTCTATATTATAGAACACTAGTTGACGGCGAACTTCGTTTCACCTAAAAGTCAAAAATATAAAATTATCAGTGTTTCTCTAGTATATTATACATAAAAACCTTCCTCTTGAATCGCTGTATCTATTAAAAAAACTTCATTAAAATCCGTAACGTAGTTTCGAAGATCTAAGCATACATAGGGACAGACAGTGAGAAGCGACTGTCTTATACTATGTAGTAGTACTACATGAAACCGATCACAGATGTGTTGCCACTCTTAAGGGCTAAGGTCAAGAACATTCTCTCACACTCTCTCACTGAGAATCACAACTTCTTCATACAAGAAATAGTTGTGACCTTGGAACCAACCCTTTGTTGAAATTTAAAGAAAATGCTTGGGGCTAGTTCTTATTGACTATTTTAGCTCCCTAGAGCCTAAAATTAGATAGCGTTTACTTGAGTTGTGAGTTCTATGAATATATAATAACAATTATACCCAGAATATTATTAGAAATTGAAATTCACTAACAATTATATTTTATAAGAAGCTTGGCTGAGAAACACCCGAAAACTTTGTGGTTTACTTGGTATCTGGTTACTTGGCAACAACTGTACTAAAGATGTGATTTTAGATATTCGTACATTGGACAGCAAAATTTGTTGATATTCCCAAAATGCTGAATGCTAGTCTGATTGAATACATCTCAGTCTGTAATAAAAAACATATCTGGAAGTCTTACGAAAAATTCAATATGAAAGCCTATGAAAGTTTCCGTCTAAAAAACGAATGAAGTCGATGAACTATTGAAACCAAAGTGAGTTTCAATTACTTCGAGATCGCTTAGTAGTGAAACTAACGAGAGAATTTTGATTTAAAGCATGAGCACTATATTGGGGATTGTTTAAAAATGGTCTCATTTTATTTCGGCTTTAAAAAGTAGACGTTTCTCAATTTGATTCATTCTTTTTTTCTTTTGCGAGGTAGTACAACAAGTATCGTTCCATTGGTGGAAGAACTAATGTCATAAGTGTATTCATAAGTTTTTTTAAGGACAGAAATGGGAAACGAACACGCAGTCCACCAGTAACTGCAACCAACAGACATCCGTAAGCAACTTACATAAGGCAAGATACTGGAGCTAACTTTCATTACCATGTAAAAAAAAACATTATTGTAATAATATTAAAAAAAATGAATATAAATAAAAAAAAAGACAAACCCGCTGAGTTTCTTGCCGGATCTTCTCAGTTGAGGTCGTATTCCGATCCGGTGGTAGTGTAAGAAAAAAATGTAACTGACAATTTGTAAGTGCCCCCGTAGGCTTATATTATATAAAGACATTTCATTTCATTTCAGACATTTCATTTCATTTCAAATGATTCTCTTTGAAGTCAATCATAGTTGGGTTGCTACTCCCGAGGTCTAAGATAGTCGCCTCATATAGAAGTAAGCACACTTCCACTGAAACACAATAATAAGAACTTCTAGATGTCGAAACAAACAACTTACTGCGATGGAGCAACGACTCAAAATGAGTCTCAGCCTCCGATACTAAGAGACACCACTTCGGCCTGTCATGCGCCATCTCCAGCCAGTTATCTGCCTGAAGCTCGCGCAGGTCCTTCATGACTTCATCTTTCCAGCGATACCTGGGACGGCCGAGTGGTAGACGCCTAGTATGTATGCGCGTTTTACCGTGCGATGTTTCTCCAATCTTTCAATATGTCCGAGACAGCAGAGTTTATGAGCCTTTACTCTTCCGATGATGTTTGGCTCGGCTATCAGGTCTTCAATTTCTTGAAACAAAGGGATATTTAAATACGTAGACAGATTTTTCAATTTGCCGGTCAATGACCTAACCCTTTCAAAAACATACGTATAATATTCCAGTATAACAGGATTGGAATAATTCTTATTCATCAATTCAACCGTATAAATCCGTTTTACCGTAAAGAATTCGGACCGTGAAAAAGTTACAACAGAAATATTTTCATGTTTACAGGATACAAATATTATGTTTGTGCTTATGTGTTTAGATTTTGTAATACACATTAATAATTTTTACAATATGCTCCATGTGGATAACTGCAGAGATGGCAGATTGGTGGTGGCATTTCTTGCGTTTCGATGGAAGGGTGTGGTTGCCGGCACACATTTATATGAAGCGATCATCTTAGTCCTTGGTAGTAGCAACGTATTTGTGACTGACTTCAGATAGAACCCATGCTCATAGCTGCTTACAGATGTCCATGGGCGGCAGTGACCACTTATTGGGTGGATTGCATCCTTGTTTGCTACTTCAATGAGATAAAAAAAACATTTGTACAACAAGATCGCTTTTCTACGTCAATATGTCGAATATAGAGCTAGTCAGTAATAATTTGTTATTTAACGTTATTGAGATATTAACTTCGAAATGTCTGGGAGATGTCGAGGAAAATGTACTTACACGTAAACGTGGAGCGTAAAGCATCGGAAACATACCGCCATAAACGATATAACACATGGCTCTCAAGACCTCAGTTGGTACTGAACTCGTTTTAAGGTTACGTAGAGTAATGAAAAATAATAGAATGCTTGTAATTTCCTGTCTGACTATTAGTAGAAAGTACTGCTCGTTTTGACGATTGGAAAAATGTAAATATATGAACATTGTTGTCTATAAGTATAGTTTTTTCGTACGAATTATCGGGGTCGCCTGACTTAGGGTTGCCACCTTTTCGATTAAAGTACATTGGCTACAAAAGGTATAAAGAAAAAAAGGACGTAGCTTCAAAATAAAGTACTATTTATATTATTACTTAATTTTTGGCTCTGGGATACTTGTAGAACTGTGTGAGGTGACAGTAGGCAAAAAAAAATTTAGATAGTAACTTGACGCCCATATTTCTAAAAAAGGTCACCAAATGTAAATGTTCTACTACTTTCTAAATAAGGTAGTTGCGGAAACCTTTTGATTAAAGAAATTTTAGTTTACTGATTATAATCAAACTTTTTAATCCCAGATATACAAAATAAAGTATTTTCGCGTACTTTATTTTCCTCATAAAGTATAAAGTACAATTGCCCCGAATAAAGTACAACACTTTATAATAAAGTACGGGTGGCAACCCTAGCCTGACTGGACGATTCGAGATTCCACTCTTGCTGCTCGTAACCAAGGAAGCCCTCTTTTGGTCTGTTTTATTCTATTTCGCAACTACAGGGATGACCACCACCACATCTATATCTGACGGGGGAAACCTTCAATAAGTACCCGACACCGTGGCAGCGACGCAGGGCTATGTGGGATTTTTATCGCACTAAAACACCCCCGGTGGCCGTCCTCAGCGTTACAAAGAGGACTCCGGGATCTCCAAGGGAACGCAACCGGAATCCTCTGATATCTATCCTACTTACAGCAGTGAATGGTAAGAAATACTCATTCGAGATCTTTTCCGGGTATCTCTTTCAGGGGTCATCGGGCTGCTTGCTCCTACTCTTATATTATTAAAAAGACTGTAAAAATTGAGAAAACTCAAAATGATTATTACTGTAACACTGTTTAAAATATTTTGGTTAACTTCTTAAATTTTAAAAAGGGTTCGTCCAACTTTTTCACTATAAAGTGAAGATAGAAATTTCCACTTTACGTTCGAACTAAGATCAAAAAGTTCACTAAAAATCACTGAAATATTGTAACACATAGTATTTGTCTTTGGTATAAGATATTTTTACTTTGACATTACTTTGGAATAAGTGACTGTAAAAATAACTTTGTTTTCCACAGTTCGCTTGGTAACTGTGAAATACAAACTTATGTTTGCTGCCGCTAAACTGAACCGTATTGCTTTCTAACAAACTCTCAATGTGCCTGGTCCGAAACATACTTGGCTATTTTTTCCATATTACAATCTGATTTAACATTCCGAAAACGTTCTGAACATACAAGTGTTATAAAAGTATAATAATCTCTGTAATATTTCTTTTATTATTTTTCGTATCAGCTATTAAGGCTTATGTGGAAGTAACTAAGCCCCGCGGTGTTACTCGCGTTAAGAAAAATGTCTCATAATTTTGTATTATAAAAAAAATTACAAAGATGTTTGTTAGGTTTTTAAGAAATAAAGACTAGTGGTTCGTAATTATTTCTTTATATATAAATAACTAGCTGTACCCGCGGCTACGCCCGCATGCAAATCAATGTTTCGCAAAGTTTTTCCCGCGCAAATCTCCACTCAAATTCTACGATAAAAGTAGTCTACATGTTGTTCCATAACATTTTCTATAGTAAAAAACCCGTAAAAATCGGTTTAGCCGGTCAAGGATTTTCCGGACAAACACAGAGTGAAACAAACGAATTTTAAGTGTGTATTTGTGGGTGAGTGAGGGTGGGTAGAGCAGTGATAGCCTAATGGTTGAAACTTGCCCTCTCGATCGGGAGGTCCGAGGTTCAAACCCAGGCACGCACCAATGATTTATGTGCGTATTAGAAATTAATTATCACTGCTTTTCGGTGAAGGAAAACATCGTGAGGAAACCTACACACCCGAGAGTTCTTAAAAAAAAAAAAAAAAGTTCTCGGAGGTGTGTGAAGTCCACCAATTCGCACTTGGCCAGCGCGGTGGACTATGGCCTAAACTCTCTCATTCTGGGAGAAGACCCGTGCCCAGCAGTGGGCCAATAATGGGTTGATGCACATTTGTGGGTAGGTGCATATTGTTAGGTAAAATGTTATGAAAATAAGACGAATCAGAATATCGTAAACCCCTTTTTTGAAACAAATTACAGCCTTAGTGGTCACATTAACAATATCGGAATACATATTTTTAAACAACGCCTCCACATTTAAATCAAAGCGCATCGATTATAAAGATGGATTTTAACTTTTATGAATAGGTACTTTTGGTACTTTTAAGTTTCTGAGTAAGATTACATATAGGTGAACCTACTTTTAACATTAATTTGACAACCTTGACGACCCGCGTTGCGGAGCAGCTACCACACCCGGTTCGATTCCCGGCCAGACAGGAATCTGAATAGATTCATGTTCTGGGTCTGGGTGTTCCTATATGTGTCTTGTGTCCATGTTACCCACGACATAGGAAAAAATCTTAGTGTGGGGCTATTGTAGAAATTGAAATTGTAGAAATTTTCTATTTTATTGAGTGTAGAAAGCGTATTTTTATTAAAAAAAAAGTTTGTGTGGAGGAGTACCTACCGGGAGGCGGGTTAAAGGAATCCAAAAATTTTGTTGGATAATGTCTTCGATCTCGATGGCTGTATGTACAGAATCTTCATCCCAAATAGCCAAATAACAATCCCGCATTGAATTTCCAGTATTCCTTTGATTTGAAATATTAAAAATGTTAGAGAAATCGTTGCAACAAATCTTGAGTGGACGCTCAAATGCGAATAGGCAGGCATTATGACCGCTTTTTCCAAGTGTGGGCGCAACGCTGGACGACGCCACGGCAATAGCTATTTATATCAGATCTTATATTTTTCGCTAATAGTAAATTTATTAAAAACCCGTGTCCCCTAGTGCATCTAACTAAAACTAAAAATCTAATGACAGTATCAATGATGCGTAAACTAATTTTGGTTCTACTAACATTTAAGCGGCGCTCAGGTATGTTTATAGTTTATCTTTATTAAGCCTTGTTTGTGGTTCATTACATTAAAATTAGAATTTGTCGGCAAGGTAAATCCAAATTATTTTGTACTTTTACCTGACAGAGGTTAAACCTCTATTAATTTCATATAAACTTTGTGACACATTGATTCCCAGGCGGGCGAAAGCTTTGCATTTCCAATACTAAATAATATTTAAAAATGACCTGGTTATTAAAAAAATAATACTAAAATTAGTATTTATGAAAACTACAGAATAAAATAATAATAATAATAGTAATAATAATGTACATAAGACAACTGGATTCGAACCCCGGACCTCGCGTTTCTAATCCGCCCGACTTGGCACCACACGGCTATCACGATTTTAATAACAGATGCGAAATTCACATACTTATGAGTTAAGAACATCATCATCTAATGCATGTTTTCTATAACATTATTTATAATGAACATATCATAAATATAAAAAGAACAATAATGTTGATCTTGCTCGTTTGTTAATAGAGCCAAGTGTTCATCAACCATGCTTCAATATTCAAAAATGCATTAAATTAAAATCAATTTCAATCACTATTTTTATGATAATTGATAGTTACAAATTTATACGTATTGTTTTTGAATGAATTCAGAATGGCATCCGGGCGGCCATTATGGCTACTGTCATGTCACACAACTGTCATGTCACACATGTTTACATTAGAATTTAACAAAATACGCGACAATCCGAATTTTACGGATATATGTTGTCGACTCGAAATCAATGTTTTTTTATGTTTTATTATTTAGATAAGGTTTTAAGTAAGTCTATCGTACCCCTTGACGGACTTGTCAATATGGGACTTTGTCAAAAACGAACTTCCATACAAATATTTATGCCCGATTTTAACGCTTTCAACCCATTTTTTTCGATAAAAAGCAGCCTATGTCCTTTCTCGAGTTCAAAACTATCTGTGTGCCCAATTTCATAAAGATTGGTTCAGTTGTTTAGTCGTGAATAAGTAGCAGACAGACAGACAGACAGACAGACAGACAGACAGACAGACAGAGTTACTTTCACATTTATAATATTAGTAGGGATATATATCTAAAGGAATAATCTAAATAGTCAAACCACTTAGACAACTAGGAATATAAGCCTGTGTTATATCTCACAGTTAAGAGCAGTGATGGCCTAATGGTTGAAACTTACCTTCTCAATCGGGAGATCCGAGGTTCAAACCCAGGCACGCACTACTGATTTATGTGCGTATTAAAAAATAATTATCACTGCTTTTGGTGAAGGAACACATCGTGAGGAAACCTACACACCCGAGAATTCTTTAAAAAAAGTTCTCGGAGGTGTGTGAATTCCACCAAATCGCACTTGGCCAGCGCGGTGGACTATGGCCTAAAACTCTCTCATTCTGAGAGAAGACTTTTGCCCAGCAGTGGGACAATATTGGATTGTACCCCCAATATCTCACAGATAATAATCATGGTGTTAGGCTGCTATTGGATCGAAAGTGGTGATGGTTACGGTAGACATACTACTCGTAATTAAATACATTCATTTGAATTTATGATGCTAATAACGCTTTACATTCTCACAGCTTCACAGTAGGCTTTTCTCCTGTCTTTTGCTATGAACACTCTGAAACTCAAAGACCCCAAGACTTGCATTAGACATATATATTCACCGATATTGGTCTAGTCGAAGATCAAATCTGAAACACTCTGTGCGTCAATTCTAATGTCAGTGGTGTCAAAAGTCGTCAGTCATCGCTATTCTTACTAATCGTCAACATAATTATGATATGATCAGCTTTAGAGCATGCGTCACTGTAGTTCCGGGATCAGAATAGGGCTACGGTATCCCCTGCCTATCGTAAGAGGCGACTAAAAGGGGCTACTAGGGTTGCGGGCGGCTAGAGTGGGAGCTCGAACCGTTCGACTAGACGACGCCGGGAAGGACGGCGGTATGCGTGGCCGCATACCATCGTGAAGACCATACGGCGTGGTGGGCCCAGCTGCTCACCTGGGAGGAGCTCGAGGGGGCAACGCGCTTAGAGGATCCCGGTTGCGTGTCTTTGTAGTACCGAGGACGCTCACCGGTGGGGGGGTTAGTGCGGTTTCTCCTTCGAGGACAAAAAAAGTAATAATAATAAAAAAAAAAAGGTTTAGAGCGTGATTTTATATATATTCTAGTTTTAAAATGCTTTATGACTATACTAATTCACTGCACTCAAATCTCACCTTGTCCTTAAAAGCAACACCGTAACTGCAGTCGACTGCAAATGGAAATTTTATTCTGTGTTGCCAGTTATACAAATTCATTAATACCAATGTAGACTGACTTTCCATCATTATCTCGCGTACCAAACTGTCTGGTACGTCTTTAAGAATTCCATAGGATTCACGCCATTGTTATGTTAAAATACCAAAGGGCCATTGTCATAAATTCTTATCGGAACAGCCGCAGCCTTCCGCCATTACTCAGTCGGAACGAGCTCACATATCCCCATTATCCCCATCGTCCCAAACGCACCCAATACTTATGACATATCCTAGAATCTTACGATATTGGAGGTAAGATAGTGATTGGCATTGAAGTATGGACGAATTTTTGTTCACGAAATCAAACTGAACAAGATAACCTTCAAAATTACACATTCAAAGTATCCCAAAACCGTTTCTAAAAAAATCAAGATTTCTGAGTGTAATTAGTGTGATAATTCTCAAGGTGGTAGAACCAGTGTAGTTCGACCGGGGAAGTACCACCGCCACACCTATTTCTAGCGCGAAGCATTGCGTTTCGATATAAGGGTGTGGTTACCAGCACACTTTCACATGAGGCGAACATCATAGTCCTCGGGAGTAGCAACGCATCTGTGGGTGACTTCAGATGGTACCCATGTTCTGTATGTAGTTGATTACAGATGTCGCAGGGCGGCAGTGGCCACTTACTAGCAGGTGGACTGTATGCTCGTTTGCTACTTCAGTCAGATAAAAAAAAGAAAATACGTAGGTATTACTGCTAAAATAAATATTTCACTAGCAATAGAATTGTAGCTGTGAGCATTAACCCAATAACGGTTTTCTGAGCTGGAATTTTAAGTACGGAGCTTGGAAATGATAAAGGGTGGGGTGTTACATAAACTACTTTTTATCTCGAAAAAGTTCTCGCGTATGTATGGAAATTCTAACAATGCGTTGTGTGGAAAATGCACGTGAATATCTGATAATGAATTTCTACAATGCATACAAACATTGCTACGAACGTAGCTACGCCATCCCAAAAAAAAAATTCACCACAAACTTTCGCGACCTCATGAATAATAACTTTGCTAAAGATCATCACATGATCAAATGAATAGTTAAGGATATTATAGAGGACATATTCTTATTTGTTCTATAGATAGAAGTTAATTAATTAACAGAAATGTTACCACGCCGGTCTCACACGTAGTGAGTTCTGGGTTCTATCCCCGGCCAAATGAGTAGTAAATGTTCATGTGATAGCGTATTTGTCTTTGTGTGTCTCCATGACTCCCACGAGGCCACGATACAGTATAAAATCTTAGTGTAAGGCTATGGATGTAAAAACCGTTTTTATATCAATTATTAAAAAATCTCTTAGTATTAGGCGATAATATATACATATAATTCAGCTTATATTTCATTCTACAAAAACTTCTTTAAATCATTTAAAAATTACGTGCAATAAGATAAGAAGTAGTTTTGATTACATACCAATATCCATTGAATATTTTATGTATTCACAATATCAGGTAGGACAGCAACTTTATCTGAGAAGGATTAAAGATTTTTACAGGTGGTAGAACCAGTGTAGTTCGTCCGAGGAAGTACCTCCACCACACCTTCCAACGTGAAGCATTTCTTGCGTTTCGAGGGAAGGATGTGATTGCCGGCACACTTTTATGTGAGGCAACGCATCTGTGATTACCTTCAGATGTTATATTTGAAGTCATAATCGGATACCTTTGGACAGTTCGCTTCTTTGCTCTTCGCTCTTCTGAGAGTAGCTACAACGTATTTTTGAAGTGAAACTTCTTTAGGCGCATGAGGGTAAAATTTTTACAGATGAAACGTCACGCCGGTATGCAACGGAAGTGTCGGAAAAGAGAGAGAGAGTGATCGAGACCGATTGAGAGAGAGTAAGACAGGGCGAACGTAGCATGAGCAACTAGCCGTGGAGGGAGAGTAGGGAGCAAGCGAGTGAGAAAGATTGAGAAAAAAAGTGAGACAGAGCGAACGTCGTATCACGCCTTTTTCCCTTCCTCTTAATCTTGGAAATTTAAAGTTTTAGATTTGTATAAATATAAACAAGATTTATAAATTAGTTCGCCAAAGAAGTTTCACTTCTGACATGTGTACTTTGTACGCACGCAATTTATTTTGTTAAGAATGCTATGACTTAAGCGAAATGTGCTATTTACAACTACTTAATATATATTGCGTAGAATTGTAAGAAAAAGCTACAAAGTATTTAACGAAGAATGTTTAGGCAACAATGATAAGTTGTAATAAGCTTGAATAAGCCATTTCATCTTCATTTTAATGATAATACCTAATAGCCTGATACCGAAATCTTACTTAAGATATTTCTTGTTGTATAGCAATATCATTTAGATTTAAAGCAGTAGTGATTTTCTTATTTATCGGGTGAAGGGACTCGAAAATCCTTTTGGGCCGTAACGGACTTATCTGAGGTTTTGGGAGTTTTCTTTTGGGGAAAGTAGGTTAACGATAAGTAGGGTAACTGCCCTCTTATTTTCTTAGAACACAAGTTATTATCAAGAGAAGATACAAAATATATTGTAGGGACATGTAATATTGCAATGTTCATGTCAGCAATAAAAATGAGATCGAGTGAATCGCGAGTGTGTGAGTGTTGCATTACAGCGAAAAATATATTATAAATATGTATATAGAGACGGCTGCGTCGGTCGCGTAAGAACAGTCTGAAATATACACAGTTAACGGAACACGTATTTTATTCCATAGTCCCAGATCCAGATCCCAGATAGTAACCCTTTACTAATGTAAAAGGTTACTATCTGTTACCTAAACTAAATATATTGTGTCTACGATGTCATCAACAAAATAATATTGGTGATATTTTTTTTATTTTGTTCTCGAGGGGAAACTTTCTAACAGTACCCCACACCGTGGGAGCGACGCAGGGTTATGTGGGATTTTTATCGCACTTAATCCCCCTCCCGTGGCCTTCCTCAGCGCTACAAAGAGGATTCTGGGATCTCCAAAGGAACGCAATCGGAATCCTCTGAGCGCATTGCCCCATCGGGCTCTTTCCAGATGTGCGGCTGGGCCACCACTCCGTATACTCTTTACGACGGTATGCGACCACACATACCGCCGTACTTCCTGGGGTCGCTTGACCGAACGGTTTGAGTTCCCACTCTAGCCACCCGCAACCCCGAAGCCCCTTTTAGTCGCCTCTTGCGACAGGCAGGGGATGCCGTAGCTATTCTTATTCCGGAGCTACAGGGACGAGCGTTGCTAATCCTGTTGTCAACCTGAACGGTACTGACCAAATTCCAGTATTGATTTCAGTGGTCACTATCGCCTACGGACAAATGTTACCAAATCAGAATGAGACAGGAGGTCTATTTAGAATTGATAACTGATGGTTTCTTGTTCTGGAGTTCAAAACAAATTCATCTATCGCATCTGTAATCGACTATAAGTTTTTTTTAAGGTGGTTGAACATGTATGATGAGATCAAAGTGGTAATACCGTCATACTTAATTCTAGCGTTAAACAATTCTTACATTTCGGTGAGAGTCATTGGCAGTAGTGACCACTTACCACCAGGTGGAGTACACTCTCGTTTGCTACTTAAATCTTATAAAAAAGGAGAATCTCTGTTCTCTACTCAGCGGTTATATTCGACAACCCGCGTGGCGCAGCGGTTACCATACCGGACTGACACGCAATGGGTCCCGGGTTCGATTCCCGGCCAGACAGGTATCTGAATAATGAGTTTAGATGCCTGTTCTAGGTCTGGGTGTTTGTGAATTCGTCGTGTGTCCATGGTACCCACGACACAGGAGAAAATCCTACTGTGGGGCTATGAGTGTAGAAAGCGTGTGGGTTATAAATGTTCATGAATGATAGTGACAGAAAATTTATTCAATTTAATTATAAGTAGCACAATGTTTAATTATAAAAAGTCATTTGTTAAACTCGGCTTTTATTTGATTCTAACATGCCACCAAACCCGTTAAGTTGACTAAAACTTGGAACTTCAACACTCTTTAAAAATACCGTGATAAAGGTACAGAAATAGTTTTTCCTTCATGTTATAATTTATTGCAGTTTAGAGGCTCTGTTAACGGAGACATGTCGCTCGTTCCGTGAGAATAATGGCCAAAGTGGCGCGTTTGTGGTGATTTTATGGGTGTGTAACCAAAAATCTCTATTGTGTGGTACCTTAATGGTGTACCTTGGGTGGAAATTGCACAGTTTAATCTATATGTCAAACTTTATAGCTAGGAACTGATCTACCTAAGGGCTTTAGGCTTCAACCGAGCCCAGTGGATATAAAGGCCACCCAGCCCCGACTTTTTATTTTACAACCCAGTCTAGTTGATACAAAAGCCTCCAGCCCCGACTTTTTTTTTTACTGACTGAAGTAGCAAACGAGCATGCAGTCCAACTGATAATAAGTGGTCAGTGCTGCTCATGGGCATCTGTAATCAACTTCCTACACAACATGAGTTCTATCTGAATTACAGATACGTTGTCACTCCCGAGGACTATGATGGTCGCCACATATAAAAGTGTGCCGGCAACCAGACCCTTTCATTAAAACGCAAGAAATGCTTTACGCTAGAAATAGATTGCGGTGGTATTTCCCTGGTCGAACTACACTGGTTCTACCACCTTCAAAAGAATAATCACCCCATTAAGAATAATAGACTATACTTGATTTTAAGTAAAGAAAAATACGTATATGAAAAAAACACACACATTGACTCAATGGGATACCTCTGAAACTTCCCGCTAATTAAAACTCGTAACATTTGAAAATTTATATAAGCCCCATGTTTATATTTAAATATAGTTATCTCTAAAACGTATTAACTGTAATTTATGAAAATTAATAAATTTCAAGTAATATTCTTAAAGGTACATTTCTGTAGGTTTTTTTGATAAAATGCCAATTACTAGAGTTAAACCCATAAATAGTATTTGTCCACATTATAAAATAAATACATATAGATTCTAAAACTCAGCAGCGCTTGCTATTGTTGTTATTATTCAGAAATAAATAATAATATTTATGCAGCGATCCAAATCGTCAACGACCCAAGGATCACCGAACGGTTAGAGTCCTTGAGTCAACGGAGGGGCATAGGCTCCCTCTGCGTGTTCTACCGGCTTTACAATGGTGAGTGCTCGCGGGAAACATTTTGACTTGGAGCCTACGTGATGTTTCCTTCACCGCACCACTCGTCGAAGGATAAAGTTTCATCCACATCAACTGGACTCATGGCGGTCCTCCACGGTTCGGTTTGCACTCTAGTCTCTGTCACGGACGTGCAAGATGTGAAACGAGCTTCCACGTGAGGTATTTCCGGGGCGTTATGACATGGAGCTCTTCAAAAAAGGTGCCAAAAGAGCTCTCCTTCAAAGCCGGCGATGCATTGGCGACTCCTCTGGTGTTGCGAATGTCCACAAACGACGGTGACTACTTTCCATCACGTGCCCGTCTGCCTTATCGTTAGGTTTAAGTATAAAAAAATGCAGTTTAAATGAATTTTGCGACTTTTTGAAGTATGTTTTACCTGTAAAAATATAAAGACAAAATATCTACTTTTCATTCGAAATTATTTTATTTCTCAATGCTAAAAGTAATAGTCTGCAATATCGGGTTTACTGAGTGCCATAAAGATTAGTTTGATCACGAAACAACAAAGATTCAATACGCGATCCTGAGATCAAAAACGGAAGAGCGGTTATCATATCGGTCTGACGCGCAGTGGGTCCCGGGTTCGATTCCCGGCCAGACAGGTATCTGAATGATTAGTTTGGATTCATGCTCTGCATCTGGTTGTTTGTGTATTCATCTTGTGTGTGTCCATGGTATCCACGATACAGGATAAAATCCAGTGTGGGGCTATGAGTGTAGAAAGCGTTTTTTTTTAAAACTACCTCTTGAATGAAGGTTCTAGAATAATTTGGAACTCGACTCTAAGGGCACTACCACCATACCAACCTCCAACTAACCTAACTTAACTTCAGTATTAAGTGCTACTATATTCTGATTTAAAGGGTGAGGTAAAGTAAACTTATTAACCGAAGGTACCCCAACTTATTCCTTAAAGGTTGCCTTTGTATCATTATCATATCATATCTCTGACTCCATCCATCCATCAGCCCTTTGACGTCCATTGCTGGACATAGGCCTCCCCTAAACGGCGCCACTCCAACCGGTCCTGTGCCCTCTGAATCCAACGGTTTCCCGCTGTCTTCTTCAGGTCATCGGTCCACCTGGTAGGGGGGCGACCTGTACTCCTTTTACTCCTTTTGCCTAAACGTGTTCGCCACTCGAGGACCTTCCTTCCCCATCGGTTATCGGTCCTTCGAGCGATATGGCCGGCCCAATGCCACTTCAGCTTGCTGATTTTGAGAGCTATGTCAGTAACCTTCGTTCGTCTACGGATTTCATCGTTGCGAATCATGTCTTGTAGCGAAATTCCGCCTGAAAAATAGCCCTGTCCATAGCACGCTGAGCGACTCTGAGCCTTCGAATGAGGCCTTTAGTGACGGACCACAGTTTCGGCGCCATAGGCCATAACTGGCAACACACATTGCTCGAACAATTTCGACTTCAGGCACTGAGGAATTGTGGACGAGAAGATACTACGAAATTTCCCGAACGCAGCCCAGCCAAGTTGGATTCTTTGAGTGATATCCCTGACTAAACACTGATAAGATATTTATTTTATCAGAGGTTGATTACAAATCCATCCAGTTGTGGCCACTTCACATCAGATGGATTGAATGCTTGTTTGGCACTTTTATACCAAGTAACAAGAATTTATCATAATTCTTAATCATTTAAGTTGACGTTGATGATCCGCGTGGCAGTGCGGTTACCATACCGGACTGACGCGTAGTGGGTCCCGAATTTAATTCCCAGCCAGACAGGTGTCTAAATGATGAGTTTAGATGCGTTTAAAGAAAGCGTTTAATTTAAATGGTAAATTGCGACCGTTGCGATGTGTGACTAGTAATCTTAATCGGAACCATCAGTCGAGGTGTTCTTACTTTTTTAGTCTGGGACCAAGATATAATAACTCAACGAGTATCGAATGATACAAAAACATATTCTTTAAGCTACCGAGCACGAAACGTGGCTGGATTCTTTATTA